>BTPG01000005.1:102416234-102493998 GCA_036245525.1 Semisulcospira habei | reverse complement strand
AGTTTATTTTCGGCTGCCATTTTTTCTAGCAATGAAAACTCCTGTAAAATAAACAAATGTCATTCCCACTAGAACAAAGATTATCTCTCCATTTCTTTGTTGTGTGCTTGGTTTGTAATAGTCACTTAGTTTCGGTTTCGGGATAGATATGTCTTCACCTGTGACAAGAAAATATTCCCTGATTGCTTCGTCTGTATTTGAAAACGTATGTTGTGCGTGGCCTTCAAGCCTGATTTTTTCATTGATGAAATCAAGTTTTTCAATTCTATTCTTCTCATAATCCTGTTGGGCTTGAGCAAGTTTTTCAGATGCTTCATTGTGACGTTTCATTTCTTCCGCTGATTCCTCTCTACCCATTTTAGAAAAGAGATAATTAGAGCCACTGAAAGCCAATGCATTAACAACTGCCCCACCAATCATAATAGCTATCGTCGCCATATTTTTATTTACATAGAAACATTTTCGGGAATAATTCCTTGCTTAACAAGAAAATCTTTTGTTGCAATCGACGCTGTTACAACTACAATTAGCTTAACTGAATCTTCCAGATCCAATCTACTGAGGTCTGCTGATTTCATTTTGAGTAGACTTTTTCCCAGCATAGAATAAGCTACTGCTAATCCACTGATTATGGCAGAGTGATACACAAGATTCATTAAATTCTTTGAGTCATTCATTTCTTAGGCAAGAAAAAATTAAAATAAATAAATTTATTTACTGCATAAAAAATGGGTCAACGGCTTTGGGTGTTACTGGTAATGTGGCGACTTCTGGTTTTGTTTTTGGAGTGTCTGATTTTTTGGTCACTGTACGAGTCTGTGGTTTGTATTTTTTGTATAATTGATACCCTACGTAAACAAATCCGACAACAAATCCGGCAACTATATATTTTGTTGTTTGAGGTTCGGGGTCAGGGTTAGACTTAGTTGTTTGTCTCTCACTTTGATGAGGGTGTGACGGACCTGACTGTCCTGACGGTAGTGACACTAATGATGTTATTGACGGTGGGTCAGTTACATGTACCTTTTGCAGTAGTTCTAACTTTCTTTGTTTGTTCAATGCAGCTACTCTCTTTCCAGCCTCAACCCTTCCTGGACTTTTAGCCTTAGTCACAGTTTGAACCTGTGTCAAAACTGGACTGGGGTTCGGTTGTGGAGTCGTCTGGGTTTCGTCCATTTTCTTCTGCAGTAAAATTTATTTTTGAGAAATCAATATGGCTCCCAGTAACTAGTAATGTTACGACAGGAGCAAGGTAATTTCCAAACTTGTAAAACATTACACATGCTAATTTACCAATTGAACTTGAAACAATAGGATTACTTTCAAGGTCATGTGATAGACTGTCACAATCCACAGGTAGAAAGTGACTCACTGCTTTTGTGTATAGGCATACAAGAGATCGACTCAAATCACGTGTCATTAGTGAAGCAATGTGGTTTTCATATTTAGAATGAAGCTTGATTAGCTCATCAGCGGTGAGAGATTCAATATCCTCTGTCATGTATTGTTTTCCGAGATAAGTCTTTGATTTGCCTGACACAACTACAGAAAGAAGGCGCTGTTTTTTCGAGTCTAAGTCTTTGTTTTCTACAGCATTGATATCATTTAGAAGAAGTAATTCGTCTTGATTCATTTTATAATAAAAAATATTAATTTTAATGACATTGAATTTGGAAACCTTTATTTTACTGAAAAAAATAAAGAGAAACATAGAAAAACGGGCGGCGTCAAGGCATGGGAGTAAGCGGTCGAAAAATCCTGGAAATTTGGAATAGATATAAATTGTCCATTTCCGCCCATAGTTCCTCTCTCTCTGGTGGCCACATGCACAGCGGCACCAAACTTAAAGGTGAGGCCAAAACTGCCACCTCAAACAAAACCAAACGCTACCTACACACACATATCAATGATACAGTCAACCTCTGTGTGCGTTAGGGGGAACACGCTTAAAGTATGTGACTGTAAATCTTACAGCGAAATGTCAAAACCAGTAAGAAGATAATGTAACAGCAACAAGTACATGTATTTTGTAAACCACTCAAAACATGACAACTCATCGAGTCTAATGGTGTTATGAATGGGTGATGGAAACACTGAAAAAAATAGTACATGTACATTATAAAGTATGTGCCTCCTTCCCCCCCCCCCCCCTCCCATAACTAGCTGTTTATCATAAAACATAGATATCTCATTCATTTGATCACTTGACTGATTTATTAAATCATCTCTGTGTCACCTTTCTCCGTTTTCTTTGTCGTTTTAATCCCAATATGTCAGTGCTAATGTCAGCTGCTAAGAATCCTTGCAACAAACTGCAAATGTCTATATGCAGACAAACTGCAAATAACACAGCAGCAAAATAAGTTCCTCTTTTGTGCAGTAGGCTACTGCTAGCAAGATAGGGTTCAATTTTAAACAAAGCATTGCATGAACTTCCAAGCGTGTTCACATTGTACTGTGTATTTTTTTTTCAGTGTGAAGTGTACTGTACCATCAGTGATCACTGAGACTGCAAAATTGGCACTGGCAGTGATCGCACATCACAACATAGCTTGTCAGTGCAACTGATTAAAATAAATGTTACTGCTGCATAAAATAATTAATCAAGTTCCGAAACTTTGCTCAGCCATGACAGTTAAAACCAAGTGGTGTGGCACTCTTTTTCTTTTACAGAATGCAGCATAGGATTTGAAGATAGCGTTTGTGTTGTGGGTTACGTTTTGTTTTGGTGCTGTGTTGTCGAAATGAAACGGGCAAAGCGATGGTAAAGTGAATGGAAATAAACGTGACAAACCATTATCAAGCCGTAAAAATGCACGCAGCAACTTGACACGTTTGCTTTTTTTTTTAAACAAACAAGCTTATGTAGAACAAATAAAAAAAAGAACCCATCGGCACACAGAAATTCACGTCCGCAGAGGTCATGGCGTCACGTGATGTTTTGATCGCGTGATTTTGGGATACCTTATTGTTGCGAAACGATATTAATTTTGCGTTCAAGGCAAGCGTTTTCGTAATTGTTTCTTCTCTTAATATATCTAAGTGTGAAAATATTACTTTAAAAAATGAAATCCTTTTAAGTGACATATAGTGCATACTACCACTGAATACAGGAACAATGAGACCCGTGTAAACTACTGATCCCCTGTAAACATGGCCGCGAAGGTCCTGGTTTCGTCTGCAGCCATACTTGAAACAAAATGTGCTACAGAAAAATGTCTCCATCCTCCGGCGGTTTAAAACGAGTGCGCACTGCTTTTATTCATACTAGACTTCATTTTGATATACCCAAACCTTTGTTACTCTCTAGAAAATCACTATCTCGTAAACGGCTGATCGTCTATGAAGGGCAGCTGCTAGACTAATAGATTTAAGGCCACGGACCACAGTGGTGTTTCCGTACTGTCCAGTCTCTTAGCCTTAGTCAGTCCCAGTCATCCCCTAATTGTTCAATTCCCTAAAAAACACTATCGCCCACCAGCTGCACATTTGCCATGCACAAAATACAAAAAAAAACAGCACATGACCCGTCTCATTTCTTGGCTATGAAACTGGTTCCTTACCAACCCCACACCCAAGCACAGCTAAAATCAGCGTGCCCCTCAAATCACTACGTCAAAGGCAACTCAACATAGGCCCACAAATGTCCACTGGATAAGCTCAGGATGGTATGAATCAAAGCATCAAACATGTCTCCTCTCAGCTAACCACAGTCAGCCCAACTGCAAATTTTCAAACAAGGCAAAAATTATTTTTAAAAACACGGAGCCTCTTACTGCCTGACCTTCCCAATTTAAATGTATACCGTGACCTGTCAGAGAAACTTGTCCCACCTGAACACCATTCAATCTGCCATCAGTGCAACCCTTAGACAATAGCTAAGTCAAACCCAAAGTGACACCCTTGAAAGTTGCTGCATCTTTATGTTATGGCCCATTATGTGAAGTGCCTTGATGTGGCCTTTACAATGCTGTTGATGTGTTGGATCATGCATATCTGATGCCATGAAAAACAGCCTAGATATGGTCAGAATGCCTCCAAAATTGGCATGTACATCAAGTAATATATCTGATCTTCAGAAATGTTCCATTTGAGACACAGGCACATGAAAGTGGTTTTTTTCATATTTTTCTATTGCCTACCCCCCTACTTTTTCTGTTTTCCCAAGTTTACACACGCATGCAATACAGTCAAACTGACTTCTGGTGGGCTGGAGAACTTTAAAAAGTTACCATGACACTGACACTGATGGAAAATGAGCTTTGAGACCCAAGGCCATTTCCTTGTGTATCTTAGGGCAGCCCAAAAGACAACACCCAGGCATCCTCATTGACCCTGTTGTCTGGTGACAACAAGCTGGAAGAGGCCTGTAACCAGCTGCCATGCCCTATATGCTGCTGGCAATCTTTCCCTAGGCAAAAGGGGTCATGAAACAGCTCTGCAATTTAAACATCAAGTCTATTGAGCTATCCCACAGGGAAAAGACTACACAAAACAACCAAAACTATGTTACGCGGGACACGCCGCATACGCTAACAAGTGTCTGGAGTGCTGATTTAGGAGGTAGAATAGAAAAATGGTTATGTACAGTTCATTTTTATATAAAACACACTTGTCAGAGTCTCAAAACACCTCAGCTCATCTTGTAGATGCAGTAGGCATGTGTGTGCCAAACTTGTGAACACTTCTGTAAAACCCTGTACTGGTGCCCACAACTGCTGGTCCCATAACAATGCACTCAAATGAGCTTTACTCAGTGTACAAGTGCTTGTGTTTGGTTTAGAAAAGACACCAGAGACATCCCTCATGACAATTACAGCAGAATGACACCTCAGATGGAACCAGTGTAGCAGTACCATGCAAAATAACACTCTGCATGTCACAAAAATTTGGCCACTTATTTCACTCCGAGGTCAGCGGTCTGAGGAAATGCACATGCTAACACTGTTTCATTGTAGTTTTTATTTTAACTTTTGACCTTAAGCCCCCAACCACCCCACCCCCTCTTCCCCCCCCCCCCCACCTCCAACCCAAACCCCTACCCACCCCACCCTACACCCACCCCACACAACTTCAATAACTGAAAGAGTGAATTTTTTTTAACCCATTTATCAAACTGAACACCCCAGACCCCACCCCTTTCAAGGTCAAGGTCAAAGGTCACAGCTCATGGTCGAAGGAAAGACTCATGACTACCTGTAAGACAAAAAATAAATGAGCAAACACACTAAACCTAGCTCACAGTGCAGGTAAACAGGGTGTTGCCACGCAAAACATGCCAAAACGCCTATAAAATTGCATGCACAGCGATTTTTTGGCAAAATTTCAAATTTTTCATGATTTTCTTACTTTTCCAACTGCAAACATCCAAACTCAATGATCTGGTTACACTAAACCAGTTTCCGGTCTATGTCGCATATGACATGTAGTGCACCTGACAGGCCACGGACCACAGTGGTGTTTCCGTACTGTTCAGTCTCTTAGCCTTAGTCAGTCCCAGTCATCCCCTAATTGTTCAATTCCCTAAAAAAACACTATCGCCCACCAGCTGCACATTTGCCATGCACAAAATACAAAAAAAAAAACAGCACATGACCCGTCTCATTTCTTGGCTATGAAACTGGTTCCTTACCAACCCCACACCCAAGCACAGCTGAAATCAGCGTGCCCCTCAAATCACTACGTCAAAGGCAACTCAACATAGGCCCACAAATGTCCACTGGATAAGCTCAGGATGGTATGAATCAAAGCACCAAACATGTCTCCTCTCAGCTAACCACAAATTTCCAGCAAATTCCAACAGTCAGCCCAACTGCAAATTTTCAAACAAGGCAAAAATTATTTTTAAAAACACGGAGCCTCTTACTGCCTGACCTTCCCAATTTAAATGTATACCGTGACCTTAAGATTTTGCCGCCTACGACCGGTTTCGACCCAAGGTGGGTCTCATCAGGTAGGCATACGGCGTAACCTGAAATTGCAAACACAACGCATATACCAGAAGCCGCCTCCAGAATTTGACTGGTAGCAACCACTAGTCCAGCGTGGATTGCATCCCTAAAGCTTTATGGGGTGTTGCAGTGGAAGAAGACTGACTAATTTTGAAAAGGCAACACCTAGGCAATTTTGTGGTACAATTATTCATTACTTATAACAAAGGCGTCGCCCAAGCCAAAAAATGCACTCAATCAGAGTAGCTCCAAGGTAAATAATTTTTCAATAAATTCTGAGAATGCTGTGCTAATGCCATGGAAATCCAGGCTGGTAAACTTGCATTGTGTCATCAGGACATATATTTGGGAATATTCATGCACTAGCCTCCCCTCTCGGGGGGAGGACTGGATATTCTCCAGCGGGTTGCGGGGCGCCTGGGGGTAGTCCCTATTACTTTATGTAGTAGGTGTTCAGTGGAAGGCTCAAAAGATCTAATAGGCGATGCAGTCACAAAAGGACAGCTGATGTCCTGATGACACAATGCACGCTTACCAGCCTGGATTTCCATGGCATTAGCACAGCATTCTCAGAATTTATTGAAAAATTATGTCCCTTGGAGCTACTCTGATTGAGTGCATTTTTTGGCATGGGCGACGCCTTTGTTATAAGTAATGAATAATTGTACCACAAAATTGCCTAGGTATTGCCTTTTCAAAATTAGTCAGTCTTCTTCCACTGCAACACCCCATAAAGCTTTAGGGATGCAATCCACGCTGGACTAGTGGTTGCTACCAGTCAAATTCTGGAGGCGGCTTCTGGTATATGCGTTGTGTTTGCAATTTCAGGTTACGCCGTATGCCTACCTGATGAGACCCACCTTGGGTCGAAACCGGTCGTAGGCGGCAAAATCTTAAATCTATCCAGCAGGTCCAAGATCTGTTTGGGAATATTCATGCACTAGTCTCCCCTCTCGGGGGCAGGACTGGATATTCTCCAGCGGGTTGCGGGGCGCCTGGGGGTAGTCCCTATTACTTTATGTAGTAGGTGTTCAGTGGAAGGCTCAAAAGATCTAATAAGCGATGCAGTCACAAAAGGACAGCTGATGTCCTGATGACACAATGCAAGCTTACCAGCCTGGATTTCCATGGCAAATTAGCACAGCATTCTCAGAATTTATTGAAAAATTATATATATATATATATATATATATATATATATATATATATATATATATATATATATATATATATATATATATATATATATATATATATATATATATATATCCGCAGGGCTGTACACATTTTCACAATCAGTTCAATAATTTAGTTATTTTTTTAATTTCACTGTTAGTACAGTGCACGTTTATAAACAATGTTCTCTAACGGCATTGTATTACCGTTTGCTACAATTAGTGAAACCCTATACCCAACGTTGAGACACAATCCAGTTATGCGTGGGTTACGTTTCCTGTCGTCGAATACAAACAATGGTATCTACTGACGGCAATTGCCACTGTATTTCACAAGCTCACCTACTGTCGACCGCTCTTAAGTGTTAAGGTGACGGTTAGTACTGGGGTTGAAAATGTTGCATTTTTATCAGTCAATCTGACTTAGATGGTTTCAAAATTTAATGCACAGTCTGATATGGGCTATTTTGGGAAGTATATCCAACAATTCATTTGTTTTCATCAGTTTAAGAGAATCCAGTTTTCGAATCACCTTAAGAGTTTTCCTCGAAATTGATGTAAAGATTCACTTTTTAAAGAAAACAAAAAACAAAAGTTGACAAAACACGAAGAAAAAAAGCCTACAAACAGGGTCCTGTCTGTTTGAACAGCTGCTCATTTGTATTCAATAATCAACGGAAATACATAAAGAGTGGCTACACGTCCAAGACCAACTCACACTAATAATCAGGAACAATGGAACACAAAGTAAACAGCCAAACGCTTGTAGATCTAGCTGACAGGAAGGCTGTGTCAAACCGGAGATGACCAGAACATTTTCCCGTTATGGACAGCAGCATTGTCATGTGACCCCGGCGTTAGGTCACTGTTAAAAAGAATTGATCGCCTGCTTCAGCTGCTTACAGAAAGAGCTACGTCATGGCAGCTCGCTGTGCACCCATTTGACCAGTTTATTCTACCCACAAACATGGTATCCGTAACCCAGTCAGACCATTCCTACTCACGTGAACATAGGTAGAGCTACTTCGAATTTGACAGATTTATCTAGAAAAAGTCGTCTCTTGACCGGAACTTTGACTTAGTAAACTTGCCTTTGCTATGATAATATGCATAATCAATAATAATTGTTGCTACATTTTTTTGTGAAGCCAGACAGTGCTGAGGCAGCTCTACTGAACAGGTGAAATTATTTTGGGTCAGCAGAGCATTACAAAGCTAGGGATTCAGAAACATTACTGAAATAGAGACAATGATAATGAATCTTTTTAGGTCCCTTCTGTTTATAGAAGGGACTTTCTAGGATGGGTCGTGGTGGGGCGAATTCAATAGCATGTTCATGATGTGAAAGGCGGGCAGGCGTAAACCTCCGACAACTGAAGTAACAAGGTAAAAATTACGGCATGTCTAGTTACGAAAACTTCGCTGCTGAACGCGAAGCGCCGTATGTGTGTGTATGTATGTATGTGTGTGTGTGTGTGTGTGTGTGTGTGTGTGTGTGTGTGTGTGTGTGTGTGTGTGTGTGTGTGTGTGTGTAGGTAAACACGAGAATCTCCGATATTTTTTTACGCACAAGCTTGAAACTTGCAGAAATATTTTATTCAAGAGTAGCTAAGAGATCCTCCGAGCATATTGTAAATGGGTGTCTGATTAAAGACATAAAAGACCATTTATAGAAATTCGGTTGACCCAGTTTAGAGTCCGTAATTTTTGGTATATTTACTTACAATTTTGGAAATAGCTGGTTGGCAAAAAGACATTGGATGGGTTCGTTAGCCAGCTTCGTACCCATTCAACACACACACATACATACATACAAACACACACACACAAACAGTGAAACACACACCCACGAGAGAGAGAGAGAGAGAGAGAGAGAGAGAGAGAGAGAGAGAGAGAGAGAGAGGAAGGATAAAATTGAATTAAGTTGAATAACTAACCACACTAACGCTCTCCGTCTGTCCCTCCATCATCCAATCAACAAACATCACTCCCTCCCTCCTTTCCTGCTTCTTTTCATTTCTCAATCCATCCATCCACGCATGCACGCAAGCACACTCACACACACACTGACGCGCTTTCAGGAGAGCATGCAGGTGTACATAGTATAACATGCAGCTAGGTAGAGAAAACCTGATTTCACATAAATTATAGCAAGACTGAAATTGTACCTTGAAATTCCAGTTTTGTCACCATTTCCTTAAGTCTTGAAGAGGTGAAACTCATATAACGTAAAATCTAAAATTACGTAAAAACGAAAATATGCGCCATGACCAATGACGTTTTACAAACCAATGACACGTATGCACTGCGAGAGAGAGATAATAGGAGAGGACTAAGAATCAAATTTCAATAAGGCCGCACCGATCTATAAATCTCGCCTTTATTGAAATTAAAATCTGTGACGCACCATGGCCTCTCTATTACCACATAATCACCCTTTTGTTTTTTGAAAAGTGGCGACCATGATTAGTGCGGCCTTTTTGAAATTTGATACATTAGTCCTCTCCTATTATCTCTCTCTATAACTATTGTCTCTGACAACACTTAAACATGTACTGTTAATTTGTATTAAAAATTGCGACCATGGCCATGTTTATGAACTTTACCTTAAGCTCTAAACTAATAGCTACAGTAAACACTGGACCAGGAAGTATTACAGACTAAAACCCCCCAGTATTCGGCTGCCTTGCACCGAGAACATGAGGTTTTACAGAGTCTAAGATCCTCACGAGCCTAGATTTTTATAAGTGGACACAGGTCAGATCCTCAAGAGTCTTGGACTCCAGGCATAACCCGTGTTTACAAGTATTAGTCTACTTTTGTTTGTTAGCTCTCTCCTAGCGAGCAGGCCAACGGGTCTTATCTAATATTATTTTACTGCAGTACAATTTCTGAAAAGGTGACTGCCGTGTTTGTACAACACAGGCAGTACAAGATCGGCACTCCACCGTTTTATTAAAACAGTACTGACACACATACGTGCACACACACACACACAAACACACACACACACATGCACATGCACTGACACACACACACACACACGCACTGACACACACGTACACACACACAAACACATGAATAAACATACACGTACACACACACAAACACATGAACACACACACACACACACACACACACACACACACACCATCTACATAAAATAACATTTCATTTGGTATATACTGACAGAGACGATTTATGAGGAACAGATTTTTCTGTTAGCTAGCCTACCCTTTTACAGTAGACGTTTATGCATACAATTCAGTACACTGTCCCCATTTCTTTCATGCTACGCTTGACAAGAGAGGGTCTTTAGAAAGGGAACAGCCCTGTGTTGACACAGCTCGAGCATAATACCTTGTTATTGACTGTGTCACTGATTTAAAACGACACAGATAACACTTTTTATCACAGGCCTTTTAAATCTTGTCTACCACTGTACATTGAGGTCTAGATTCACAGATTCACATGAGCTCCGTTTCACAACATTTTCGATTTCTGGGGAACTAACAGACGCATAACTCTCACTGTGTACACACAGTACTCATATATGTATAATTTCTGTTCATAACATATCTTTAGAATTCTATGCAGTCAGATTTCAATTGACTTGACTACACAAATCTAAGTGCATTCATGTACACGACGCTTTGAATCAACCCATACGTGGACAAAAGCCTTTGCGTTTCTATGTACGCACACACCGTCTGTTGCTACTGGCTTTATCTGCGCAACCAGCACCCTGGTCAGGTCGGGACCAAGTGGAACTTTTAAAACACACACACACACATGAACAGACACAAACACTGACACTCAAACAACACAGACACGCATACACAACTTACCGGTATGTCAGTGCTGACGTCATACATCTCAACCGGTAAATGGTCCAATGAATAACAACCGGTCATTTTTAACACTAACCGGCAAGAATAAGTCCGATCCGGCAAGAATAAGTCCGATCCGGCCATACCTGATCCTTTAAATCGATCTTGGTCTTTCCAAAATGTTATGCATATCTAAATGAGGAACAGCCTGACTAGACTATTTTGGGGCCTGTATTGACTGAAGGGAATTTCCCCATAGCAGGATTGAAATTGAATAGCAGGTGTCAAGAGCTGTGATCGCCTTACAAAGGGCTTTCTGCTAGCGTGCGAACAGGTGGGTAAACAGGTCTTTCTATGAAAGGTAGATTTTGATAATAAGATAATTACATAGACTGTGAGGTTTGTTTGCTTTAACATAGAGACCTTCAGGTGGGACAGGGTCACTACACATGACATCACAATTGATTTGTAAGACATTTCAGGCCCACTGCCAAGTGAGTGCCAACCGGCGTTATGTCTTGACTAAAATTGTATTGATAATATTTACAATGGTGAGCCTAAGGTGTTCTATTAGGTTTATAACAGGGGAATGAATACAAATGAAAACAACATGACACATTCATTGTTTTAAGGCAGTCTCTCAGCAGGTTAGAGTGTTGTCTCTTAATCTGTGATGCTTGCCATTTATAAGCCCACCCAAATCATTTAATAGCCCAGCAGAAATATAGCAGAAAAGCAGCAGGAAAAAAAGCATGATTTTAGCACATGCTGAAACCACGCTTTAACCAGCAGAAATATAGCAGAAAAGCAGCAGGAAAAAAAGCATGTTTTTAGCGCATGCTGTAACCACGCTTTATACCTACTGGGACAGGCAAGTCTGGTCTGGGGTAAACTCAAAAACTATTTGGCAATATTGCTGGAGTGATGCAAACGTAAAAAGTTACTGTTCAGTGTAATTTCCTAGAAAACATGATTTTGCTTGATAACAATTTATACATTTGTTTGTCCAATAAAAATGACAGACGGACAAATCATACAAGTGCTTAAGATGTTATGCATTTTACTGACTTAATATTACCCAAACAGACTAACATAAGCCTTTCAGCACCATCAGAAATATATGTTACATATAGTGTGATTTTGGATTATGTCGATGAGCATCCAGATGTGGAGCGCATGACAGTTGATTTAAAGACACCTACTTTTAAAGTTGATGATACCAACTATGGTTGGTTAGGAGAAGTTTGTTATAGCATATTTAAACAACTACGCAAACTAAATGTTTATATTGACAGTGTTACAGTTAATAAAGTGGTATTACACAAGGTGAGCCAGCAGTAATATTTTTTCATTTATTATTTTGTCGGACAAATAAAAATGACGGACAATGTTCTAAACCCTGGCCCACCAAGTTTAAGAAGCGTGTTTCACACAACAAACTTGCCTATAACCAATACTAACAATGTTTATGAATCAATAGAAAACTCTTTTTCTGTCATACAACAAAATCTTATCACAGGCAGTGTTAAGATTCAGATTGTTGCAAAAATCGAATTCACTAGGGTGGATGGTGAATTAATTGTATCGTATATATCAACAAGACAACACACAGTTAACACAAGAAGAGAATTGGAGAACGTGTTTAGAGACAGACTATTACCAGACTTCCTCCAGGCAATTGACAGTGCAAAAATGAAGGGGTCTGGCTGGCACGAAGGACATGTACATGAACTACAATTAAAGCAGTCTAGGTATCATCCTATATTAGGTAAATCATGGTTGCCACTGCCAACAGAAGTAGCAAACAAAAAGGCTGTTGTTAATATACAAAACAATGACAACTATTGTTTCATGTGGTGTGTGCTTGCTAAACTACACTTTGTAAAATCAAAACCTGAACGTGTATCTAACTACACCAAATTTGTAAATGAACTCAACTTCAGTGGCATTGAGTTCCCTGTTAAAATAGAGGACATAGACTTGTTTGAAAAACTAAATCCTGGTATATCTGTAAATGTGTATGTGTGGGATAATGAATCTGAGAACAAGTTACAACCAATTAGAGTGTCCCCACTGGCACCAACCTATGGTCAGTCAGAAGATAAGCATGTTGACATGTTGCTAATCGGAGATGACAATAACTTTCACTACACAATTATCAGAAATATGTCACGTCTAATTCATGGACATACAACAAAACACAATGGCAAACAGGAAGTTTGTAAAAAATGTTTACAAAGATTCTCCTCTATTGCAGTGGCACACAAACATGTTTTACACTGCAGGTCACCTGATGATATACAGACTGTACTTAAGTACCCAGATCCTGGTAGTCAAGTGTATTTTAAGAACTATGGGAATCAGCAAAAGCTGCCGTTTGTAGTGTACGCAGATTTTGAATCATTAGTTGTTCCGTATGAAGGTCCTGTTCCAGAATCATTACCAAAGACTATAAAGTTGAGTGACCAAGTGGTGTGTTCTTTTGGATACATTATTGTTAGGTCAGACGGTTTGCATTCAGAACCTGTTATCTACAGGGGTGAAAATGCAGCATGTTTGTTTTTAACACAAATGAGACATCTGTATAGTCAGGTAGTACAATATCTCACAACATGTCAGATGCCTTTGGTGATGACAGAAGAAGGCAAACTAAAATTTGATACAGTTGAGACGTGTTGGATTTGTGAACAACCCCTCCAGGGTGATAAAGTTCGTGACCATGATCACATAACTGGGCGTTACAGAGGTGCTGCACATAGCAATTGTAACTTATTATTAAAAACAGATCCCAAGACATACAAACTGCCAATCTTTTTCCACAATCTCAAAGGGTATGATTCACACATTATCATGCAGGCTGTAGATGAGTCGTACAAAAACATTAGTTGTATTGCCCAGACAACTGAGAAATACTTGACTTTTAGGTTAGACAAATTAGCATTTTATGACTCCATGCAACATTTGTCTTTAGGTCTTGCTAGTCTGGCAGAAGGACTGACTGAGTATCCAATAACAAGTAAATATTTTGAGCCAGACTTGATTAAGAAAGGAGTCTATCCGTACGAGTACATTGATCATTGGGTTGTGTTTGAGGAAACAAGACTGCCACCAAAAGAGAAATTTTATTCTACACTAACTGGAAAAGGTATTTCTGACTCTGAATATCAACATGCACTTGATGAGTGGGGGAAGTTGGGGTGTCAGACGATTGGTGACTACCATGACCAGTACTTGAAAGCTGACGTTTGCTTGCTAGCAGACGTATTTGAAAGTTATCGTGAAAAGGGTTTGTTACACTACAAGCTTGACCCTGCCTGTTACATAACTAGTCCCGGCATGACATGGGATGCATTTTTGAAATCCAGTAAGATATCTATAGACCTGTTGTCTGATCGTACGATGGGTGAAATGGTGGAACGTGGATTGAGAGGAGGCATTAGTATTGCAGCAAATAACTATGCCAGAGCCAACAATAAATATATGGACGCCCATGGTGACCTTGGGTTTGACCCCTCAAGGTCAAGGTCATTCATTACGTACTTGGACGCTAATAACCTTTATGGCTGGGCAATGTGTGAGTTATTGCCCTTGAAAAACTTTTGTCTGTATGATTTGTCACAGTATGATGTAACAGAGTCAGGGTTAACTAACAATATTATGAATCTTGACCGAAACGACGCGAAGGGTTGGATCTTTGAAGTCGACCTGGAGTACCCTCACCATCTACATGATTACCATAATGATTAGCTGTTGAGAAAATGAGTATGACAGGAAAAAAAGAAGACACTAAACTTGTGCCAAATTTAAATGACAAATTTAATTACGTTTGTCACTACCGCTTGTTGCAGTTTTACATCAGACACGGGTTAGTACTAAAGAAAGTTCACAGAGGCTTTCAATTTGATCAGAGTGCTTTCATGAAAGATTATATAATGAAGAACACAACCCTTCGTGCCAGAGACGGCAACACTGCATTTGACAAAGACTTCTTTAAGCTTATGAACAATGCCTGTTTTGGCAAGACAATGGAAAATCCTCATCACAGAAAAGATGTGAGACTGGTCACAACTGAATTGGGCGCAATTAAACTTACAGGTAAGCCACAGTACACAGGGTACAAAGAATTTCATTCATCATTGTATGCAGTGTCACTCAAAAAAAAGATTGTCAAACTGGACAAGCCAGTATTCATTGGTATGGCAATTCTTGAGTTGTCAAAACTGTTGATGCTTGAATTTTATTATGATTACTTTCAACCAAAATATCCTGACTGCCGTCTGTTATACACTGACACTGACTCTATGATCATTGATGTGCCTACTGAAGACTTTTATGAAGACATGAAAACAGAGTTACACATGTATGACACGTCTGATTATCCTAAAGACCATCCATTGTTCAGCACACAAAACAAGAAAGTGCCTGGAAAGTTTAAAGATGAACTAAATGGTGTGCCAATAGTTGAGTACGTTGGACTGAGATCAAAAATGTATTCTATACTGCACCAAAAGGGAAGTCAGTCAAAAGCCAAAGGAATTAAAAAAACAGCAATAAAAAATAAAGACATACGTCATGAACATTACAAGCAAGTGTTAGACGGTGCATTAATGCCTGATTATCCAAACAAGTCACTGAGATCAAACAAACATAATCTTGAAATGATTCAAACACATAAGAAATCACTTGCAGTTGGAGACACGAAAAGAGTGTTTCACACTAAGGAAAAAGCTTATGCTCCTGATCATTACAGGCTCAAGTTATCTGAAGACATTTGTGATGAACTGGTTGATGAATTAATTGACGACTTAGTTACTGAAATAAGTAACGGTGTCTGGGGGAATAATCTGTAATTCTTCTCTGACAAATGCCCTCTGGGGTGCAGGGTCGTACAGGTAATATATTGTTGCATCAGCGCCAGGGACTATTTTTTTTTATATTATGAACGGATGTGGACCAGATGGGGTCTGTTGCCCTGCGTCTGTCGTCGTTCTCAGCCTCCCCTGGTTGATATAATTATCTTACCTGTTTAGTAAATAAACTTGTGTCTGGTGCGGGGGTTGGGGTTGGTCCTGTTTTTGGCTCTGTAATTGATTTCAATTTAATAGCGTCAGCAGGTTTTGGGTGTCCTTCATTGTTCATTGCTTTTATCACATGTGGTAATCTCTTAACCCACTCAGTGTTACGGGTGTCATGCATGAGTTCCTTAGAATACTGGTAACTGAAAAGTCTTTCTGATAATTGTGTGTTAAAGTTTTCAACAATTGCCTGTGATCTGTGCACACCTGGAATGCCTCGTCTGACCAGTACGCCGTGCTTAGCAAATAACTGATTAACTGCGCCCTTAAATTCAGATCCATCATCAACTTGCACTAGTCTGGGGTATCTTAAAGGGCCACGACTATATATTTTTGTTAATGCTGTAGCAACAGTGGTGGCTGTTTTGTCAGATATGGGTTCAGCGTCTTTATATCTTGAAGCAATGTCTACAACAGTCAGTGCATACTTGTATCATTTCTTTCTTATTGTATCATGTGGTAAGAACAGGAGGTCCATTTGGTGTGTGTCATTTGGGGTAGTGTTCTCAAAATGAGGTCTTGTTATCTTTCTTGGAGCAGGGAGATATATCTGCCAAATTGCCTGTCTCTGTAACCATTGCTTGACTTGATTGAGTGATACATCTCCACCCACAGCGGCATGTAATTTCTGAATAGCTGTTGCTCCTTTCCAATAGCCTGATGGAGAGTAATATATTTTTGATAGTTTATTTTCGGCTGCCATTTTTTTCTAGCAATGAAAACTCCTGTAAAATAAACTAATGTCATTCCCACTAGAACAAAGATTATCTCTCCATTTCTTTGTTGTGTGCTTGGTTTGTAATAGTCACTTAGTTTTGGTTTTGGTATAGACATGTCTTCACCTGTGACAAGAAAATATTCCCTGATTGCTTCGTCTGTATTTGAAAACGTATGTTGTGCGTGACCTTCTAGCCTCAGTTTTTCATTGATGAAATCAAGTTTCTCAATTCTATTCTTTTCATAATCTTGCTGGGCTTGAGCAAGTTTTTCAGATGCTTCATTATGACGTTTCAATTCTTCTGCAGATTCTTCTCTACCCATTTTTGAAAAGAGATAATTAGACCCACTGAAAGCCAATGCATTAACCATTGCACCTCCTATCATAATAGCTATCGTCGCCATACTTATTTTTATTTACATAGAAACATTTTCTGGAATAATTCCCTGCTTGACAAGAAAATCTTTTGTCGCAATCGACGCTGTGACAACTACAATTAGCTTAGCACTGTCTTCAAAATCCAATCTACTGAGGTCTGCTGATTTCATTTTGAGTAGACTTTTTCCCAGCATAGAATAAGCTACTGCTAATCCGCTGATTACGGCAGAGTGATAGACAAGGTTCATTAAATTTTTTGAGTCGTTCATTTCTTAGGCAAGAAAAATTAAAATAATATTTTTATTTACTGCATATAAAATGGGTCAACGGCTTTGGGTGTTACTGGTAATGTGGCGACTTCTGGTTTTGTTTTTGGAGTGTCTGATTTTTTGGTCACTGTACGAGTCTGTGGTTTGTATTTTTTGTATAATTGATAACCTACGTAACCAAATCCGACAACAAATCCGGCAATTATATATTTTGTTGTTTGAGGTTCGGGGTCAGGGTCAGACTTAGTTGTTTGTCTCTCACTTTGATGAGGGTGTGATGGTAGTGACACTGGTCCTGACGGTCCTGAAGGTGTTGACGCCTGGTCAGACACATGAGACTTTTCTGTTTGTGTTTGAAGCTGTAATTTTTTTTGCCTGTTCCATTCGGCTAATTTTTTTCCTGCCTCTATTCGACCTGGGCTTTTAGCCTTAGTCACAGTTTGAACCTGTGTCAAAACAGGGTCGGGGTTCGGTTGTGGAGTCGTCTGGGTTTCGTCCATTTTCTTCTGCAGTAAAATTTATTTTCGAAAAATCAATATGACTCCCAGTAACAAGAAGGGTTACTACAGGTGCAAGGTAATTTCCAAACTTGTAAAACATGACACATGCTAATTTGCCAATTGAACTTGAAACAATAGGATTGCTTTCAAGGTTGTGTGAAAGACTGTCACTATCCACAGGTAGAAAGTGACTAACTGCTTTTGTGTATAGGCATACAAGAGATCGACTTAAATCACGTGTCATTAGTGAAGCTATGTGGTTTTCATATTTTAAATGAAGCTTGATTAGCTCGTCAGAGGTTAAAGATTCAATATCCTCTGTCATGTATTGTCTTCCTAGATAAGTCTTTGATTTGCCTGAGACAATCACAGACAAAAGACGCTGTTTCTTAGAGTCTAAGTCTTTGTTCTCTACAGCATTGATATCATTCAATAGAAGGATTTCATCAGGGTTCATTTATATTGTTATTTTAAAAAACAAAAATTAATTTACTAACTCATACCCTGTGGGCTGATCTGTCTTTAAAATGAGCTTTAGATGCTTAGTTGATTTCAGTTTATTTTTTACATCATCACGTTCATGTTTATTTGGTATGACATCATTCTCTCTGAGAGTCTTCAAAGCTGTCACGATCCTTGCAGTAAAACAAACAGATAAACTTTAACTGTTCTCGAAAATCTTTCAGTACAGCATTATATTTTTGAGTGAGAATCCATACACTGACATTTGCGTGTCTGCCACTGAAGGCAAGTTCTGCTAGAGTGTTTCTCTTCTTGACAATGTCTTTCTCTGCTAAGCAGTCATCAACAATAAATAATGTTGGCTGTCCTTCAAATTGCTTGTAAAAATATTGTAGGTAGTCATTCAGTTTTTTCTCAGGGTCAACTAAGTATATGTTGTTGTCAGTCCAAATAAATAAACGGTTGTGATAAGCTTTGTTGTGTTTGATCGTAGGACAAAATATGACAATGTTTTCAAAGTGGTGTATGTATCTTGTTTGTAATAGGTTAAAAACAAATTCAGTTTTCCCACACCCTGTGGCACCAACAAATAAGCCACAGTGTGGGTCAAGGGTCATTAAGCTCCGGTTCATTTTAATACACAATATAATTTTAATATATGTGTCCACTTAGTCTGCTTTCTGCAATATTGAATTGTGCATCATATATCAGGTACAAATATATGTTTATGGCTGCAGCAGTTTCAACCTTCTTTTGTATCTGAATTGTTATTCCGTCACTACCGTTCTCGACAGTTCGTCCTGACCCATGAAGATAATCGTCGTCTGTACTGCGAAGATCTAACCAAAGTGCATACTTGTTTGTCAGGTATTGTCCGATCCTAACGTCATACAGATGTAGATCTTTGCACGCAATGTTTGCTGGTTTATCTCTAATCCTTCCACCCGCAAAATACTTTGTGATCTCATCATAGTGCTGGTATGGTAACATTCCTGAAGCGTACACTTGATTAGGGCGGCCTTCGATTGTGCAGGACAAATGTGTAATCTTAGGATTGTAGAATTTTTCTGAATCCCGTTTATATGGATCTGCTGGTTCAACAAACAACATAAGAATACCTTTCAGTGACCTGGCAGGTATGTTTAAGTTTATGTTCCACATTGGGTCACTCTTGTCTTTGGGTATTAAACTATGTCTAATCACCCTGTCATAATAAATTGGAAGTCTTGACTGGTACTGATTTTGTATGAGTCTAGCTAGTTCAGTGTGTGTGACAATTTCATATTCCAAAGAAATGTTAGAGATCTTGTATGTTGCATCTGTGGCAGATGATTTTATAACTTTGGAGTAGTCATTGAAGGTTAGTTCAAAGCTCAGACGGTCATTCAGTGCCCCTTGATAATAAGGCAGATGAGCTGTGAGGATTTCAAACTCAAGTGGAATGTAAAATCTAGTTCCATATGTTTCAGCTATAATAACTTCCTTTGGTACCCCAGTAGTTGTTTTGTCTCCAGCATTGATTCGAAGTTTACCAACATTATCTGGCTGTATGCCTTGATAAATACGATCTTCTCGTTCTTCTCTTGTGAGCCAAAGGTCTTTGTAACAGTAAAACACATCTGCATCGTCAAGACTAAACACTTCCTGTCCTTCAAGTTTTACTTTAATAGTTCTAACAATTGCTCTGCCAAGATTGTCAACCAGTGTTCTGTTTACATCTGCGTCTGATGATAGTTCAATATTAAATGCTAGGCGTGCAGTGCCAGGAACAATAACGTCACTGGGACCTAGGTTTGGAAACTTGACTGTAAGTGTTTGGTTCTGGTCTATAGTACTTGGATTGTTTGTGATGACGATTGATTGTCGAATGGCCTTAACACCCAGAGGCTCACGTAGTTTTCTGTATGGGTCTAACTTTGATCCGTAAGACTGTGTCATTTTTATTATGCACAATAAAAAATAATAAATTAATAAAACAATGGCAGCGGGAGGATTTAATCATGAAGATTTTGAAATGGATGACACGTATGATTTTGGTAATACAACAGATATGACAGATATGGCAGATATGACTGGTACAAGAAATATTTACAGTTTACGTCATGAACTTTTAGAAACCAAAGTGAACTCGTTTTATGATCATGTTGGTAATCGCCCAGACAACATAGACCCTAATCAGTTTGAACATGATGGCAAGGGTCATTTATATTTAAATACTGTTGACAAAGGAAAAGTACTATTGACTAACAAAAAAGACTCTAGTAGGTTTAGGGCTTTAAGTACAATAAAAAATGAAGGTGGTATTGGTGCCTTGCGTCAACTTGGAATTGGTGGGTCTCCTGTCACGCCGCGTCTTGTTAGTGCCCTCCACGACACGCAAACAAAGTTGCCAACAGGGCAACAAATTGAAATGGCACCAGTAACAAGCCTACCAGAAATAGCAAACACAGGATACAAGAAACTTCATTTCATCATCATCATCATCAGTCCCTTGCCCGAACTGGGCGTTGGGGGGACTGAAAGGCAGCAGCAACAGACAGTGCTCTCCACTGAGTTCTATTTTGGGCGGTGGCAAGCAAGTCTGGCATCTCGAGTTCGGTCCATTCTTTTATGTTTGCGACCCAACTCTTTCTCTGACGACCTCGCCGACGACTTCCTTCGAGAGTGCCTTGGAGGATAGTCTTGGACAAGGTGTTGTGTCGGGTCACGTGGCCAAACCAAGCAAGCTTGCGCCGTTTCACGGTTGCCAGAAGGGGTTCATGTGGGCCCACCAGGGAAGTGACGATGCTCCGTACATATTCGTTGGTCTTGTGCTCGCGGTACGAGATGCGGAGCAACTTCCTCAGGCACTTGTTCTCAAAGGCCTGGATTTTCTTTTCTGAGTCTGCAAGCAGTGTCCAAGTCTCACAGCCGTAGAGTAGAATAGACACTACGAGGGACTTGTAAAGCCTGTACTTGATGGTGAAGCTGATGGAGTTACTTCGCCATATCCTGTCCAGCCTGGCCATTGCGGATGTTGCTGTACCTATCCTGATACGGATCTCTGCTATGCAACTACCGTCTTTGGACAGGGTGGCTCCCAAGTACTTGAAGCTATTGACCTCTTCTAGCTTCTGGCCGTTCATGTGAATGTTGCTGCTGCTGTCGCTTGTGGTGTTGATCATCACTTTGCTTTTATCCGTACTGATCTCCATGCCATAAGACCCTGCGCTACTTGAAAGTTTGTCTGTCAGGTTTTGGAGCTCACTATTGCTGCCTGCCATGAGGTCAATGTCGTCTGCGAATCGAAGATTGCACAGGGATCTGCCACCAATAGAGATTGAAGTATGGTGGTCGTGGAGGGTTTCCTGCATGATCTTCTCCAGGAATATGTTGAAAAGGACAGGAGAGAGCAGGCATCCTTGACGGACACCGATCGTCGTCCTGAAGAACTCGCCTGACTGATTGTTAAGTAGAACCGCGCTGCAGGCGTTCTTGTAAAGCGCTTCTATCATTTGGATCAGTCCCTCCTCTATGTTGAACGATCTTATGACTTGCCAGAGTCCGTCGTGCCAGACGCGATCAAATGCTTTCCTGAAATCAATGAAGTTGTGGTAGAGTTCGCGCTGATGCTGCAGATGTTTCTCGATCAGGACGCGGCAGTTGAAAATCTGCTCTACAGTGCTTCTTCCAACTCTGAAGCCAGCCTGTTCTTCTGCCAGCAGTTCCTCGGCGAAAGTTTTGAGGCGGTTGAGAATGATTCTAAGCATTACTTTGCTAGGGTGACTTATCAGACTGATAGTTCTGTAGTTCTGGCACTGTTTCAGGTTTCCTTTCTTGGGGAGCGGGATCACTAGAGACTGTGTCCATTCTACTGGCCATTTCTTTTGCTCCCAGATCTTTTGACAGAGTGTAGTGAGGACCTTCGTTGTTACTTCTCCTCCATGTTTCAACAGTTCAGCAGGTACGTTGTCTACACCTGGAGACTTTCCTCCCTTCAGGCCGCGTACGGCTGCTTCCACCTCTTCAGCTAACACTGGCAGGTCTTCAGCCTTCCTGGCCCCAGCCTGGTTGTTTTGGAGGATGCTGGTGTCTGGCTCAGCCTTGTAGTTATACAAGTCTCGGCAGTACTCAGTCCATCTGTTTAGTACAGCAGTGTTTTCCGTAAGGAGTTGGCCGCTGCTGTCTTCGATGACTGTGGCTGTTCGCTGTTGAGTCTTGGTGAGGGTCCTTAGCGTTTCATAAGCCTTCTTGCTGTTGCCGTTTGCCATGCCCTCTTCCACGCTACAACACTGGTCTTCAATCCAATCTTCTTTGGCTTCTTTCATCCTCTTCCTGATCTTCTTGTTGACAAGTCTGTACTTGTTTGCTGATGTGAGGTCTTGGCCTCTCTTTTTCTTCCAGGCTCTCCTCTCATCACAGAGATCGAGGATGTCATCGGTGACCCAGGGCTGTTTGCGCTTCCTCTGCTTCCCCAGCACTTCTTCTGCTGTAGAAAGTAACACCTCTTTTATATTTCCAGCAAGGGTGTCTACGTCACAGTCCAAAGTAGCCAAGGCTGCAAATCTGCCTCCCACCTGGGCTTGGAAGAGCTCTTCTACTTCCGGGTCTTTTAGCTTCTGGAGGTCGAATCTGATGCGAGGGCTCTTGCTATCTCGTTTCAATGCCAGCTTCAACTTGAGGCTAGTAAGGACGAGGTTGTGGTCGCTGCCAATATCAGCGCCAGGAAAGGACCTCGTTTGTGCTTTGTTAACGCTGGATTTGAATCGTCGAGGCAGCAAGATGAAGTCAATCTGGTTATGGACCAGGCCTCCTGGCGATTGCCATGTCACTGTTCTTGACTTCTTGTGTGGATGGAGGGTATTAGCAACAGTGAGACGGTGACTCTGTGCGAACTCTAAAAGTCGCAGGCCTCTGTCGTTTGTTTCTCCAAGGCCAAACTTGCCAGCTGTTCCTGCCCATTGTTGGTAGGCGTCAGGGCCGATCTTTGCATTCCAGTCACCGAGGACAGTCAGAATGTCTTTCTTAGGTGTTTTCTTGATGATGTTGTCCAGTTGTTCGTAAAATTCTTCTAATTCTTCATCATCATGATCTGCTGTTGGAGCGTATACTTGAATGATAGTGATGTTGTGCGGTCGGGCGGAGATGCGGATGGAGATTAGTCTGCTTGACACGGGGGTGCAGCTGATGACAGTTCCAGCCACCTCTTTCCTTACGATAAAAGCTACGCCATGTTCGTGCTTGGTTTCTTTTCCGCTGAACCAGATTTTATGGCCTTCATTTACTGAAGTACAAATAAATGACGCTTTGAAAACAATAAACGACCCACCTTTGTCAATGAGAGAGATTATGGGTTTGGATAAATCATTGCAGACGATAAGAGGTGAGATGGTTAATAATGTTGCCAAACTGGGTGAACTTGATAAACACATTGAACGTGAAAAAGAGAAACTGGCTACTGCAGACTTGACACAGAAATGAAAGAAAGAATCCAACACAGATTAAATGATTTGCAGATAGAAAGATCAGGACGGTTAGAAACAATTAGTATTGGAAGACAAAAACTGAAATCACAGGTCAACAGAATTAGAGAAACTATTCAGAAAATACTTCACGAAGACACTACTCTGGCTGAGAGACTAAAAACACTTTTCAGAGAACAGGGTATCACTCATCATCATCATCATCATCATCAGTCCCTTGCCCGAACTGGGCGTTGGGGGGACTGAAAGGCAGCAGCAACAGACAGTGCTCTCCACTGAGTTCTATTTTGGGCGGTGGCAAGCAAGTCTGGCATCTCGAGTTCGGTCCATTCTTTTATGTTTGCGACCCAACTCTTTCTCTGACGACCTCGCCGACGACTTCCTTCGAGAGTGCCTTGGAGGATAGTCTTGGACAAGGTGTTGTGTCGGGTCACGTGGCCAAACCAAGCAAGCTTGCGCCGTTTCACGGTTGCCAGAAGAGGTTCATGTGGGCCCACCAGGGAGGTGACGATGCTCCGTACATATTCGTTGGTTTTGTGCTCGCGGTACGAGATGCGGAGCAACTTCCTCAGGCACTTGTTCTCAAAGGCCTGGATTTTCTTTTCTGAGTCTGCAAGCAGTGTCCAAGTCTCACAGCCGTAGAGTAGAATAGACACTACGAGGGACTTGTAAAGCCTGTACTTGATGGTGAAGCTGATGGAGTTACTTCGCCATATCCTGTCCAGCCTGGCCATTGCGGATGTTGCTGTACCTATCCTGATACGGATCTCTGCTACGCAACTACCGTCTTTGGACAGGGTGGCTCCCAAGTACTTGAAGCTATTGACCTCTTCTAGCTTCTGGCCGTTCATGTGAATGTTGCTGCTGCTGTCGCTTGTGGTGTTGATCATCACTTTGCTTTTATCCGTACTGATCTCCATGCCATAAGACCCTGCGCTACTTGAAAGTTTGTCTGTCAGGTTTTGGAGCTCACTATTGCTGCCTGCCATGAGGTCAATATCGTCTGCGAATCGAAGATTGCACAGGGATCTGCCACCAATAGAGATTGAAGTATGGTGTATCAAAAGTATCACTATTGCTAGTTTAATTACAGCTCTGGGATTTATTATCAGTACTGTTGTGTTGGCTGTCTCCGGCAGTGGTGGTGGTGCACCCCTGGCACCAGCACCACCAACCTCGGGCCCCCCGACTCCAACAGACCCAAAAGATTTACAGACGTGGGTAAAGAAACAGTTGTCTCACATATCAGACCTGCTTAAGAAATTGGCTGTGAAAGCAATGGACGCTTTGCCTGGCATAATTGGCACTGTTGTCAGTTGGCTGATTAGTACAGCGGCAAAGGCAGTAGGGTTTATGGCAGAGCATGTGTGGATCTTTCTGGTTACAGTAGGAGGGTTGATGGTGGGTTATTTAATAAAACAGATAAAGAAGTAATACCCCTAATCCTGTTAGACCTATTACCAATGCAGTTCTTTCTGACTCATGTGTGTCTGGGGTTGGTGTTAGATCCGGGGTTGATTGTATGAATGCCGGTGTTGGGGCCGGGGCCGGGGGTGTTACCGTCTGTAATGATTTTAATGACTGAACGTGTGTGGTTGTGGCCCCCAAGTTTACAGATTGATTGAGTCCTAATTTTTGACCAACACCTGCAACAATGATTTCATTATTATAATTTGTTATTGTACCCATTTGGAGTTGAAGGTCAGATGGTAACATGTATAACCCGATGCCAACTACAAAGTCAACTTTTGATCTGGCATATCTTAAAACGTCTTGGTAGCGTTGTATGCTTGATGGGAGATCTACTGTTGAATTAATTGAATCTTCAAGATTTGCAAGAAACTGTTTTTGTGCTTCAAATTTACCACTTCCATTCAAAATGTTTGATTTTGTTAGTGATTGTGCTCCTAGTAAACACCAGACATATGTTCTGATAGTCTCATTGACGCGCTCAACTCCTGCTTGAGTAAACCCGTCAGATTTATCTAAAATAAATGTGGTCCACGCATTAGTCTGCTTCTGCTCTATTGATCCTAACCAGACTTGTGATTTTGATGAGAATGAAGTGTACCCAGGGTAGTAATCTTGAGGGTATTGTCTGTGACTCATAGCATAATACAATGTGCCCATGCCGTGGTGATCATCAAGTTTTTGTGTGAAGTCATACTTGATTGTACATTGCTTAACGTCCCGACAGCAACAAGGCTTTCTCAGGACGTGCCTGCACTGCTTGTAAAAAAAAAAACAACTAAACAGAACATTGAATGTATGTCGCCAACCGGTCAAATACATTAAATAAACCTAACACATGGGGCCTAAATAAAGCTAAGACCATCTAGCAACACACATCCAATATCAAGAGCTACAGGCAGTGCAGACAGTAGGGAGAGTTTTAAAAAGGCAAATACAGGTGAATGGACAAAGGGTAGACAGAAACACATGCCCCAGAATAGAGAGAAAAACCCACCCTGTGGGGCTGACCAGGGTGACCCTGGGAACTAAAAAATACCTAACCCCACCCAAGTCCCCCAGGGCAGACCCGGGTGGGGTCTGAAGTCATACTTAGTGCTTATGTTAAATTCATTACAAATCCGTTCAACCTGTTGAAACTGGATTCAGTTGGCAGTGGTGTATGAAGTTCTGACAGTATACGTCTAAGCTGGTAATAAACATGGAAATGATACACAGACCTAATCAGTTTGTTTGAGTGATTCAAATGGTCTGTAAATGAAACACCACAGCCTGTAGTAGAACACAGTATAGCAAAATTGAGTTGGTTTTGAAA
Source organism: Semisulcospira habei (assembly GCA_036245525.1). NCBI lineage: Eukaryota > Metazoa > Mollusca > Gastropoda > Semisulcospiridae > Semisulcospira > Semisulcospira habei. Next base: position 102,467,393 of record BTPG01000005.1, on the reverse strand, counting down.
CATCTGTAGTGGACTTGAAGACCACTTTCTTGCAGTAGAGTCGTCTGTTATTGGAGGGTTTAGGTAATGGTCAAACGGATTTGGTACTTTGACTTGAAATAGATCTTGTTCAGACACAGCTATGTCGAGTTGATTTAGTTGAATTGTTTTCTGTTCATAAGTAGGTGCAACATTATATTTGGCATCCACATTAAATTCAAATGCGTTTGTAGTGGTAATGGTTGGTGATTTAAATTCCATCCTTTTTTATATGAGATAATAAAAATGTTTATTTCCTTAACAAATCTTGACACAAGCAAACCAGTGTGGTTAACTAATGGGATTGATAATCGGGATGGTAGCAAGGCTGTAGCTATCCATGAATTGTTCTACACAGTAAAATGGTTTAATGTAGAGGATGATATATATAATAAAGTAAATTTAGATGGTAAGACTGAAGCTTTACCGCCTGGTTATTATGACTTTTGTACTATAGCTGAATGGTTTCAAAGTAATTTTAAAATTAAAGCAACTTTAAATCCAGCTAACCTACTTGTTACATTAGAATTTCTGAAACAAGATTGGTTAAAAATTTCAGATAGATTTGCATATTTACTTGGATTTTATATTGACGAAGATTGGTATAGAACAGATGATTTAGATGAAGCTATGTTTGGTATTATAACAATGAAGACAAAAAAACTTAAAATAACTGGAAAACGTCCTGTCAATTTGTCAGTACACACAGTGCTAAATGTTTATTTGAAAGAACTAAACACATCTGAGAATGTTCAAAATGGAAAGCCTTCAACTTTGTTGAGATGCTTACCTACTGGAACTGCTCCGTATTGTGAAAGTGTAGTTGTTAGATTTCCTAATTTGCAGTTTAAGAAATTAGGTTCTAGTTTCTTTGAGTCACTGAGTATATCTGTAACTAATCAGGATGACAAACCAGTTCTTATGCATGATTTTGTAGTGTTAGAAGTTAAATAATTTTATTTTTGTTTATAAAAATGAGTGGTCTTGGTCCAAAGCGAACAATCATACCAGTTGCGTGTCCAGTAACAGAGTTGAAAGATTTGGCAGACGTCCAGGATTTTGAGAAGGAAGGGGATGTTGGAGAAATATATGGTTTTGAACTTGATTTAAATGGCATGTACAAGAGGAAAGTAATTGTTGACATGAAAGACGGTGAAAAACAGATTCCTAAACTTGGTCAGCTGCGTGATGTTACTGTACCTACTCCACCTGTAAATAATGCGCCTTACAACTTAATACATGTGGGTAGTAAGTGGGTGGTTTCACCTGTGCCTGTTCCACCACCCACAATTGACTGGGACATAAAGATTGAATTTATTAGTCCTTATGTATACACTGATGACGAAGGTGCCTTAGTGTTTAGGAAGGTTGTTAACTCGGGGCCGCTTATTGTAAGTCTTGTTCCAAGCTTTGCCCCAGACGACAATAGCAGAGAAAAACTGAAAGTTGAAAATTATGAGAGACGGAGATATCTTCTTACGCACAGGAAGGGTAGGTCTGATGCGAAGGTCGTGTTTGCACCAATAAACTTTTCCATCGCAAGAGAAGCGACAATAGTATTTGAAATTATCATGAGATCAGTAACTACTGCTAAAGAGGCTCAAATTGCACAAGGAATTAAACTTACATGGAATGACACAGTATCAGAATCAACAAAGGTCTTTATTGCTATTACAAAAAATAATGATGTTATTAATGTTTCGAGCAGTGTTCCAGCTGTCAAGGTGGTGGTAGACAAAGCAACTTTTGTTCGTCTAACTTACATAAACCTTGAACACATTGATCTTGTTGCATTTTATTATGCTAACAAATTGTATACTTTTGAAGAGTTGCAAAATGTAATTGCTGATTAAATTTAAAAAAATATTTGTGAATAAAAAAAATGGTAAACTTCTATCCGCAACTACCGACGCTTGAGCCGACTGAAACAAATGTGATGACTAAAACAATACTTGCGCCTGATCCACAGGTAACAGCTGTGCCAATTGCATCAGATAAAACATTACAGGCAGATGCATTCAGATTAAATAATATTACAGAAGCTTTCAAAATATTTGGAAAGTGAAGAGGCTAAGTACTCACGGTGCAAAAGGAGGTATAAGTCAGTATTTAATTCTGTTCAAAACACTTCTATGGCTATTGGTGCAGTTTCAGCTTCATGTTCTGTAGGGGGTATAGTTCTGTTCGCCACAGGAATTGGAAGTTTGGCTGGAATAGCAATTGAGGGTGTTAGCGTTGCTACATGCCTGGCTTGCTTTGGTTTGGAAGCCTTGAACAAGAGGTTTCACACAAAATTACAGAAACATGAAGCATTGAGTACGCTTGCTGGTGCAAAGCTGAGCAGTATGAAACTTATTATCAGTAAGGCATTGAATGATAATTTTATTGATGATGAAGAATTTAAGCGGGTCCAGGATGATTTAAATAATTACAAAACACAGAAGTCAGAAATACAGAATAAAATGCGTAGTCAATCTCCCGTGAATGTTGAAGAACTAAAGGCTAGTTTTTTAGCAGAGGGAAAAAGATCTGTGTTCAGGAAACCACAGAAAAACTACACAATCTTTTAAACAAATAAAAATCAGATTTGGTAATCGTTTATTAATGTCATACACTTCACAGAAAAATGCCATGCCACTTACACCACTTGTGCCTGATTATTTAACCCCATCAGCACCACCACCTGAGTATTACTGAGAAAAAAAAAAGTTTTTTATTGTCCTTGTGTCTTGATAAATCTGTCTCAGTGTCTTGGGACTTGAGTCAAGTTGTTGTTGTAAGAACTTAGGGTAAGTACTTGTAAGAACTTAGGGTAAGTACTTGTAAGAACTTAGGGTAAGTAATTAATAAGTTCTTATGACAACACACTTAAAGGTTACCTCTGCAGGTTCCTAAAAGTTAGTTGCAACTTGTTAATAAGTATTAAGTTTCACTTGGCATCACTTGATCAGGTTCATGATTAGGTTTTTATAGAGACAATAGTTATAGAGAAAGATAATAGGAGACCCATAAGATAATCAGATCAATAAGGCCGCATCCGTCATGCTCGTCACTTTTTAAAAATCAAAGGGTTGATTTAGAATTAACGGGGGTAAAATTGGGGTCAAAATTTTGATATTAAAAATGGCGTAAATTAATGATGGATGCGGCTCTATTGAATTCATTGTCTTACGGGTCTCCTATTATCTTTCTCTACTGCGCCCCTTATAGAGCTCACTGACGCATTGGCAGATCTGCGAGGTTTTTTTCAACCGGAGATATTTCAACATCGGAATCAGGTCAAAGACAACAAGTAGAGACCCTTGACAGCGAGAACAGCTCTCATATAGAAGTGACTTGGTGGGTTATGGTTCCATCCCTTCTTGTTTTTTGTTTTCGTTTTTTCTTACTAAGGATAAAACCCTTAATCACATCTCGTGGAGAGAGACAGAGATGAAATGAAATGAGCATGTTTCAGGGATAAAAGAATACGTGCACAGTTTGTTTCTTCTGAGAGAGAGAGAGAGAGAGAGAGAGAGAGAGAGAGAGAGAGAGAGAGAGAGAGAGAGAGACTCAGACTCAGACAGTTTATTGTTCAGACAAATTGTCCATACAATGGAGTGAGACATTACATAATTTATAATTCAGGTGTATATAAAGGCCATAAGGCGATGTTTATATCAACACACACACACACACACACACACACACACACACACACACACACACACACACACACACACACACACATTTCCATTCGATCTACGCCAGCACATAATAGCCACTTTTGACCTACATGTAAAATGCGGTATCCAAATCCAGGCCACAGCCGCGTACCACACAGACCAGGTCGGAGTAAGAACCACAGTTTGCACGTGGAATCATACAAGCATGCTGCTACGGAGTTTAAAGCTGAGAAACAGTAAAAAAAACTCCGCCCCGCACGTGTTTTAAAAAAACTTTGCAGGACCCAGCGAGGGCCCTGTCTTCGTGAACGTTCGGCTAACTTCGGCAAACCGGTTTGCAACCCAGTTGACTGAGTTTTCAACTGCGTTTGTCGTGCTGGCAAAACTCCCGTGAAAAAGACAGGCCACTTCCTGTTTGCAGCGAGTGGGCACCGCGATCACTGATCTAAACCAGCGATATTTATACTGACATCAACAGTAGCAGACGACACTCGCATTTGTGTCTTGCCTGGACGCACACTGAATATGGACCAGGCCGAGCTATCCGTAAGTTACACAGTACAGCCTGAAGCTTTATTTGATATCGGAAGGGTGAGGAAGGAGGGGTTATTTGTCGTTTTGTGTTTGTTGTTATAATATCTCTCTCTCTCTCTCTCTCTCTCTCTCTCTCTCTCTCTCTCTCTCTCTCTCTCTCTCTCTCTCTCTCTCTCTCTCTCTCACACACACACACACACATCCAATTTACTGTGTTGGATGTACATCACAATGCTTCTTTATTTATTTATATTATCCTATATTGGACTGGATGTACGTGTTGACAAAATTCGTTCACAACTACAAAGTGTCAGGAGTCATACTTACAGCATGTACAGCCGTACATTCTGCCATCATAGTCCCCAGCGCGTAAAATCCGTGGCTGTCGGTCAGTTTCAAAGTGTCACAGAATCGTCTGCTGTTGTCCGATCTGCTAATCGCGATGATTTCCGTGCAACAGGAAGTGGTCTGTCGTTTTCCGAGAGTTTTGCAAGCTCGGGATACGCAGTTGCCAACTCCGTCAACTGAGTTACGAACCGATTTGACCCACTTAGGGGCAGGGCCCAAGCTGGGTCCTGTAGAGTCTTTTTAAAACACGCGCTGGGCAGGTTTTTCTCATTGCACCTCAGCTTTAAATGCATGAAATACAAATCTTGCTAAATCGGCAATAGACTGCGGGTTGGTAGTGTCAAGGATACACAATTCTTTCTTTTTGAGTTCCATAAGGTCAAACTTACATAGGTATTTGACACGCAGTTTATCGTAGAATGGACAGTAAAACATAAAGTGAATTTCATCTTCCACAGCATTGGCACACAATGGACACACTTTCGTTACAGCATTGAGAGTACTATATCTTTGTTTGTTACTTTGCAATTCAGTTATGCCAAGTCTAAATTTAATGTATAGATTTTTGACATAGGTTGGCTTAACCAGTTCAAAATAATTTTCTTGGACAAGTGTATGTTTAAAACTACGATACACAGTAAAACGTTCACTCTCAGAAAGCTTCGATGACCAGTTTTGTTTGGAACAATCAACCATCCTTTGTTTAAACTTGTTTATAAAAGCATTCCTGTTTCCAACACCTTGTGAAATCCATACATGACCAAACCCATTTCGAAAAAGCAAATTCTTTATCTTTGACACCCATGTTTCTTTCCCTTTATCGTCTAGATCCTTAAGCATATGATAAGCCATATTTGCAAATCTAGTGACAGGTAAAGCACAGAGTCGAAGCCAGTAGGAAACACATCTTACTGACGTTAATACTGACAGTGGATATCGACCAAGTTCACCATAAACCATCAGGTTCGGTGTGCGGAAGTTGACATTAAGAAAACGTTTACATGCGAATGTATGGACTCTTTCAATTTCGGCACACTCGTTTATACCCCAAATTTCCGAGGCATACAACAAAATTGGGACAACCTGCGCATCAAACAGCTTGAAAAAAACATCAGGACTAGCGCAGTTGATTTTCTTCAACATACAGAAAATATCGATTACACATTTTTTTGCCTTAGTCACTAAGTCATCGACGGATGTGTTTAAACTCAAACGTGTGGTAAAGTTTAACCCAAGGTACTTATACATATTGACAACATCTACCCTCGTTCCCCCGTAAATCCATTTTTCATATTTTGACAAATATCCACCATTTCGAAACACAATTATTTTTGTCTTGTCTAGGTTAACAGACAAACCAAGTTTAGATGCTTCTTTGTATAAATTGTTCAGCTGAGTCTGAAGGCCATTGGGGGTTGATGAAAATAAAGCAATGTCATCTGCAAACATCAACAAAAACAGTTCTGCTGCATCGGATTTTAGTTGGAAACCATGTTTACCATTTTCAATAATGTACACAGCAAGCTCGTTAATCAAAAATGAGAACAATGTCGGCGATGCTAAACATCCTTGTTTTAAACCTTGGAAACACTCAAAAAACGATGTACAATTCAGGCTGTCTCTAACACAAAATTTCACCGAGTCATACATTGCCTTCATAGCTGAAAGCATTTTGCCGCGCACTCCAGCCTTCAATAAAATATTCCAAAGCACACCTCTTTTAACAGTATCGAAAGCTTTGCGGAAGTCAACAAAAGCCACATAAACTTTCTTATTTTGTAGAAGTTGTTTTTGAACAATAGCATAAAGTGTAAACATATGGTCCACAGTAGAATAGGATTTCCTAAACCCGGCTTGTGTTTCAGACAGAATATTGTGTTCCTCAGCCCAGTCTGTTAACCTTCTGTTCAAAATGTAGGTATACAGTTTACTAACACAGCTAATCAGAGCAATACCACGATAATTATCTGGATTATTTACATCTCCTTTCTTGTGGAGTGGGAAAATAATAGCTTTAGACCATTCGCTTGGGAACAACCCTTTGTTGAATAAAGCATTAAAATACTTAGTGAGAAAGGAGATGATAGCTGGGTTGGAAACTTTAAGAACTTCATTTATAATTCCATCAGGCCCGGGGGCCTTTCCTGCTTTGGCATGTTTTAAAGCAGCAATAACTTCTGCTTCTTCTATGTTAATATCTAGGTCATGAAATATGGCTTCATCAGACTCGGAGTCTTCTGAAGAAAATACATCATCATTATTCTCTTGCTGTGCTATGTTTTCATTTAGAATGCTAGAAAAGTGATCAAACCACTGCTTCTTTGTTATATTGTTTCTTAAACGACGTTTTCTTTTCCATTTCTTTATTTCCTTCCAAAATGCCTGAGAGTTATGTCTATACTCAAGAATTTTGTCAACAGTTTCCCTCTTAAAATTAACTTCTTTAGCTCTAAGTAATCTCTTGTATTGTTTTCTGTCATTTACAAACGTTGCTTTATTTTCCATGGTTTTATTTTTTCTGTATGTACGTAAGGCTTTACGCGTTCGCATTTTTGCATTTCTGCATTCCTGGTCAAACCAAGGGTGACTAGCGGTGTTTGTTTTGTGTGTGTTGCCTGTGGAGGAATGAAATTGTTTTGTCATGCAACTAGCAGCGTCTTTGATAGCACATGTGAAAATGTCTAATGCACTATTAATATCATCATCGATCTCAGCAGTAGCAGCTACTAGAGCATCCTGGAATGCAGGAGTAGTTAAACTGAGAGAAAGGTAAGTGTATAAAACACACTATCTATTGGCTGATCCACAACACACGCGCGCATCGGTGACACATCCCGTGCAATTGAGGTGGGAGACGCGGCTTGGCCGACATATCACGGGTCACTGGATTCGTCCCCGACCTCAATTGTAGGGGAACTGTGTGGCCGGCGCCGTTTCGCTGGTTTAGGTACCGAGTGTGACGCACGTGCCGGTGTTGCGTTGACCTGCTGACCAGTAGCTGCGGCGGCACCGAGTCCTTGGATACGGTTGTCCGGTCTTCTGTTGAGGCTGTCTGTCGCAGGACGGCGGCCGAAGTTGTCGGTGTTGTAGTTCCGTTGCTCTAGGGGTCCAGCGACGACCAGCTTGTTCCCCTTGTAGTACGCCCGCATGCCTTTCTCCCGGTGCAGTCTGATCTGTTCGTGTTGCCGGTTGGTTAAGTCGCCAGCAACGTTAACCCCCTTTTGCTTGAGTGCAGCACGACCCTTGGTCAGGACGTCCATCTTGTCCCTCCATCTCGCAAACTTCACGATCATGGGGCGGGGCTTGTTGTTGGCTCTGGCACGGTTGGCTGCTACAGAAGCAAAGTCCGGTTTGTTCCCTACCCGGTGTGCGCGTACCAAATCGTCCTCAGTCCAGGTTTTATTTGGTACTGTGCCCTGCAGACATTCCAGTACTTTGGTGGCACAGGAATCGAAGGTCTCGCCTGGTGTTTCCACGATTCCAAAGAGTCGCAGATTGTCCCTACGTGAGAACGCCTCTAGCTTGTCTAGTTCTTCCTCGTAGCGTTTCCGCATATCTTCCATGTCCTCCTGCAAGTCTTCTACAGACTCGGAAACCTCCTCCTGCTTCTCAGTCAGTTCCTTGCAGGTGTCCTCCAGGCTGCGAGCGCGTTGCTTCAAGTCAGCAATGTCGGTGCCAATCGCCTGTATAGAGGTCAGCACATCACAAAGGTCAGCACGAAGAGACCCCAGTTTCTCGTCAATCACCTGTGTCTGCTTGTCGATTATACGCTGAATGTCACTGACAGTAACTAAAGGTGATGTAGTTCCAGAGACCTCGAGTGGATTTGCGGATAGAGCTTCTTTGTCTGCCATCTTAGCACAGTTCGATTGACACAACAGTGCTACACAGTAATACACAGTACTACACAGTACACGTAGCTGGCAGTGTTGTACTAACAGTCACCCCGACGATCGCCGTACTCAGTTCAATGGCGATATAGGAAAACCAGTCAGATGGCAGAAGTCTGTGGTCGCACAAAGTCCAAATTTACACCGTTATGATCAGCGTAGATAGGCCAAGACACTGGTGGTAAAATCCGAACAGTAGAAGCTTGATTAGTGACGAAATCGCCTAATTTTGCATCGCTAATTGACTCTGAACTTTTTTTGGTGCGCTACATTCGTGAGCTCGAACTCACTCCGAGAGAGAGAGAGAGAGAGAGAGAGAGAGAGAGAGAGAGAGAGAGAGAGAGAGAGAGAGAGAGAGAGAGAGAGAGAGAGAGAGAGAGCTTAATTAAGTCTCAATTGTATATCATTTATATTCTCATTTGCCAAGTCGAAGAGAAAACTAGTGTCTTCATCAAATTCAGTAATTGCTTGTCTTTTCGTTTGTTTGTTGCTGTTTGTTTGTTTGGTTGGTGGGTTGGTTGGCTGGCTGGTTGGTTGGTATGCCTCTGTTACAGTGTCGTCGCAGTCAGGATTCCAACGCTTAATTACCATATGCCAATTAGTGAGGTTTTGTTTTGCATTTTTGTCCATTTGACCCGTTAAAGTTACCTACCCCCAACATTTTTCAACGTTTCCCAAAAATCTTTGTCTTGTTTGTTTTTTTTAATGGCGCGCTGTATATATGTACACATGCCTGCGTTCGTTGTAGAAGAAGAGTGTGTATGAACGCAGCGTTCTTTGGCTTATAATGTTGAGATGTCGTGCCGCAATAAAGGAAGAAATAAACACACCACACGAAGTGCAGCAGTCAGTAGTTGTGTATCGATCGGGTGAGGCTAACACCCTCTAGGGTCTCCGCCCCCCGGACCATATGTCGGCACTAAATTGCCGCCACCCACGACACTCACGCCGCTGAGAGTTGATGGCATGCTCAGCTTATTGTAAGTGCACGGGAATTGCCGGCGCGGATGGAAGAGAGGCGTCATGGGATTTGTCACTGCCAGGGGTTTGTGACTGGTTCGGGTGGGAGCAGTGGCGGCTAGAGCTGTACACGGTCAGAAAAAAGTATGATGCATTGTCCGATTGTGAAATAATGAGTGTCTTCAAAGACGTCTAAATAACTGAAATACACTGTCCCAACGCTTATATATTCAAATGTCTCTGAAAACGAATTAAAATGATTGTAGTCTTTTACGCAGTCTTTTACGGTTTCAAACTGGTCACTGCGACCTTGAGTCACTGGTCACAAACTGGTCACTGCGACCTGCGACCTTGATCCAGTGAAAAAATGAAAGAATTATGCTCGCCTATTCCAATAATCCCTATGACTGATTGAATCTGCAATGTTGCGGCTCTGGATTAGCTTGTGCTGCACTGATTTCCAAGACTTATCCGTGCCTAGCATGTCACAATTTCAGCGTCAGTGATACAGAGTATATAATATATTTCAACCGTTAGTAGGTAATTTCCGTGATCTGCCGACGGTAGTGGCTAAACCGTTGAGTTTCAAGCAACTAAGTTTTACAGTAAATTAGAACCAACTTTGGTGATCACTTTTTGTTCTTAGTTTTGTCCTGAAATATGTCTTGTTCAAAAGTTAATTGGGAGAAAACACGAGTCAAGTTTTTCTCAAACGGACTACACGATTATGCTATCTAACTGATATGGATATGAGACATGAGGAATGACAATAACACCAGTTATATCTCTCTACCGCCTATAGATCGGTTTTCAGCCGTCTATTGATGGAACAGAGGGAACAGATCTGGAAATTATGTCTAGGACAAACGCAGTTTGCAATAGTAATAGCGATAGTGCTGTTATGCCTCATTAGATGTAAGATATTTCAAATTCAATTCAAATTCAAATTCAAAAACTTTATTGTGTCAGTCTAGCCGACAAATTTTCTTTCGTTGGGATCACATGCGCGCGTACGGTTTTAGACACATTATGACAATTATGACAAAGGTGGGGGAAAAAAAAAAAAAAAACTACATGACCACAGTGTTAGTTGTATAGGAGTGAGTCTACCATTTGCAAGATGCCACTGCCACATCTGAGGTGCAAGTTCCACGACGGCGTCAACAGGGAGAGAGAGAGAGATGCGCTAGTTAACGCACTCTTCATTTAGGAGACGGATGGCCGAGGGTACAAAGCTCCCCTTGTAGCGTTTGGTTTTAACAAGAGGAGCCTTAAACCTACGGCCAGACGGGAGCTTTTGAAGATGCTTAGAAAGGCAGTGGGAATTGACAATTAAAGCAATCTGCTCCAAGTCGGGCTTTAATTGCTAAAATTCGCCGATACAACGGGTTCTCAATGTTTCCTGCCTCAACTATATATCCATAATATATTTATATTTAGCCACTCCAACCAAATGGTTCCTTTTTTACCAGGTGTAATGGCATATTACAATATGTCAGCAAATTAATATTCAGGTGGTAGAGCGTTTGACTCTCAACCGAAACGTCACGGGTTGGAACCCAGCTGTGGTCAAATTTGTTCAGACCCTTTTTCAAAGCCCAGTCTTTGAAATCACATTCGTGGTGGGAAAAAAAGTTAAGCCAAAAATATTTCACGTTTTCGTTTGTTACAGAGTGTAACGCGCCTGTGCCAGACAGCTACATCGCGTGTCTATAAACTAGGTCACCACGAACGTGTTTGCAAACAGCATACCTGGTTAAGAAGAGAACTGGTCTGCAAAGATTCAGTTCATGAACCATAATTTTTTCCAGTTAAAAGCTTGGGTGGGGTCAGCTCTATGTCTGCCGCCGGAAGCCCAGACACCATTTGCAGAGCTACTGCATATATGTTTACATTTTTCGTCAAGCACCAGACAAGCACATTAAAGTTCGATGACCCCCTTTATCTGAGAAACAGAGCCTAGAACCAATTTTGCATAGATAAATCTGTCATGAATTCTGCAAGGGTACTTGAGAGTTTATGCCTCTAGCAGTAGTAGAAGGAAGAAGCTTGATCTCGGAAGGCAGGTGGTTGATTTTGATGTTCATCGTCAGTAAAGGTGCGGGGGTTACCGTCGAGACAGTCTCCAACCTGAGTGATCAGTTCGCTGACGGCGGCAGGCTGTAGTGACACCTTGCTTTGTCTATAGGCGTACGTGAGAAGTGGTGGTCCCTAAAGAGAGCTTAGCACTGGGCAAGTCGCACCTACCCGACATTTTGCACCCCATGGAGTTATGGACGTATGCATTACATGGGCATGTGAGAGTCCACCGCCCCCCTCCTCCTTTTGTCTCCCCCCCCCCCCTCCCAGTAGATTTAAACGTCAGCCACCGCCCATCCCCCCCTACCCCCCCCCCCCCCCTTCCCTCTCCTCACACCTTTTCGTATTCTTAAAATCTCAGTCTCGCAAATGGTTAAACCCTTTCCCCTCCTCTCTCTCTCTCTCTCTCTCTCTCTCTCTCTCTCTCTCTCTCTCTCTCTCTCTCTCTCTCTCTCTCTCTCTCTCTCTCTCTTTGTCGTTCTCTCTCTCTGTGAGAGAGCCATGAAAAAAGCCTTTTATTTTACTGCGGTAAACAAATATTGAGAAACACACGGCTATTATTTACATCTGTTTCTGAATGAGTCGAATTTGACAAATGTTTAGCGGCACTACAGATAATCAGTTTTAAAACACTAAGGTTACGGATGTTATGATATCTGAAATATTATTTAAAATATTTTTTAAAAGGTATCTTTCTGTTTTGCGCGCGCACACACACACACACCGGCACATACACACACACGTACACGCGCGCGCGCGCACGCACACAATACACATACACACATCGATATGCTTGCACAAGACAAATTTTGGCAGAAATAGCACAAACACTTGACAGAAATAGTACACACTAGTGATCCCCTCCCCACCCCCCCCTCCGCCCCCCCCCCCCCCCACACACACACACACACACTCCTCCCCCCCCCCTCCCCTTTCCGCCGTCCTTTTAATTCTTAGGATGACAGTTTATTTTCCAACTTATTTTGCCTTCAGCAGCAATGTGCTTGGCAGGCGTCGTCAAAAAGTTGAAAACGCAGGCTGTTTCGTGCACTCAGTCACGGTTTGTAAGTCGGTCAATGGCGCCTGACGCTATAACTGATACACTGGTACACCTATGAGTACTAGTGTGCTGGCGGCCCTGCAGCGCTAGTGCAGTGATTTCGTGGATTGCAGAAGATAAGAACATTTAAAGGTGTGGCGATTTGCTGCAGATTTTGCTACCTGGCGGTAAATGGGCCGATTTTCAGGAAGCAAGTATGGTTCAAGCCGTTTGGCGATTAACCCGCACATGACGCTACAGGTAACGGGGGCATAATCCGGCGTATTCATACATTTGTATGCACGATGAAATGATAGAGTTGTGTCCCCGCGCGTGAGAAGCACAGTGGTTCTGCTTTTGTCAGTTCTGGTATAAGGGAAGCAACTCGGTCATAGGATGATGGCTAATGTGGCTTCTAAAACCGGTCTAGCGGTCTAGAAATCAGCGTTCAAATCAACCGACAATTCTCGGATTTTTTATGCAAATACCTAAAACGAAGGTAGTGTCACCTGTTCAGGATACTGATCAAATTTAAGAATTGCCATTTTTGGAATACCAAAATCAGTGAAGAATACCAGAGTTTAACGCGAACTTCAGTGAAAACCTAAGTGCTAACAATTCAAAAATTAAAAGGACATATAGCCGACAGAAAAGATGTTCGTATTCTCAATTTGTTTATGTGGTCTGAAAATACACACGACGTGAAATCATTGTGCTTTTCTTCGCCTCAGCTACGCCAGTAGAACAATTATTCTACGATGATGGGTGCAAATGAAATACGACATCTAAGGCCAGACCGAAAGGTGACTGCCACACTTGTAAAATGCAAAGAAATGCCCAAGAAAGAAAGAATCACGCTTAGAAACGGGTTCAACACACTTAATCAAATCTACAATGGGCTACTGATCATTTTGGAGGCAAGGCGTCTGTGTTCCTGTGCGCGTCACTTACAAACTTGAAATTTTGGGATGCTGTCTAAATCTAAAAGTTACGGAGACAGCCTCCGAGGATACTGAAATTGGAGTGATCAATGAAGAGAAACGGTTATTTTGGAGAAGCGGGTCGGTTGATCCGCACATGAGTTCTAACTGTTGTTATATTCATTTGAAATTTTATATTAGGTGCTGCGCAATATAAAAAAAGAAGGGCATGAAACACATATAAAAAAATAAACTGTTCGCGCGCGCGCACGCACACGCACGCACGCACACACACACACACACACACACACACGCACACGCACACGCACACACACACACACACACACACAGAGTGTACGTGTGTGCGTGTGTGTTTTCGCGCGCGAGCAGTTTAATTATATTATATGTGTTTCACGTCCTTTTTTATATTGCGCAGCACCTAATGTATTTCCTAATGTATTTTTACATACATGCTCAGGTCCGATCATGGCCGGGTACATTTGATACCAGCTTTCTAAACAAACCTCCATTACATACAATCAATTAATCGCTTTTTTTACAGAAGACATTGAAGAACCTATAGAAAGTAGCGCTTGATAGTTTTCATACTATGTGTTGTGTGAGTGAGCAAAAGATTCAAGAAATTTGATTGAAAATGGCTGTTGTTTTGTTACATGCATCACTTTGAGCTCACAAGTCCTCTACATTTAATCTGTTGACAATCCAGCAGTGGAGTGTCATATCTAAGTGTCCCTGACAACAGTAGGAAGCAAAATAACATATTATGAACAAAGTCACTTACGATAATCTTCTTTTCGCGCATAACGCTTCATGTAACGCACACCTTTATCACAACATGTACTTCATGCCTAAAAAATGTCTGGAATGGTACAGAAAAGAGTGCTGATGTAATGCAAGGAGATTATTTCTGTTGACTGGTGTAAAAAAAAAAAAAAAAAAAAAAAAGGACAACTTTTTAGTTTCCAAGATCCGCCCCCTTCTTTCAAGGGTGTGTTTTTATCGCGTAACGCCGTTATGCGCGAAAGAGTGCAGTTCCGTTGTTACGTGGTAGTCGTAGTCGTAGCATGATGCAATCACACCAGATGCACGCACGTAGGGTTCTTGTAAAAAAAACTTCACTCAGCTGCAACTCGTCATACGTGGCACAAGGTTGTAGACCACACTGGAGTAACAGTTCCAACAGTACTTTATTCTCACGATGCAATCTCAACACAATGCATCCACAACTGATGATCCACACACGTTGGTACACTGTCTCATACCGGCAATGCCGGCACCAACACCGATACATTGTCTCCTCTACAATGTATCCGCCGTTTTGATACATCGTATATCTCATACAATGCATGCACATAATTCGCTAACACCTCTTTTTATACTATTACAGATTTCCAGAACAATCCCGCAAACTGCACAACTCAACCAATCAGAAAAGAAAACATAACCAAAACTCATTAATATTTATGAAAAAGAACACACTCTAGATCTGTCTACAAATTTCCACTACCATCTAGGTGTATTCCGAAAACTTGATCCGTGCAATCCGTAAATGTTGAAAAACTTAGCCAACAACTTGTTTACTACAAAGCTTTGACGTCATGAAACTAATACACCGAGTCCTAGCTTACCATCAACAGTCGACTTGCAGACAAGATAACGCTGAACATTCTGTTCTAAGCGTGTTTATTTCTTTGTTGGTTTGTTATGCCTGGCGGCAGTCACCTTTTCTGTCCTGGATTTCATCCTCACGCTGTAATATGACGCAGTCTTAGCAGGCTGTTGCAGCAACTGTTTACATTTTGCTGTTCTGCATTTGTTATTCATCTTCACAAAATGGAGTGTTGTTTAATTTTGCCGTTAAAGAAGACATCGTATCATTTAGAGTCTTACGTTAATCTGACTCGATGATAATGTAACAATACTCTACATCCCATCTCTGTCCAACTGGGGTCTCGGTCCCCGGACAGCTTGACGCCAGTACAACGCCATAACCACTGTCAGGCCGAAGTCGACCGGCGTACGTGAAAGTATTAGTGTCAGTTATAGGCGGACAACCGATCGACCACACTGTAACAGGCACGAGTGTCGGCAATGGTGTATTAACTCATTCTACCCCAACACCGAAATCCCCAAATTTTGCCGTTGTCCTCTGAAGACTGCATTGGCGCATAGGCGCCAAGCTATTCTGGCATCACCCTTGAACTATCATGGTCGATCCTTATCTTGCTGTGGTGTGTCTGGGGTAGAATGAGTTAACAGGGTATGTAGACAGGACTACGGTGTGAAAGGCGGGACTACGACCCCAAACCCACTAGACTGCAATTTATGCTTGTTTCTGACAAAATATGAGTCGATGTTGTTCATTTCAAACACCTCCTAGCTGCAAATAGATTGGCACACCTGCAGCTCTTTGCAGAATTTCAAAAGCTGGCGGAAAATTGCCATAATTTGAAGAAATCGGCGACCTTTTGGTGTGCAAAATTTTATCCATAACCTGTCCGATTCCTTGGGACAGATTCTGCTGCAAAGCAGCGTTCACGCTACACGAAATGCACTTGTCAACATTCTTGCAGGTTGTACAAGTGGTTATCTGTGTTTAAATTCAATAGGGAATTTTAGTCAAAATTAGTAAAATTCCCTAACCTAAATACTTATTGTCATGTGTACAAACCACAAGAATGTTGACACGTGTATTTAGTATAGTTTGTAGACGCAGCTAAACGGCAGAATCCGGCCTGACGAATCGGAAACACATCAATCAAATTTTGCACACTTAAATCTCGCCGCTTTCGTCAAATTATGACAGTTTGCGGCCACATTTTTTACCTCTGCAACTAGCTACAGGTGCGCCAATTTATTTGCAGCTAGAGGATGCCTAACATGGACAATATTGACTTACATTTTGTCTGATCCAAGCATAAATTGCAGCCTAGTAGGTCGTACGGGACGTAGTCCTTACTTCCGCTACTTGCACAGGCGTAGTCCTGTCTACATACCCTGATTAAGCCACGTGTGGTACGTTAAGGCTTCCTCACACAGAGAAACGAAACGAAACATTTCGTCGAAATGTCCGCATTTCAGACATTTCTCCAACATTTCACCGTTTCACGAAATAGAACCTGTCCCTATTCGCGAAACATTTCGCCGAAACATTTTACCCGTCGCCCAATCAGCGCCGTCCGCTCGGTCACATGCCAATCTGACGTCATTCAAGCCCAAACACTGAGGATAGCAAGGGTAAAGCGATGCGGCCACACAGGGCAATTGCTTCCGGTGCATGTAGTAACTTTTCCGCCAGAAATAGTTCAAAAAATTTCCTCCCTTTTTGCCATTTTTTTAGGGTGTAAAACTTCAATTGTGTGCCTTTTTTGGCGTTTTGAGCAACAAAAGGCATGACAGGTGGTGTGAAAAAGAGCAAAATCTGGGTAATTTTAGTCGACCTAGTGTGTTCATGGGAGCCTAATTGGGGCATGTGCACGGTTGTATGCAGGCTTGCAGACGACAGTTTTGTCATGGGGTACTTAGTGCATTTGAGTGTTGTGAAAAACGCTAACTCTTAATTTTTGTAAGAATTGCTGAAATAGCTTCTCCTGTGATGTGCTCCGAGTGGATTTTTTGTTTTGGCAGAAAAGTTCTTCGTTCATAGTTTTATGCTGCAAGAGGCTAACAGATAACAGTGTGTGAAAAGGGGGCCTAACCTAATTGCCCTGTGTGGCCTGCCGTGGAGTCAGGTCTATTATGGCTAGAATTGCGTGATGTGACGCACGATTCTGTAAGATTTAAGCGGAGAAATCATTTTCGAAATGAAATCTATAAAAGTATCATCACTAAAGTACTACCAAAATATGATTTTAGGTCAGTTTTCTGAACCCCACTTTCATCAGCTGCTCTGCGAAGCCGCCTACACAATGGCGGCTATCGCTTCAGTCGAGACGGCGGCATCCTCGATTCACTTGAACCAGCCTTGTTTACGCATTCAAAAGCGCTTACGGTTATTCGATATGGTCGGCAGTTCACTTTAATTGTGCAAGTGAAGGCACACATGTCTTATATGTTTAGTTTTTAAGCGTCAGTAGTCAGAAATATGACCCGATACAAACCAGAGCATGTGTCAGTGAAGAGTTACTTCCCCTGTACCAATCGAAATGAATTTTCACCGCGTTTCTGCGTGTGCGGAGGAGGCATTTCGATGCAATGAAAATGTTTTGTTTCTTGTGCATTTCGTTTCTCCGTGTAGGGAAGCCTTAACACCGCTCATTTGTAGCAGGAACTAAGGCGGTGTTTTCTTTTGTGCGCGAGTGCCGTTAGGTGGCCAGCTGACAAAAGAAAACACGAGAGACTGCGAACACCACGGTGGGTAAACAAATAGTCAATGCGAAGTCCAAGTACTGAGAAGTAACACTAGAAATCAAAGGGCATACATATTCTGTTGAGCTCCGCATCTGCGTCTGAAGTTTATTCATATATGCCTCTTGCAACTGCTGGGCTGTTTTGCCTCTGCATTTTTGTGCAGACCGTTTCCACGGTGGGGTAAGCAAGCATACGGTGCATTCTACATAACACAGCAACATAGAGTTAATTCCGCAACCCAGCAAGAGAGTCGCATAAGGATGCGGGAGTCGCATAAGGATCTATGCCTCTGGGCGATAAGTCTGTGCACACTGATTCAAGCGGGTTACCCTCTGTGTAACACAGCTGTGAACAATGCGGCGTGAGGTATCCCCGGCCTCCGTGCCGGATCAGTCAGTCCGTCAGCTGGCCATCGCCTCTCCAATAAGCCCACACCCACCACAGCCCCGCCCCCTTCCCTCAACCAGTAGCGGCGGAGATACGTGCCGTTGCGTGACGACCATCAGTGTCAGGTGACTCCGCGTTCCACCTGTCTCGGGCTCTGCTTGCGCTAGCAGTGGCGACGCTTCGTGTCAAATTCGCTCTCATGTATATGATATATAATAATAACCAGGCGGCCAAGCGCATTCAGGCTGGTCCTTCGCCCTAAAAAAGCGAAGACCACATTTTCCGGACGAGTGAACTACACCAGGGTAAACTAATGTGTAGAAAGAAATGATACCGGCCGGTAGACAGTACCAAGACGAGGGTCATTAAAATGTCAGGCCAGAAGACCGGAAAGTGTTATTGGCCTTCTTTTCCACAATCATCCGTTCGCAGACGTCATAACAAAAATTGAGTAAGTGAGTTCAGTTAGTTGGGTTTAACGCCGAGCAGGCGACTAAGGCCATCTCGCTATATCAAATTGTGAGACGCATGCGTCAACTCATACACATGTATGACACTGGCTTGCTGGTGATTTGCGTCAAATTGGAACATTGTACAACACTGACACGTTTGGTGCTTTTACGTCACCGTCACTGCCTGATTCCTTAGAAGTCGAGAATTCTTACGTTTGACTTTTTTTTCTACAATGAAATTTTATTTTCAAACATGTTGAAGAGGCACAAAGCTGGATAACGAACTAATCAAATGTTTTTCCTCCAAACTAGCTATATTAAAATTCTCCAGTGAATATAACGAAAATGACGGACTCTAATGTGGGACAACCGACTTTCTGTAGCCTTCAATGAGACATCAAATTTCAGTATGCTCGGAGGCTTTCTTAGACACATCTTGAATGAAGCATTTCCTATATTTTCAAGCTTCTTAGGATATTTTCGTGTTTACGCACACAAGCGCACACACACATACATACACATACACACACACACACACACACACACACACACACACACACACACACACACACACACACACACACACACACACACACACGTGTCAGTGTTGTACAATGTTCCATACATACGCCCAAAGTACGCTCCGCAGTGAGGTTAGCTACTATGACGTCATTTTAATCTTGTTATTTCTTTTCTTTGCCAGAATTTGAGGCCCGCCCGCCCATAATGTCATTTGCATGCTGCTGAACGGCCTCCGATCAGGCCCCATCTCTACCATTTTCAATACGGTAGACAAAACCAAGTACACAGACTTCGAAAAACAAAAATCAAGGCGGCATCATGGGAAGGCTGTCATTGTCTTGTCATTGACGCGAAAATAACGGGATGGAATTACATACTTCATGACGTTATGAGATGACGCAATAATTTTTTTTATTTTTTAAAAAAGTAATCGAAAACGTCACTAACATTATTGTTACGTGTTGAGTCGTGGTCGTAGTATGATATCGCACCAGATGGCACGCACGTAAGGTTCTTGTAAAGAAACTTCATTCAGCTGCAACCCGTCACACGTGGCTTAAGGATGTAGACCACACTGGAGTAACAGTTCCAACAATATTTTATGGCAGTGATGCGATCTCCACACAATGCGTTCACAAATGCACCAACACTGATACAATGTCTCCTATGCAAAATGTCTACACTTTGACACAATCCGTCTCTCATACAATGTACATCACCATACACTGCATAACTCAGTCACTGACAATAAAGCACGATATCTTGCGTAGCTCTCTCAATGTCAATGTGCTTACGATACACTGCAATTATACAACTGAACAATGTACCGACGCTGTTACATCACAATTCTACAACTGAACAATGTATACACGTGCTTATATAGTGTTATGCTTTTCCGGAACAATCCAGCAACTACGTACAACACATCCAATCAAAATAGAACACGTAACCCAAACTCATAAATATTAATGAAAAAGATTACACCAGAATGGTCTACAAAAATCTGGCTGCTATTTCCAGCCCTTATTTTGGGAAATCCCGGCGCGTTATGACGTCTCATAAAAGTATGGTAGACAGTTCACGACCTTGCCTACACTTTCTGGAAGTTTCACGATCTTTCGTAATACATACTGACCGGCTGCTAAATACACGCCTACAGAAAACAACTATGACTGAGTATTAGAGCGGCTTTAATACTGTGTTGCAAAATGTTGCCGACACTTTGATGTCACACATACGAGGTCACTAGACAGAGCGTGATTTTGCTCGAACGTTCTGGTCTATTCTCAGCGAATCTACGCATCACAAAAATCAACCGCTATTCTCTTTGCCGCTTTGCTAGAAACTTCCGGACTAATTTTAGCGTATCATAACGAAGCCAATTCCGCTCTCTGCGCGAACGATAGCGACTCTTACTAAAAAGGTACGTGATTCGTAATCATG
Source organism: Semisulcospira habei (assembly GCA_036245525.1). NCBI lineage: Eukaryota > Metazoa > Mollusca > Gastropoda > Semisulcospiridae > Semisulcospira > Semisulcospira habei. Next base: position 102,446,765 of record BTPG01000005.1, on the reverse strand, counting down.
ATAGCTCAAATAAATATCGGATCGTTTCCTACGACAAAACAAACATGTTGAAGAGGCACAAAGCTGGCTAACGAACTAATCAAATGTTTTTCCTCCAAACTAGCTATATTAAAATTTTCCAGTGCATGCTCTCACAGAACAACACAACCACAAACGTAACAATTATAATGCTGCATCATATCAAAAACAATGGTGAAGGGAAAATCCATCCCCTGTGCTTGATAAAAGATGGCACCACAGTTGCATCCCGATGTGTCCAGTCTGTGAGTACCTCTGCATATTTTGTGCCTATTACCATACTCTGAGGTATCCTCTTGAAAATATTTATTTCAGGTTTTTACTTTCTATCTGCAACGTTTCAAATAAACTGACGGAGACATCTTAGAGGTGGCTTTTGTTTGTTTCAGTGAGCTTAGCTGGCTGGAAGTTAGGGCTGATAGACAACAGCAGGCTAGTACATCATGTTTTCGCTAACGGAGAACAGATATAATTCTGAAGGTTTCTATTCAATAACATGCATGCCCAGTCAAAGAGTGCCCGCTGTGTTTGAAACAGACAGTGTAACACAAACCCAACAGCAGCAAGCGTCCCACCGTTTTCAACATGGCATGGTATGGTATGGTATGGTATGGTACGGTACGGTGTCTCCAAGGCGCACATATCCATCTAATTAAATATGCTCAAGGCGTCGCCGTAGGGATGGAAGCTGGAGCTTTGAAAGCCTGCTGCTGCTACTGAAGCGCTACTTTATGTGTAAACCTCCACCCGGCTATTAACTTCGGTGCATGTGAAATATTTCTGTTTCCATTTCACTGGCCCTAACGAGCCTTCTCTTTTCGATTAGTGATAATGGGATTTTTAACGTGCGCACTTGATGATTATGCGTGCTGTGCACACGAAGGCGAGACAGGCAACCGTAAGCCGAGTATGTACGTAAATGTGACTCGATGGGAATGAGGAAAAGTCAACATCCCATTCTTGCCCACCAGGGGATTCGAACCCGGGACCTTACGAATGTCAGCGCAGTGTCTTATCCACTAAGCTACGTCCCCATCAGAGGTGATAGAAAAAATGCGAGAGGCTACTGCTGAAGTGACTTTATGGGAGGTGCTAGAGATTCTCCCTCCCTATGACGGATACCTTAAGGAGGTTGTAATGTAAGCCTCGCAATTTCAAACCCATGCGGAGATCTCTAGCGTCCCAGTCGACTAGACGCAATGTCTACCCTGCCCAAGCTTTCCTAAAGGCCCCGCCACACGAGCCGGTTGTGCCCCGATTTTGAAGCCGATTCCGATCCGATTGCGATCGGATGACGTCAATTATCCGATCCGGTCCCAATCGGCTGGGAATCGGGTGTCTAGAACCTGCTCTATTTTTCCGATCCGAATCGGTCCCGATCGTAAGCTTCAACCAATCAGAGCGCGTCTCGCAAATCATGTCGTTTCAGCACGGTTTGCAAATGGCGGAACACGCCTGTTGTGATCAGTACCACCGCCGTTGCTGTTCGCACGCCTCTTCTCGAATATGATGCAAAACTGCTGATAATGCAAGCACATCATCATCACTGTCAAAACTAGCAGTCATTTTGCAGAACAGGTACGACTTTGATCTTCGGTTCAAACCGGTCGGCTAAACAAGTCGGGAAATGTGTGGCAGTACACACGTTTTTTAGTCCGGCCCGATCACCTACCGATTCGAAAACTGATCGGGAATCGGCCTCAAAACCGGGCTCGTGTAGCGTTGCTGTTCGCACGCCTCTTCCCGAATATGATGCAAAACTGCTGATAATGCAAGCACATCATCATCACTGTCTCATTTTGCAGAACAGGTACGACTTTGATCTTCGGTTCAAACCGGTCGGCTAAACAAGTCGGGAAATGTGTGGCAGTACACACGTTTTTTAGTCCGGCCCGATCACCTACGGATTCGAAAACTGATCGGGAATCGGCCTCAAAACCGGGCTCGTGTAGCGGGGCCTTAACTCCAGTTATTGCCGTTTTCACAACATAGGCAACGCGCGGATCAGTTCCTTTCTGTTTGGGACCTTTAACTTCTGTCAAACAATGGCAGAACGTGTCCTCAGGCTACACCATGCTTTCCAATGGCCAAAAAGTCGAATGCGAGAGGGGGCGTGTTACACGTCGTAGTCGTTGTCGTCGTATGATGCAATCACACAAGACGCACTCACGTAGGGTTCTTGTCAAAGAAACCTCACTCGGTTGCAACTCTTCACACGTGGCACAAGGTTGTAGACCACACTGGAATAACAGTTCCAACAGTACTTTATTCTCACGATGCACTCTTAGCACAATGCATCCACAAATGCATCCACACTTTGATACACTGTCTCATACAATGCATCCGCAGTTTTGATACACTGTGTCTCACATACAATGCACGCACATATTTCCTAACATGCTCTTTTATTCTATTACAGATTTCCAGAACAATCCGGCAAATCACAGATCACAACCAATCAGAAAGGAAAACGTAACCAAAACTCATTAATATTCATTAAAAGAACACTTCCGTTAACATCTAGGCGCATTCCGTAAATGTTGCCAACATGTGTCTTTGACGTCATATTTGAGGTCACTAGAACGATCGCGGCTCTTCGAGAACGTTCCAGGTTAAACAAGGTCGGACTTTAGCAACAATGTAGCAAAATATGCAACATTCAGCTACACAACAAAAATAGATCGCAATTCTCCATGCAGTGAAAAGAAAACGAATCGTACTAAAAAGGTACGTAATTCTTATCTACAATAACTCAACTAAATACCAGATTTTTCCTATGATAAACACACACATGCCCTATATCTATACAAACAAAAAACACAAACGTAACAGGGCGGGAGGCAGAGGGGAGGGCTTACGGAAACGTTTATTAAAACGTACACCGTTTTGTTTTTAACTCAGACGTCTTACAATAAAGTTTGCATTTAAACAATAACCTTTAATCAAACACAATAAAACATTTTATATTCTAACTGCAAAAGTGTGTAGGAATAAACTGGCTGACCTGACCTAACATAAATACGGACAAATGCCCGGAAGCTGTGTTTCGATGCAGTATCAGTGTAACCACGTTAGTCCGGCATGCATGGCACCTCCGTCATTAGTAGACTGCATCTCCTCTTTCTGCCAAACTTCGATTACGTCCGGAAAATTAAACAAGATGAGGATTTCATACCAGTTGCCGTACTGTTTTGAGGTCACATGCGTTTTTTTTTTTTTTTTTTTTTTTTTTTTAGTAAACCTATTGATCCTATTTTTAAGCTTATCCTGCTGATGCATCTCTCTCCACACTAATCCATCCTGCCCTCTGATCCACACAATGGCACACATAAACACAGACAGACATAAGGCGCTTCGCGCCAGTTTTACGTTATGTTTGCTGGCGTAGCCACAGCCATTCTGAAGAAGAACAATAGCACGAATAACGAAACGACGTCACCGTAACCTTCACGTCACGGTATCACTACTCCCATAACGCGGTATGCACAGTGACGGAATTGGTATTTTACGTCGCTGATCACATTTGGTAATTTTCTAGCTGATTTTCATACTTTCAGGTCAGAATTTGTACCTGTGAACCTGGACAAATAGGCTTACGTAAATAATATTTATGAAAAATCATTCGGGTATTAATGAGAAGATTTTGTTTTGTTTTGTTTTGTTTTAGAGTTTAAACGTGTTTTTAAAAAAAAATTAAACATGGTGCCGAAAATCACTATTTGACCTAGTCATACCCGACAGCCAGGAGAAGCAGCAAGCTTATGTAAATACCGTTTATGAAGAATCATTTGCGTATTAATAAAAAGATTGCCTTTTTATAAAAAATTGTAAGTTCTCTAACAGTTTAAAAAATAATCCGAAACAAATCGTGAAACTTGCAATTCTGAAATTGTAAACGCTCTATTCTTTTAACCGAGAAAGTTGAAGAGGTACGACAGCTGGTTGACAAATTAATTCAAGGCCTTTCTTCAGTCCTAAGAATATAGAAAATATCAAGCAAAATAACTAGTAAGAATAAGAAAATTCGCCTTCACAACTGTGGGTCAATAGATTTTCGTGAAACGGCAATTTTCTGGGTACTCTAATTTAAAAAAAAAATAATAATAAATTGCTTCGGGAGAATTATGTAGGAAAACATTAAAATTTCAAGCTTTTATGTCCACAAACGTCGGTCCTTTTCGCTCACACACACACACACACACACACACACACACACACACACACACACACACACACACACGCACGCACGCACGCACGCACGCACACACACACACACACACTATTTGCAGATTTGCAGGGCAGATTTGTGTCAAGTACATCCAGTCCACAATGGCATCGTTGCACGTGCAAGCAGCCGACTTCAGTCAGACAGTCTCAGACAGAGCCACGTTGTCAAATTATTAATCAAAAACGGCAGATGACATTCGAAACTGTTGGGTTACAGGCAGTGCAAGTCCCTATGCCAACTGTACGGCCCAAAAGAAACAGGCGCGTGCACCAGCCGACGACAGGCACGCTGAAGGCAGGCCTCTGGGCTGTTGTGGCACGTGCGGTGACCGGTACTGTCACGGCGGCTTTCAGTTGAAAGCATTCCAAGGAGCGGGGATGGATTAAACCCTTTTTTTTTTAAGTTGCATCTTCTTATCAAGAAAAGATAAGTTGCAAATTGTGTACTTGTTTATATGTCTATTTTGAGAGAGAAAAATGTTTTAACACGAAATATTAATAAAATGTATTGTAAAGGTCTTTTTTAAGTGTGTTTCTTTCTTCGTTGCAATTTACACGCTTGACAGTCACCTTTTCGTCTGATTTAAAAATTAAGGACGGCTATCATTGTTCGTGCGTGAGGATGATGATGTCTACATGCAATACGCATCAACTACGACTGCTTTGACAACAGGTCCGCCTCTATGACATACTACAACAAATCTAAGCAATATTACGTGGTGCAGTTGATCTACATTGCTTTGCGAGTGTGGTGCAGATTTTCTTTGCAGAAAATAACTAGAAAATTTAGATTTTTCGAGATGTTTTAAGATGGCGGCAACTAAAAACAGAGACCTTAATTTTACTAGTGTAAGCGTCAAACTGGGGTGTGAGTTGTGCACATCTATCAAGCTTCGGGCAAGATACGGTTTGCAACTCTTGAACAAACCCTGCAACTGGCCACTACAATCTTGCGTCCTTCATGTGGCTCAGCTTATCCTCCGTAAAATTTGCTTAACATCCTGTGAATCATACAACGAATTCATTCCTCGAGTGCTAAAAAAGAACAACACGACAGTCTCTGTGTGAAGGTTGATACCTCAGAAATAAAGAGCTGGACGGATGGGTCAAGTCTGGCTACACAATGCGGCTTGAAAGCTGTGTTTACATATTCCAGCGCGACAGCGGCGCGGTAGGCGACGCGGCAAAAAAAGTAGATGAGCAGCAGGCGGAAAACGCTTTGACATAGAGCCCCTATGGGGGGGGGGGGGGGGGCGGGGGGTAGGGGAAAGTTGGGGGGGTTGGGGTAGGGGTACACAGGTCGACCGCCTGCCATCTAGGAAGGGGCGCCCATGAGTGTTGAGGTGCGATCATAGCCGGGCTGCTGTGGCTTGTGTTCTGGAGCAGCCCCGGCCTTTGATCCACCGCCATACGCAAACGGCGCTGGTGTACGGTCAGCATGGTTCGGATCGTGCTGACTAGAGTCTTTTGCAAAAGCCTGCTCTTGGTGGAATTGGGGCGCCATTCTGAAGACTTTCGTCACAGCCTGCTCCTGGCGGAATCGGGGCGTCTGGCTTGAACTGGCTGCGTGCTGAGGGCGCTGACTGTGTTGAGGCCCTTGGTCTCTAGGGCCGGGATGCCCGTTTTTACCGCCATGCCCGGGTATATTTAGCTGTCCGTGGTGGCGTGGGTTTCGGTGTCTAGCCTCAGTGGGGCGGGTTACGTTGTTGGAGGTACGGCCAGAGTACGCCCGCTTGATGTTTACAGCGAGAGCACTGGTGCCCCGCTTGTTCGGATGGATGGCGTCTCTAAACCACCCGCTCTTTACCTCGCCGGTCCTTATGTAAAACAATTGGTCATTGTCAATAAAGTTGACCTTCAGCGAGTGGCACACCTCCCTGAGACAAAGGTTGGTGTCTGTGACGCATGGATCCGACTGCTGACGTTCGTTGTTCGTGGGCAGGATGGATGAGATGAAGATTTCTGCCTTGGAAGACTCGTCTGGCAGCAGAAATCACATCCTTGCAGCCCTTCTTGCCGATGATGAACCCACGCTTACAGTCATTAATGCCAACATGCATGACGACTGTGGTGACTGCATTCGTGGGGTCGGCATCGTGAAGGTGCTGGAGGATGCCGGCTCTGTCGAGACCTGACACTGACACGACCTGCGCCTTGTCTGTGCCAGTGACTGACATCAGGTCTCCATGAAGGCCGCGTAGTATCGAATCGCCGAGTAGTAGCGTCTGGGTGCCCGGCTTTGGGTTTTGGAGTCCAGAAAGGTCGGTGGCTTTGTCGGTATCTGAAGATGATCGGTTTGGTGCCGGCTCTTTGCGCTCGGGGGTTAGCGGAGATGCACGCGGGGGCTCAGAAGTTGTCGTTGAAGTTGGCGACTTTTCCAAGGCTTGCTTGGGCCGAGAGAGAGAGAGAGCGAGAGAGAGCGAGAGAGAGAGAGCGAGAGAGAGCGAGAGCGAGAGAGAGCGAGCGCGCGCGCGCGTAGGGAAAGAGTTGACGAGAACAAAGAGAGTCGGATCGTAGGGCGGAACAGGAACAGAGAGATCGTAGGTAAGGGCTGAACAGGAACAGAGAAAGTCAGATCGTAGGGAAAGGGCTGAAGAAAGATCAGATGATAGAGAAAGATTTCAAGCCCAGCTAGAAGAAGAAAGAAGGGCTAGAGAACAGATGTTAGCACAGCAAAGTCAGCGTAGCCAGTCAGATGGGTATCGTGTCAGACTTCTACCTTTTGATGGGAAGGAAGACATAGAGAGCTACCTTCAGCACTTTGAGCAAATAGACGAGACTCAGGGTGGAGAAGGGAAATCTGGTCCGCTAGATTATCACCTTTACTGTCGAGGGAAGCTAGAGAGACGTACTTGAAGTTGAGTTCAGAGCAAGCCCAAGATTTCAGTTTCGTCAGAGATGCGCAACTGAGACGTTTTCGGAGGGACGCTGAGTATTACCGCAAACAGTTCAGGGAGATACGTAAGGAGGGTGCTGAAACTTTTCCCCAGTTGCTCAGTAGGTTACACACCCTAGCGAAGAGATGGTTCTCGTTAGCCAGGAGAGACAATGCGACGTGTTGGACGCTTTCATCACGGAGCAACTATATGCAGTCATGAGTCCGGAGTTGGAGCTGTTCGTGAAAGAACGACTTCCCGAAAACGGTGGAAAGGCGACAGAGTTAGTTCAACTTCACATAGGCGCTAAGAGGGCAGTGACTAGGAGACCTGTGTTGGGGGGGGGGGGGGGGGTTACCACCTGGAGGGGGACCCAGACCCAACGACCCGTCTGTTAAGGCTGATAAACCGCCTGGTGGAAGTAAGAAATAGAAGACTAGACCAAAAGAGAGTCGGGGAGGAGGTTGGCAAATTGAGTATTACAGGTGTGGGAAGAAGGGGCACGTAGCAAGGCAGTGTATACAACCAAACCATTTGAATCAAGTGACTGTAAGCCACAACACCAGTCTAATTCAGGGAGAGCTCATTAACATCAGTCAGAAGCATTCAGCCGTACAATCCTTGGAGTACAGGGCAACTCGTAGGGAATCATGTTAGAGTCATGAGGGATACGGGGGCTGAGATGGGATCGGTAGCATCCAGATGGGTGCGACCTGAAGATCTGACAGGTCGTGAAATTGAAGTGGTGTTGGTCGATCCATCCAAGGCAGGGAACTACCCCAACGCTTACGTAGAGGTAGACTCACAGTTTGTTAAGGGGTCCGTAGAATTGATTGTCATCGAAGATTCCATCCCTGACCCTATACTGGGCAACTGGGTAGTCTTCAAAGAAGGGCTGGGTAGTCCCGTAGCTATAGATGGAAAGGAATGCGCCGTAGCTTCTGCTATACAAACCCGATCTCAAGTGAGGGCAGAAGGCAGGGGAGAAAAACCATTAGCCATCCCAGAATCTCTTAAGCTGAATGTGACTCCAGACCAGCTGAAGAAGTGGCAAGAGGAGGATGAGACTTTAGCTAAAGCTAGAAACTGTGCTAACCGGCAAGGAACTATCCTGAAGTCAGGCAGAGCGTCAGTAAAGTTATGCGTCAAAAAGGGAGTGCTGAACAGAATCTATCTGCAAGAGGGGGCGGAGCTATCGCAGCAACTAAAGGAGGAGGCGCTACGTCTAGCGCACGATCCTCCAATGGCAGGACATCTATGAGGGAAAAGGACAAAGGAGAGAATCTGGGGTACGTTTTATTGGCCCGGCATGTGTGCTGAGGTTAAGAAATTATGTGAGTCTTGTCTGGAATGTCAGAAGACAGTACCTAGAGGTAGGGTATCAAAAGTCCCGATGCAACATATTCCTCTAATAGAAGAACCATTTCTGATGGTCGCTATGGACATCGTAGGTCCCATATCACCCAAGTCAGATAGAGGAAATCAGTACATCCTTGTAGTAGTGGATTACGCTACCAGATACCCCGAGGCTGCACCTCTAAAGGGCATTGAAGCAGAGCGTGTCGCAGAAGCGTTGTGGGAACTCTGGACTAGAGTGGGAGTACCTAGGGAAATTTTGACTGATCAGGGTACGCAGTTCATGTCTAGTGTCATGAGTGAGGTCAATAGGCTGTTGGCCGGCAAGGGGAAGTGTACTGCATCCCCAATGCAACGGGCTGGTGGAAAGGTTTAACGGGACACTGATATCTATGCTCAGAAAACTCACGAAGGAGTAACCGAGATGGGATAGATACATTCCTGTGTTGCTATTTGCGTACAGGGAAGTTCCTCAAGAGAGTACATGCTTCTCTCCGTTCGAGCTATTGTACGTGAAGACAGTACGGGGTCCAATGGCCATTTTGAAGGAGTTGTGGACGAAAGAGTTCAAGGGTGAAGAGGTCAAGGTAAGCAATCAGTACGTAGTTGACCTGAGGAGCAGGATAGAGGAAACCTGTGAAATAGCCAAGGAAAACCTAAAGAAAGCCAGCGCTAGACAGAAACGGCATTTTGACAGGAAAGCCAAACGCTGCCATTTCCAAGTAGGAGACAAAGTGTTACTTCTACTTCCCACCAAACACAACAAGTTAGAAATGAGTTGGCGAGGTCCCTATGAAGTGGTAGGGCGACAAGGGGAGTGTGACTACCACGTAAAGATAGGGAACAAACTCAAGTTACTCCATGCGAATCTGTTAAAATTCTTCCACGAGAGAGTGGGCATAGCTACCGCCGTAGTGATAGAAGGTAAAGACTGGGAAGAGGAGTCCGTTGTTGACAACTTACCGACAATGACGTTGACAGCAGTTGAAACACTCAGAGACGTTCACTTAGATCCTGAGTGTCCAGACGTACCCAAGGACATTAGAGACTTGGTTGAGCAGTATGCAGGCATTTTTACCGACTTACCGCTACGCACTACGCTAGGCGAGTGCGAGATAAGGCTTGAAGATGACAGACCAGTGCGTACCAGACAATACCCGCTACCACATCACGTAGCAGTGATCAAAAAGAAGGTAAAGATGATGATAATTTTCGTTACAGGGGTTTTTATATCACGGTCACATGGTACGGTTTGCGCTGAAGTGACTGGTCGTGTGACGTAGGGAGGAAAACAATGTGTATTATAAGATCAGATAGTTTATTGCCACATGTTTCCTTGTAAAAACAAACAAAACAATAAAAACATTGTAATTTGTCTTGATGTCAGTTACTAAGACTAAAATAACACACACGCACACACACACGCACGCACGCACGCACACACACACACGCACGCACGCACACACACACACACACACACACACACACACACACACACACACACACACACACACAGAGTAAACTCTAAAATATGATTTCCATGCTAAATACTAAGCAGATACCAGCATTAAACACGGCGAACGGGCATGCCTCACTGATTCAGTTATAAGCTGACTGTACACATTCCGACAAGTTCTCACTAGCCATTCGCGCTCTCTCCAATCAGTCCGGTTGATCAGAGAGAGCGCGAACTAGTACTGATGGACCTGTACCTACGCCCTGATGGTAAAAGTTGGAAAAGCTCATTACCGGGGTGGGTGGAATCACTGGAGATAAGACTTGCTCTACGTAAGAGACGCTGCTGGTACAGTGAGTCCAGGCCAGGAAGTATATACACAAAACCAGATAGGTGAGGCTAGCGCTGGCAGAATTGTATACAGACCAAGGGGAATTACTCAGCGCTGGACAGACAAACAGTTAGATCCCATGCCCAGGAAGATCTCTGCCTGTGATTTTTGAAGCGGTCTTGACTACCCTGCTCAGTTTGATTTTTACTTTGGCCGTGATAGAACCATACCAAACCGTGATCGAAAAGGTGAGTACGCTCTCAATCACAGCTCGGTAAAATCGCAGCATGTGGGAACCGAGACCGAAACTTTTCAGACGTCGCAGGAAGAACAAGCGCTGTTTGTGCTTTTTGGACGATGTGGCGAGTGTTTTCCTCCCACTTAAGGTCACATGACAGGGTAGTGCCAAGAAACTTAAAGTTCTGGACTGTTTCAATGATTTCATTATTGATCACAAGAGGGAGAGGGGGGAGGAGACTGTTTCTTTCAAAAGTCCACAATCATTTCTTTTGTTTTGTTATTATGTAAGTCGGTAAAAACATAAAGATGTGACCAGCTGTTCTTTTTAAAGTCCCTTCTATTTATAGAAGGGACTTTTTAGGATGGGGTGCGGTGGGGGCGAATTTAATAGCATGTCCATGATGTCAAAGGCAGGCAGGCCTAAACCTCTGACAACTGAAGTAACAAGATAAAAATTACGTCATGTCTAGTTATGCTAACCTAGTTGCTGAAAGTACATTTGGCGCGAAAGTGTGTGTGTGTGTGTGTGTGTGTGTGTGTGTGTGTGTGTGTGTGTGTGTGTGTGTGTGTGTGTGTGTGTGTGTGTGTGTGTGTGTGTGTGTGTGTGTGTGTGTGTGTGTGTGTGTGGACACGAGAATTTCAGATCATTGCTTGAAATTTGGCGAAATACTTTATTTAAGGGGTGGCTAAGAGAGCCCCCGAGCATGTTGTAACTGGATATAAAAGAAGACATAAAAGACCGTTTATAGAAAGTCCGTTGACCTAGATTAGAGTCCGTAATTTTTGTCATATTTACTTAAAATTTTGGATATAGCTAGTTTGGAAAAAGGCATTGGATGAGTTCGTTAGCCAGCTTTGTACCTCTTCAACATTTTCAATAATAATTAATTCATTTTTGTAACTTTTGGATCCACTATATACTCCCATCAAACAATCAGCCCTAGAAGAGGCTGTGTGTGGAAGGAATATTCAGCCCTGGAAGAGGCTTTCGGATGAGTGACGTGAAACATCAAATTCGTTACTGTGTACACGGCGTCGTGAGACTAGCGATGCCATGACGTTAAGCTTATATTGACGTAATTTTGCTGCTCGTGCTATTTTTCTTCAGAATTCCTGTCCCTACTCCAGCCCACAGAGCGTACTAATGGCAGAAAGCGCCGTTTGTCCGTCTTTGTTTGTGTTTGCCGGCGTGTGTGTTGATCAGGGGATGGTTTAGAGAGGAGGGAATGGATCAGAAGGATAAGCTTAAAAATATTAACAACTGTGAATGTTCCTAAAAGAAAAACGCATGTGAACTCCAAACAATACGGTTGACTTTTGGATGAAATCATCATCTTGTTGAATATGAGATATTTCAACATCAGGATCAGGTTAAAGACGAAAGGTAGGGACCCGTGACAGGGAGGACAGCTCTCATATTGAAGGGATTTCATCCCACCTTGTTTAATGGTGAACTGATGTAACACGATTGTAAGCCTCAAACTATATGGTGGGAATATATTGTATTTGCGTGTGAATAAAAAGGTAAGACTTGTCCGTAACATGACTGACAGTTTTGTAACACAACTGACAGTCTCATAACACAACTGACAGTCATTTTGTCAGTCATGTTGCGATTTACATCTGGTTCAGTACATCACAATAAAGATACGGAATATCTTTTTGTTTCACAGCTTGCAAGCTGTTCAGCTTAATATACATCTTCTTTAGGTGAAGCCTGCAACGTGACCATTAGAAAACACAGAATGAGCATTTGGTAACACGACTAACATCAGCTGTTAGTCATATTACCATAGTTACTTACGGCTAAAAAAACAAGCAAGGTTTGTAAATCCACCCGTATTTCTTCTTCTTCATCATCTTCTTTTTGTGGGAATATTCTGCCCGGATTAAATTGGTCCACCAAGCACTTCTTGGCTCATGTGCGATAGCAAAACTAAGTCTATGGAATGGGCCAGTGGTCGTCTGTCCGTCGTAAATTTTAACGATGGTATTTTCCATTGAAGACACAGACTTCAAACTTGGCCCAGGCCAGACCTTTCTAAACCTACCAATTTTAGTGACCTCTCTCAAAGGCAATGGGTCACAGTGGATCAGGAAATACGTGAAAACTAGCAATATTTTGACAAAAGACCTTTTTTCCCACAAATAATACCCACAACCCGAAGCCCAAACTTAGTACAATGGCACCTGATGATGAGACCTTCCTATGCATACTAATTTGGATGACCCATCGGAAAGGTCAAGGTAAAACAGATTTTAAAAAAAATAGGTATGTCAATAGGTATGTGGATTTATATAAAAATGTTTCCAACAAATTTTAAATAAAGTGGTTTTCAGACTGATTTTCTGTCGTCTCAAATTTCGTGCAAATTTGAAAAACAGTCATTATAGTTCAAGGGGTGGGGGAGGGGGGGTGGGGGGGGGGGCTAAATAGAAGTTAGTTACGTAGGGGTTAGTCAATGAACATCCATAAAACCATTGCAGCTGACATGACTTGGATGTAACGTGTGTTGTGTTCGTTGTTCCCACAAATGTTCGTGTTGATCAGCCTCATATAAAATAGTCAACATTCCAGCCGTGGTATTGTATCAAAGCAAAACGCATTCTGTCACAACAGACACTTTTCCTTTGCCTCTATCATACTTCTTTTTCCGGTTTGTATCTTTATTTGACCTTTTAATGGAATTTCTTTTACTGTATATTAAAATCAGACCGCTACATAATGAATAAGTGTAACAATTCAACGTAGGCTGGGGGGGGAGGGGGGGGGGGGTCAGCGATTTTTTAACAGTGTACTCCCACATTCTTCACACCGTAGGCCATCTCGGCGCAACCGCGACCATTCCTGCACATCTTAGTCCCAACATCAGGCACCCTTTTCAGCGCAAAAGAAACTAAACTTCCCTAATTTAAACACAGAATACCACTTGTACAACCCGCAAGAATGTTGACAAGTGCATTTAGTGTAGTAAGATAAGATAAGATAGAAATTTATTGTCATATGTAATAATACATTAGGAAATCGTTTCGGTGCTGCGCAACTTAAAAAGAAGAACATAAAACATATCCAAATATAGTTAAGCTGCTCACGTGTACACACACACACACACACACACACACACACACACACACACACACACACACACACACACACACACATTCAATCACATCCCTTGTCCGATGTCAATTTTACTTAGGGGTATCTTGTCTCTCTTTCTCTTTATTCTCTTCAATTCCGAGTCTGTCATTGTTGGTGCGAGTCGATGATACTTTCTTTTTTTCTTCGCTGGTTCATCCAACATCTTGTCTCTGATTGGTTATTATTATGCAGATGACCTAAGGTCGTATAGAACAGCTATGACGTCAGCTACCATCGCCTATCAGAAGCAATTTTGTTACGTGTCCCGTCAGAAAATTCCGATGGGCCCTTTTCGTTTTGAACGGACGAAAGAAAGCATTTGGTGGGACAATAGGGTGGTCACTGTCTAAGTGGGCATGTATACTGAAGCCCAGTAAAAGCCTTTTGCGCACTGAAGCTTTAAAAATGGTCGGACGTGCCCTTTAATGAGATATTGTGAACCGTGCATTGCATAGAGCAGGCACCTTTTACTTATGAGGTTTGAAAGTCCTAAAATGAAAGATTGTTCTGCCCTTTTTCTCCTTTTTGCCCTTTTTGTCTTACAATAATGCTGCAAAAAAAGTACTCTCGGTGGGCTATGATTGCTACCATTTGCCAATACAGCGCGTTCTCAATGTTGTCTTGTTTCAAGCAAGGCTTTCCTACCCCCTTTTTTTTTTCCTGAGTAGACACACATAACAAGGTGTTTTTTTTTTACCGCCCCTGACTCGAGTTGGTTAGCTACGAGGTATGATCAGAAAGTAATGATAGTTGGGCTGCCATTTGTAAACTACTTAAGTCACATAAATAAAATAGTATCAAAACAAACTTCAACCTTTGCCCTTTATTCGTGCACAATATGGAGCTGGTATCTTCAGCCATGCCGCCGTGTGACGTCATTGAAAAAGTGAGGTAAACAGCTGTGCTTGAAAACAGTGGACTCTCCAAGATAATAAAATTTCAACATTTTTTAAAAGAGTCAACCTTTAAGACAGTCCTGTCAAAATTCAAACAAATTTGAAAGTTGTTTGATATGGTACTTGTGTATTGTCTGTCATTGAACTACAAGTGGATTCTGTAATTTAACTCTGAAAGAGAGGACTTTGAAGACGAGTCTGACTGTCACATTTCAGTCGAGAACATTAAAAGGAAAATAATCATATATTTTATTTTGAGAAATATTTTGAATTTCCGCTCTTTCTCTTAAAAAGTTTTTTAAAAAAATAGTGCGCAATGACCTTGACCTCCAAAAACTATCTGCAATAAGGATACCCCATTTCTTCACAGAGGCTCAGATGCAACAGAAAGTTCATCGCTTATATTAACTGCACAAAATGTTTAACATAAATGGTGTGTAACGATCGGGTCATCCCATGTCCTATAACGGCAAAAAGGACAATCAGGAGTGGTTGGCCTCTGATGAGAGAAGGCTAGGGACACTTTTGTCTGATTTTCAGAATTCACCGCAATATTTTCTCTATTTTGTTTTTTAACTTATAGGTCCATGTCATTGTTCATGTTTTACCAGTGAAGAACTCAGTCAATGCAAAATATCCTGTAAAAAAAAAAAAATTCCAATAGTGTTGAAGTCTGCTCATGAGCAGCGGCCAACTCTCAGTGGCCTGATCATCTTGTTGTCTACCGTATTGAAATTACGCTAATCTTTGAAATGGGGCTGGTCGGAACGCATTCCGGAGCATGCAAATGACGTTTTTGACGTTCTCTAGCAAGGTTTGCCATAGTTAGACGTGACGTCATTTTTATCTTGTTACTTGTTTGCCAGAACAGCGATAATCTGCAGCATTTTCGTTTTGTTACGCATCATAGTGCATGTGTCAAGTTACTTTCGATCACAATCACACATGTCACAAAAAAGCAACAAAATCGCAGCAGATTTCAGTGTGTATTTCAATCATCCTACGCAAAACTATCTCGCGATTCCAAGAACAGACTTCCACGAACAGCTTTTTTTCGGATTGTGCAAAGTGTCACTTTTTACTGTATTACCAATTATTGTATGATTAAATTACAATTACATTTACACAAAAAAGATACTGCAGTAATTATGTATATCTGATCCAAAAATGTCAAGTTTACATGGTTTGCAGCACTATTTTCGCCACACTCAGGACGTTCTGCACACACCCAGCGCCAGATGGCAGCAGAATGTCCAAAAGCATCGGGATCTATGGAAGTGGACAAGCACGCCCCTTCCTGGCACATGACCAAGACACACAAAATTATTCAGCTGCCTGAGCAGCAGAAGGATAGCCCAGCCTCTGCCGGAGAGGGTGCATCTGGTAGGAGGGTGCATAGACGGCAGGGGAATGCCCCCAATTACAAACTGGTAAGTGATTCTATGATCATCCTCATTTTATTGGCTCACGTGCGAAGCAAAAATGAGTTTATGTTCTGGGCCACTGGTCGTTCGTCCGTCCGTCGTCCGTCGTAAACTTTAACGGTGGCATTTTCTCGGAGACTATTCAAGCCACATTCTTCAAGCTTGGCCCAAGGATACTTTGTGGCAAGACCATTCTAAACATACCAATTTGAGTGATCTCTCTCAAAGGGTCACGCGGGGTTGACAGATGTATGAAAAATGCTTACATTTTCAGAAAACATGGATTTTGCTGCTGCAGAAGCCAGCCCTTGTCACCGAGGTCACACATATGTAAATCGGTCATACACGGGATTACTCTTTTTATTCTTCTGCAAGGCCCCTTAAACCAAAATTGGGCTATTTATGTCCTAATGCAGCTTTTTTTTCCAGTTGGCAAATGGAGCCTGGGATGGACCTGAGAGTGCAAGCTCAACAAGGACAGTGATGACAAGGAGTTTGTTCCTGGCTCGAGCTCACAGGATTCAGACTGTGTGTTGCCATCAATCTCTGGGAACTCTGATACAGACAGTATTGTATTGACTATGTTAGATTTCAAAGTGGCAGGTTCAGGGTGGGCAGGTGTAGGTGCAAGGTGCAGTGTGCGGAACCTGGTGAATTAGAGGGTGGCAATGAGAATGTGGATAGGCAGAAGGAACATGACGTTAGGGGTGGGGAAAGAGCGCTTGCAGAAGAAACAGGTGTTCACGTGTCACAGAGAGGGAAAGGAAAGTACAAATGGGACAAGAAACATGCGTGCAAATTCTGTAGCAAGCTTGTCTTGAAAATGAGCATGCACTTACAACATGTCCATGCAGATGAGGCAGAAGTTGCTAAAAGTTTGTCGATGAAAAAAGGGACAAAGCAAAGGCGTCAAGCATGAGGGTGATTACATGCATAACGTTGCCGTTCTTGAAAAGAAATCAGGATGTTTGATTCCTAAGTATCGCACCAAAAGTAGTAAGGTGGAAGACCTTCTCGCTGCAGATGAGGCAGAAGCTGCTAAAATTTTGTCGATGAAAAATGGGACAAAGCAAAGACGTCAAGCATGGATCAGACTACAAGATGAGGGTGAATACATGAACAGCGTTGCCCTTCTTGATAAGAAATCAGGATGTTTGATTCCTAAGTATCGCACCAAAAGTAGCCATTGCAAAGGGTTAAATCAAAGAAAGCTGATCTCTGTACACTCAAAACTTTGCTGTCACAAATCAGGAGAGTTTCAGTTTGCGAAAAGAGGTGAAGCAGCACGACGTGGGAGGCTAACGCTTCCAGTACCTTTAGACGTTGACTCTTCCTTCTATCATAAGGTATTAGCCAGACAGAGAGATGATGAGATAAGCCGTCTCATTACAACTTACCCTTTGTTTCTTGAGTATGTGTAAGAGATTATTTGACCGTAGGGACATTGAAGAACACACGGCTGGACAAATCAGCTCCAGGATGCGGGACTTAGGGAGACTATTAAAGATTCTCAGAGTGAGGTTAGAAATGAAAATCACAAGTTTAAAAGCTGTTATCAATTCATCTAGCTTTGATCATGTTGTACTGGCTGTAAAAGAGCTAGCAGAATTTGATGAGGACACACATCAGTTCAAAAAAGGTAATCTCGCAATGCGCATAAACCATGCCTTGAAAAAATGTTCACGGATCAAACAGTCACAGACATCCAAACAGCTTGGGCATGGTTCAGATGACAGGCGACAACAGGAGCTCTCTGTCTTTACCAGAGACTGGTATGATTGTGTGTCAGCTACAGCGGCCCAGTCGGTCAGGAAAATGACCATGAACAAACCCAAGCGAAGATGTGAGGAAGGTCCAAGAGCTTCTTGAGATAAGGATGGTTTTGGAAGATTATCCAACAGTGGTTAAAGCAACTCTTTGCGCTATATCACTTTTCAACCGAAAGCGAGGGGGAGAACTTCAGAGAATGAAGGTATCAGACTTCCAGAATGCTAAGATTGGATCGATCACCAATCAAGATATCTTGAAAGTTATCACAGAGGTTGAGAAGAAAATGGTGAATAATTTTCAGCGAGTGGAAATCAGAGGCAAGTTTAATAGGAGTGTTCCCATTTTGCTGATGAAGAAGATGATGACAACTGTGGATAGAATCCTTCAAATAAGGCAATCAGTGCCAGCTCTCGCTGGTTCCCAGTACATCTTTGCCACACCTTCTGGTCAGAGGCCTTACAGAGGCCAAGATGTTCTGGAGGAAAATGCGCTACAAGCACAAGTGTCAAACCAGAGATAGATAAACTGACATTTGATGCCCACCCCTCCCCCAATCAATAGATTTATTCTAATTAGCTCGGTAATTAGACAAACACACTCCAGCAAATGCCATCGATGCTTTAATTGTCCAGCCATTTTAGTCCCATTCCGGAAATCATTTAAGCAGCATTTTTTATCAGCTACCCGCGAGTATTAAGCCAGATCCTCCCCCTAAATAATTAATGCTGCCATTGACTTCTTTAAACAAAATTATTATATTACGTTTTAAATAATAAACCCACTGACCCCCCATCACCTCCCCACCATTACCAAATTTTTTTTTAAATGGCGACCATGATCAGTGCAGCATTATCGAATACTCTGTTGTCATCATAACCAGTACCACTTATCGTGGCTCATAGTGATTGACACAACTGCTAAGGAATTTTATTCAACACCTCTATTTTACCCCCCCCAAACAATTGATTTATTCTAATTAACACGGTAATTAAGCAAGCCCACCCATTTAAGAAACAATTGATTTATTTAATCCTTTCCATAAATAAACAAACACACTTGACCAAATACATTTAACAGCTTTATCTGCCCAGTCAGGTCCCCCAACCCCTTGGAAACAAAAGGCTAGTTAAAATATCTTCCCGAGAAATAGTGACTTCCGTACACGCCACCCACCACTCAATGCTGTCAGAGTTGGCCTTCCTGAGAATACTTCCTGTTCATAGTAAACAATAGTCCTCTATGCCCAAATAGTGTCTCTCTCTCTCTCTCTCTCTCTCTCTCTCTCTCTCTCTCTCTCTCTCTCTCTCTCTCTCTGTGCCACTCACCCCCACCCCCACCCCCCCATCAACCTCTCACACACATACCTACACCTCTCACCAGCCTTACAAAAGCACATACAAAACACATTAGGTCAAAAACGTCATCATGACGAGACAGGGCAGGTCAGTACGACGATGAAAAAACTTATGACCCACATCACGTTAATTTTATGCATAGAATTCGGAGCCCTCACGAGTTCTGCTCTGCATTGGCCCGCTAGCGTGGCTTGCGGCAACTGTTCACAGTCAATAGCCACAACTTCCGCGTTCCTGCCCTGTTTTATCTCCAGTCAACATGCACCAATGAAAGAGTTGTGACTGGTTTTTAAGAAATGTTTACAACAACCGGGCCCAAACAAGCATTGCATCAGCCTAATTTTATTGGCTAAGAATTTGACCAATCTGTGCTGAAAACTTTTCTGAATATAACCCCGTGCACAGCAATGCGTTACCAAACAATGACACAACCATTTGGAGTAAATGCGATTTCGCGAACCAGGACTCCGTGCGTCTGTTTTTCCTGGAATAGAATGTACCAACAGCTCAGCACACAGACACACACAAACCACAGGAAACAACTCAAAAGCTAAGTGAATACTTTTAATATATGTGAGCGCTTAGTCGGCACTCAGAAATGTTAAGTTGCGCATCATAAATCAGATACAAATATATATTGATTGCTTCATTTGCTATCAGATATGCCTAAACACCTCACTTTTAATTTCAGAGAAAGAAAAATTGGTACTTTTTTTTTTAATTTTAGAGATAGAGATAGTGAGGCATCTAAGCCAGCTTGAAAGATTTTTTTAAAACTGATTTCATGCCTAAACATCAAACACTGTGTCTCATATTAACAACAATGCACTTCTAGAGATTAATTATGTCTTCTATTATAAAGCAAAACACCCTATGGCTGAAAAAAAGAAAATTACAAGTACATGATAAGGTAACCTATAAGTTACTTGCAACTGACAAGTAGCTTTTAAGTTACCTCCTCAAGTTCTTATAAGTTAATTGTCATAAGATTTTAAAGTGACTTAAAACAAGTTCTTATAAGTCTCTTAAAACAAGAACTTACAACTTTTTGGACCCAAGTCACAACTTACTTGGACAGAATTTCCAAGTTACAAGGACAATATAAAAACTTTTTTCTCAATAGTGGTTTGGTGGTGGGGCAGATGGTGTTAGATGGGCAGACGTGAAAGGCATGACATCTCTTTGCGAAGTGTATGACAAAAATAATTGATTAACAAAACCTATCGTTACTTGCTTGTAAGTTCTCGAACTTTTTTCATAGTTTCTTCTACGCCTATCTTTTTTCCTTGTTCTAAAAAAGATTTCTTTAGCTCTTCAACATTTACAGCCTGACTACGCATCTTATTCTGTATTTCAGACTTTTGTTGTTTATAGTTGGCCAAATCATCCTGGACTCTTTTAAATTCGTTATCGTCAATTTCATTATCTTCCAAAGATTTACTAATAATAAGTTTCATACTCGTCAGCTTAGCTGCTGCAAGCGTACTTAATGCTTCATGCTTCTGCAACTTAGTATAAAATTTTTTGTTAAGGGCTTCCATACCAAAGCATGCCAGGCTTGTGGCAAGGCCAACAGCTTCAACAGCAATTCCTACGACACTTCCCACCCCCGTTGCAAACAGAGTTATACCTCCTACAGATAATCCGGCTGAAACCACCCCCATGGCCATTGATGTGTTGTGTACAGAATTGAAAACCGTATTGTAACGGCGTTTACACCTCGAGTATTTTGCTTGTTCTTCTTCCAAATACTTCAACGCTTCTGTAATATTCATTAAACGGAATGAATCTGCCTTTAATGTTTTATCACGCTCAATAGGCTCAAGCTGCTCAGGTGGTATTTGTGGATACAAGTTCACCATTTTTTATGACAAATATTTTTTTAATCAGCAATTACATTTTGCAACTCTTCAAAAGTATACAATTTGCTAGCATAATAAAATGCAACAAGATCAATGTGTTCAAGGTTTATGTAAGTTAGACGAACAAAAGTTGTTTTGTCGACCACCACCTTGACAGCGGGAATACTGCTTGAAACATTAATAACATCATTATTTTTTGTAATAGCAATAAAGACCTTTGATGATTCTGTTACTGTTTCATTCCATGTAAGTTTAATTCCTTGTGCTATATTTGCCTCTTTTGCAGAAGCAACAGATTTCATGATAATTTCAAATACTATTGTCACTTCTCTAGCCACGACTAAGCTTGCTGGCAAAAACACAACAGAAGTATCTGATCTACCCTTTCTAGTTGTAAGAAGATATCTCCGTCTCTCATAATTTTCAACTTTCAGTTTTTCTCTGCTATTGTTGTCTGGGGCAAAACTTGGAACAAGGCTTACAATAAGCGGCCCAGAATTAACAACCTTCCTAAACACTAAGGCGCCTTCATCATCAGTGTATACATAAGGACTAATAAATTCAATCTTTATGTCCCAGTCAATTGTGGGTGGTGGTGCCGGTACAGGTGAAACAACCCACTTACTACCCACATGTATTAAGTTGTAAGGCGCATTATTTACAGGTGGAGTAGGTACAGTAACATCACGTAGCTGACCAAGTTTAGGAATCTGTTTTTCACCGTCTTTTATGTCAACAATTACTTTCCTCTTGTACATGCCATTTGAATCAAGTTCAAAACCATATATTTCTCCAATTTCTCCTTCCTTCTCAAAATCCTGTACATCTGCCAAATCTTTCAACTCTGTTACTGGACACGCAACTGGTATGATTCTAGGCTTTGGACCAAGACCACTCATTTTTATAAACAAAAATAAAATTATTTAACTTCCAACACAACACTAAAATCATGCATAAGAACTGGTTTGTCATCCTGATTAGTTACAGATATACTCAGTGACTCAAAGAAACTAGAACCTAATTTCTTAAACTGCAAATTAGGAAATCTAACAACCACACTTTCACAATACGGAGCAGTTCCAGTAGGTAAGCATCTCAACAAAGTTGAAGGCTTTCCATTGTGAACATTCTCAGATGTGTTTAGTTCTTTCAAATAAACATTTAGCACTGTGTGTACTGACAAATGAACAGGATATCTGCCAGTTATTCTTGGTTTTTTTGGTGATAGTAGACGTTCGACTGATTGTGACCAATCTTCATCTAGATGTGTTATTTTTTTACCTAAAAATCCAAGTAATAATAAAAGACTAATTGATAAAGAAAACTGACCACTTTTCGGAAATTCAATTGTAACAAGTAAATTAGCTGGGTTTAAAGTTGCTTTAATTTTAAATTCATTTTTAAGCCATTCAGCTAAAGTACAAAAGTCATAATACCCAGCTCGTAAAGTATCACCCTTCTCAATACCATCAAGAGTTCCACTTACAGAATAATTTTCATCATCCGTTACATTAAACCACTTTACTGTATAAAACATTTCATGGATAGCCACAGCCTTGTTACCATCTCGATTATCGATTCCATTAGTTAGCCACACTGGTTTGCTCGTGTCAAGATTTGTTAAGGTTATAAACATTTTTATTATCACATAAAAAAAAGCACAATGGAATTTAAATCACCAACAATTGCCATTGTAAACGCATTTCAATTTAACGTGGATGCCAAGTATAATGTTGCACCAACTTATGACCAGAAAATAATTCAACTAAATCAGCTTGATATAGCTTTGTCTGAAGGAGATTTATTTCAAGTGAAAGTGCCAAATCCTTATGAGCATTACCTAAACCCTCCAATTACAGATGACTCAACTGCAAGAAAGTGGTCTTCAAGCCCACTACAGATGTTTCAAAACCAACTTAACTTTGCTATACTATGCTCAACTACAGGCTGTGGCGTTTCTTTTACAGACCATTTGAATCACCCAAACAAACTGATTAAGTCTGTCTATCGTTTCCACATGTATTACCAGCTTAGAAGAATACTGTCAGAACTGCATACCCCACTGCCCACTGAATCCAGTTTTAATCAGTTTAACAATCCCATGGATTTGAAAGCATTTGAACGGATCTGTAATGAATTTAACATCAGTACAAAGTATGACTTTACACAAAAACTTGATGATCACAAAGGCATGGGAACATTGTATTATGCTATGAGTCACAGACAATACCCTCAAGATTATTACCCTGGTTACACTTCATTCTCATCAAAATCTGAAGTGTGGTTAGGCTCAATTGATTGATTGATTGATTGTACATTGCTTAACGTCCCGACAGCAACAAGGCTTTCTCAGGACGTGCCTGCACTGCTTGTGAAAAAAAAAAAAAAACAGAACATTGAATGTATGTCGCCAGCCGGTCAAATACGTTAAATAAACCTAACACAAGGGGCTAAATAAAGCTAAGACCATTTAGCAACACACATCCAATATCAAGAGCTACAGGCAGTGCAGACAGTAGGGAGAGTTTTAAAAAGGCAAATACAGGTGAATGGACAAAGGGTAGACAGAAACACATGCCCCAGAATAGAGAGAAAAACCCACCCTGTGGGGCTGACCAGGGTGACCCTGGGAACTAAAAAATACCTAACCCCACCCAAGTCCCCCAGGGCAGACCCAGGTGGGGGACTAGGCTCAATTCAACAGAAACAGTCTAATGCCTGGACCACATTTATTTTAGATAAATCTGACGGGTTTACTCAAGCAGGAGTTGAGCGCGTAAATGAGTCAATCAGAACATATGTCTGGTGTTTACTAGGAGCACAATCACTAACAAAATCGAATATTTTAAACGGGAGTGGTAAATTTGAAGCACAAAAACAGTTTCTTGCTAATCTAGAAGATTCAATCAACTCAACAGTCGATCTACCATCAAGCATACAACGTTACCAAGACGTTCTCAGATATGCTAGATCAAAAGTTGACTTTGTAGTTGGTATTGGGTTATACATGCTACCATCTGACCTTCAATTACAAATGGGTACAATAACAAATTATAATAATGAAATCATTGTCGCTGGTCGTGATCAGAAATTAGGACTCAACCAATCAGTAAACACACATTTACAGTCAATAATAATGCCAGCACCAGTAACATCACCACCCGTACAGGCAGCCCTGGTAACACCAGTAATGTCAATAACAGCCCCAGCCCCGGCACCCACACCTGTACTGGCACCATCACCATCACCAGCACCAGCACCGTCATCAAACACACATGAGTCAGAGAGAACTGCATTGGTAATAGGTCTCACTGGATTAGGGGTATTACTTCTTTACCTGTTTCATTAAATAACCCACCATTAACCCTCCTACTGTAACCAGAAAGATCCACACATGCTCTGACATAAACCCCACTGCCTTTGCTGCTGTACTAATCAACCAACTGACAACAGTGCCTATAATGCCAGGCAAAGCGTCCACTGCTTTCAGAGCCAATTTCTTAAGCAAGTCTGATATGTGAGACAGTTGTTTCTTTACCCACGACTGTAAGTCTTTTGGATCTGTGGGGACTGGGGTTGGTGGTGCTGGAGGTGGAGAACCACCCCCGGAGACAGCCAACACAACTGTACTGATAATAAACCCCAGAGCTGTAATTAAACTGGCAATTGTGATACCCTGTTCTCTGAAAAGTGTTTTAAGTCTCTCAGCCAGAGTAGTGTCTTCGTGAAGTATTTTTTGAATAGTTTCTCTAATCCTGTTGACTTGTGTTTTCAGTTTTTGTCTCCCAATACTAATCGCTTCTAACCTTCCTGATCTTTCTATCTGCAAATCATTTAATCTGTGTTGAATTCTTTCTTTCATTTCTGTGTCAAGATTTCCATTGTCTGCGGTAGCCAGTTTCTCTTTTTCACGTTCTATGTGTTTATCAAGCTCTCCTAGTTTGGCTAAATTATTTACCATCTCACCTCTTATTGTCTGCAGTGATTTATCCAAACCCATAATCTCCCTCATTGACAAAGGTGGATCATCTATTGTTTTCATAACATCATTTATTTGTCCTTCAGTAAATGAAGTTTCTTGTATCACTGTGTTTGCTATTTCTGGTAGGCTTGTTACTGGTGCCATTTCAATCTCTTGCCCCGTTGGCAACTTTGTTTGCGTGTCGTGAAGCACACTAACAAGTCTTGGCGTGACAGGAGACCCTCCAATTCCAAGATACCTTGCCAACCCAGAGTTACCACCGACTTCACCTTTAATTGTACTTAAAGCTCTAAACTTAGAAGGATTATTTTTATGTGTTAGATTTATTTTCCCTCTGTCTGTATTTACAAATAAGTGTCCTTTATCATATTCAAACTGATTAGGATCTATTACATCTGGGTGGACACCAACACTGTCATAAAATGAGTTTACTTTGTCTTTTAATAGTTCGTGATACATACTAGAACTAGTTACCATTCCAGTCATATCTGTTGCACCAGTATCATAGTCATTCATGTCATCCATTTCAAAATCTTCATGATGAAATCCTCCCGCTGCCATTGTTTTATTAATTTATTATTTTTTATTGTGCATAATAAAAATGACACAGTCTTACGGATCAAAGTTAGACCCATACAGAAAACTACGTGAGCCCCTGGGTGTTAAGGCCATTCGACAATCGATAGTCATCACGAACAATCCAAGTACCATAGACCAGAACCAAACACTTACAGTCAAGTTTCCAAACCTAGGCCCCAGTGACGTTATTGTTCCTGGCACTGCACGCCTAGCATTTAATATTGAACTATCATCAGACGCAGACGTGAACAGAACACTAGTTAACAATCTTGGCAGAGCAATTGTTAGAACTATTAAAGTAAAACTTGAAGGACAGGAAGTGTTTAGTCTTGATGACTCAGATGTATTCTACTGTTACAAAGACCTTTGGCTAACAAGAGAAGAACGAGAAGACCGTATTTACCAAGGCATACAGCCAGATAATGTTGGTAATCTTCGAATCGACGCCGGAGATAAAGTAACTAATACAGCCATGGATGTTATAATGGCCGAAACATATGGATCCAGATTCTACATTCCACTTGAGTTTGAAATCCTAACAGCTCATCTGCCTTATTATCAAGGAGCACTGAATGACCGTCTGAGTTTTGAACTAACCTTCAATGACTACTCCAAAGTTATTAAATCATCTGCCACAGATGCAACATACAAGATCTCTAACATTTCCTTGGAATATGAAATTGTCACACACACTGATCTAGCCAGACTCATTCAAAATCAGTATCAGTCAAGACTGCCAATTTATTATGACAGGGTGATTAGACATAGTTTAATGCAAAAAGACAAAAGCGACCCAATGTGGAACATAAACTTAAACACGCCTGCTAGGTCACTGAAAGGTATTTTTATGTTGTTTATTGAACCAGCGGCTCCATACAAACGGGATTCAGAAAAATTCTACAATCCTAAGATTACACATTTGTCCTGCACAATCGAAGGCCGTCCTAATCAAGTGTACGCGTCTGGAATGTTACCTTATCAACACTACGATGAGATCACAAAGTATTTTGCAGGAGGAAGGATTAGAGATAAACCAGCAAACATTGCGTGCAAAGATCTACATCTGTATGACGTTAGGATTGGTCAATACCTGACAAACAAGTATGCACTGTGGTTAGACCTGCGTAGTACAGATGATGACTATCTTCATGGGTCAGGACGAACTGTTGAGAATGGTAGTGATGGGATTACAATTCAGATACAAAAGAAGGTTGAAACTGCTGCAGCCATAAATATATATTTGTACCTGATATATGACGCACAACTCAATATTGCAGAAAGCAGACTGAGTGGACACATATATTAAAATTATATTGTGTATTAAAATGAACCGGAGCTTAATGACACTCGATCCACACTGTGGTTTATTTTGTGGTGCCACAGGCTGTGGAAAAACTGAATTTGTTCTTAATCTGTTACAAACAAGATACATATACCATTTCGAAAACATTGTAATATTTTGTCCTACGATAAAACACAACAAAGCTTATCACAACCGTTTATTCATTTGGACTGACAGCAACATATACTTAGTCGACCCTGAGAAAAAACTGAATGACTACCTGCTGTATTTTTACAAACAATTTGAAGGACAGCCAACGTTGTTCATAGTCGATGACTGTTCTGCAGAGAAAGACATTGTTAAGAAAAGAAACACACTGGCAGAACTTGCCTTTAGTGGCAGACATGCAAACATAAGTGTATGGATTCTCACTCAGAAATATAATGCTGTACTGAAAGATTTTCGAGAACAGTTAAAGTTTATCTGTTTGTTTTACTGTAAGGATCGTGACAGCTTTGAAGACTGTCTCAGAGAAAACGATGTAATTCCCAATAAACATGAACGAAACTGTGTAAAAAATAAACTGAAATCGACTAAGCACCTAAAGCTTATTTTAAAAACAGATCAGCCCACTGGGTATGGATTAGTAAATTAATTTATCTTTTGGGTTTGTCTATAAAAATGACAGACAGACAAAATTGGCCTATTAGTGAAATAATAGATATTACACACTATTTTAAAAATATTAAATATGTAAGCCAGCTTTATAATAGAGAGACACTAGGTAATTTATTTATGATACCAACAACAGTGTATATGACTGGTAATATAACTTTATATGTTGATAATCCATTTATTAAAAAAATAACTGTTGATATTAATACACAATCATTTACTATTAATTATTGCAGTAATTGGTTTGGTAAAGTGTGTAGTAATTTAGAAAAAGAGCTATATAAAATAAATTTGTATTTTAACGTTATTGAATTTAATAAAATGGTATTGCACATACAAAACCAATAATGATGATTGAGTCAGTGTGTAAACAAATCTGTTTTGTAGGAGTTACAGTCAATAAAGTGCCATTTTCATTATATAATTTTCTATTTATTTTTTTGTCGGACAAATAAAAAAGATGGACAACCATCAAAGATTAAGAAACGTGTTTCACACAACTGACTTACCTATATCTAATATTTACAATGTCTATGAATCAATAGAAAGATCTTTTTTAGTCATACAAAATAACCTTCTTTCTGATAGTGTAAAGATTCAGATTGTTGCAAAAATAGAATTTGCCAGAGATGTTGGTGAAGTTATTGTAACGTATATCTCGACAAGGCAGCACACAGTTAATTCGAGAAGAGAACTAGAGAAAGTGTTTAGAGAAAGATTGTTACCAGACTTCCATGAAGCAATTGACAGAGCAGAAATGCAAGGGTCTGGCTGGCATGAAGGCCTTGTACATGAACTACAACTGAAGCAGTCAAGATATCATCCTATACTAGGTAAATCATGGATACCACTTCCAACTGAGGTTGCAAACAAAAAGGCTGTAGTCAATATTCAAAACAATGATAATTTATGTTTTATGTGGTGTGTGCTTGCTAAACTTCATTTTGTAAAAGCAAAACCTGATCGTGTATCTAACTATACCAAATTTGTAAACGAACTCAACTTCAGTGGCATTGAGTTCCCTGTTAAAATAGAGGATATAGACTTGTTTGAAAAACTAAATCCTGGTATATCTGTGAATGTGTTTGTGTGGGAAAATGAATCTGAGAATAAGTTACAGCCAATTAGAGTATCTCCAATTGCCCCAACCTATGGGCAGCCAGAAGATAAACATGTTGACATGTTGCTAATAAGATCTGGTGATAACTTTCACTACACAATTATCAGAAGTATGTCAAGACTAATTCATCATACAACAAAACATGACGGTAAACAGGAATTTTGTAAAAAAATGTTTACAGAGGTTTTCCTCTATTAAAGTAGCACACAAACATGTGCAGCACTGCAGGTCGGCTGATGACATTCAAACAATACTGAGGTATCCAGATCCTGGTAGTCAAGTGTATTTTAAGAACTATGGGAATCAGCAAAAGCTGCCGTTTGTAGTGTATGCAGATTTTGAATCACTCGTTGTTCCATATGAGGGTCCTGTTCCAGAGTCATTACCAAAGACTATAAAATTGAGTGACCAAGTGGTGTGTTCTTTTGGATACATTCTTGTTAGGTCAGACGGTCTTCATTCAGAACCTGTTATCTATAGGGGTGAAAATGCAGCATGCCTGTTTTTAACAGAAATGAGACAACTGTATAGTCAGGTAGTACAGTATCTCACAACATGTCAGATGCCTTTGGTGATGACAGAAGAAGACAAACTGAAATTTGATACAGCAGAGACGTGTTGGATTTGTGAACAGCCTCTGGGAGGTGATAAAGTTCGTGACCACGATCACATAACTGGGCGTTACAGAGGTGCTGCACATAACAATTGTAACTTATTATTAAAAACAGATCCTAAGACATATAAGTTACCAATCTTTTTTCACAATCTGAAGGGATATGATTCACACATCATCATGCAGGCTGTTGATGAGTCTTACAGAAAAATTAGTTGCATTGCCCAGACAACTGAGAAGTACTTGACTTTTAGGTTAGATAAATTAGCATTTTATGACTCCATGCAACATTTGTCTTTAGGTCTTGCTAGTCTGGCAGAAGGACTGACTGAGTATCCAATAACAAGTAAATATTTTGAACCAGACTTGATTAAGAAAGGAGTTTATCCGTATGAGTACATTGATCACTGGGTTGTGTTTGAGGAAACAAGACTGCCACCAAAAGAGAAATTTTATTCTACACTAACTGGTAAAGGTATTTCTGACTCTGAATACCAGCATGCACTTGATGCGTGGGATAAATTAGGGTGTCAGACAATTGGTGATTACCATGATCAGTACTTGAAAGCTGACGTTTGCTTGCTAGCAGATGTATTTGAAAGTTATCGTGAAAAGGGTTTGTTGCACTACAGTCTTGACCCTGCTTGCTACATAACTAGTCCTGGCATGACATGGGATGCATTTTTGAAATCCAGTAAGATATCTATAGACCTGTTGTATGATCGTACGATGGGTGAAATGGTGGAACGTGGATTGAGGGGTGGCATTAGTATTGCAGCAAATAATTATGCCAAGGCAAATAATAAATATCTTGACGACTTTGACCCCTCAATGTCAAGGTCATTTATTACGTACTTGGATGCTAATAATTTGTATGGATTTGCAATGTGTGAATTGTTGCCATTAAAAAACTTTTGTTTGTATGATTTGTCACAGTATGGCATAAAAAAATTAACAAAATATATTATGGATCGAGGTCAAAATGATGAAAAGGGTTGGATCTTTGAAGTAGACTTGGAGTATCCACACCATTTACATGATTACCATAATGATTATCCATTAGCAGTTGAGAAACTGAGTTTGACTGGGAAAAAAGAAGACACCAAACTTGTACCAAATTTGAATGACAAATTCAATTACGTTTGCCACTATCGATTGCTGCAGTTTTACATCAGGCATGGGTTAGTACTAAAAAAAGTTCACAGAGGCATTCAATTTGATCAGAGTGCTTTCATGAAAGATTATATAATGAAGAACACAACCCTTCGTGCGAGAGAAGGTAACACTGCATTTGACAAAGACTTCTTTAAGTTTATGAACAATGCCT
>BTPG01000005.1:102399573-102414010 GCA_036245525.1 Semisulcospira habei | reverse complement strand
GGCCTTGTTATCTTTTTTGGAGCAGGGAGATATATCTGCCAAATTGCCTGTCTCTGTAACCATTGCTTGACTTGATTGAGTGTTATATCTCCGCCCACAGCGGCATGTAATTTTTCAATAGCTGTTTGCCCTTTCCAATAGCCTGATGGTGAGTAATATATTTTTGATAGTTTATTTTTGGCTGCCATTTTTTCTAGCAATGAAAACTCCTGTAAAATAAACAAATGTCATTCCCACTAGAACAAAGATTATCTCTCCGTTTCTTTGTTCTGTACTCGGTTTGTAATAGTCACTTAGTTTCGGTTTTGGGATAGACATGTCTTCACCCGTAACAAGAAAATATTCCCTGATTGCTTCGTCTGTATTTGAAAATGTATGTTGTGCATGGCCTTCAAGCCTCAATCTTTCATTGATGAAATCAAGTTTCTCAATTCTTTGTTTTTCATACGCCTGTTGAGCTTGTGCTAATTTTTCTGACGCTTCATTGTGACGTTTTATTTCTTCTGCTGATTCTTCTCTACCCATTTTTGAAAAGAGATAATTTGAGCCACTGAAAGCCAATGCATTAACCATCGCACCTCCAATCATAATAGCTATTGTCGCCATAATATTTTTATTTACATAGAAACATTTTCGGGAATAATTCCTTGCTTGACAAGAAAATCTTTTGTTGCAATTGACGCTGTAACAATCGTGATCAGTTTAGCACTGTCTTCCAGATCCAATCTGCTGAGGTCTGCTGATTTCATTTTGAGTAGACTTTTTCCCAGCATAGAATAAGCTACTGCTAGTCCACTTATCACAGCAGAGTGATAGACAAGGTTCATCAAGTTCTTTGTGTCGCTCATTTTCTAAGGCAATAAAAATTAAAATAATATTTTTATTTACTGCATATAAAATGGGTCAACGGCTTTGGGTGTTACTGGTAATGTGGCGACTTCTGGTTTTGTTTTTGGAGTGTCTGATTTTTTGGTCACTGTACGAGTCTGTGGTTTGTATTTTTTATATAATTGATAACCTACGTAACCAAATCCGACAACAAATCCGGCAACTATATATTTTGTTGTTTGAGGTTCGGGGTCAGGGTCAGACTTAGTTGTTTGTCTTTCACTTTGATGAGGGTGTGACGGTAGTGACACTGGTCCTGACGGTCCTGAAGGTGCTGACGCCTGGTCAGTCACATGAGCCTTTTCTGTTTGAGCTTGAAGCTGTAATTTTTTTTGTCTGTTATATTCGGCTAATCTTTTACCAGCCTCAACCCTGCCTGGACTTTTAGCCTTAGTCACAGTTTGAACCTGTGTCAAAACTGGACTGGGGTTCGGTTGTGGAGTCGTCTGGGTTTCGTCCATTTTCTTCTGCAGTAAAATTTATTTTTGAAAAATCAATATGACTCCCGGTAACAAGTAAGGTTACCACAGGTGCAAGGTAATTGCCAAACTTGTAAAACATGACACATGCTAATTTGCCAATTGAACTTGAAACAATAGGATTGCTTTCAAGGTCATGTGATAGACTGTCACAATCCACAGGTAGAAAGTGACTCACTGCTTTTGTGTAAAGGCATACTAGAGATCGACTCAAATCACGTGTCATTAGTGAAGCAATGTGGTTCTCATATTTAGAATGTAGTTTAATTAGCTCGTCATCGGGGAGAGATTCTATGTCTTCTGTCATGTATTGTTTACCAAGAAAAGCTTTTGATTTTCCAGAAACAACAACAGAGAGAAGTCGTTGTTTTTTAAAGTCTAAGTCTTTGTTCTCTACAGCACAGATATCGCTTAGAAGAAGTAATTCGTCTTGGTTCATTTTAAAACGTAATATAATAATTTTGTTTAAAGAAGTCAATGGCAGCATTAATTATTTAGGGGGGATGGGGGATCTGGCTTAATACTCGCGGGTAGCTGATAAAAAATGCTGCTTAAATGATTTCCGAAATGGGACTAAAATGGCTGGACAATAAAAGCATCGATGGCATTTGCTGGAGTGTGTTTGTCTAATTACCGAGCTAATTAGAATAAATCTATTGATTGGGGGAGGGGTGGGCATCAACTGTCAGTTTATCTATCTCTAAACCCAACCATGTTCACATTTACTCAGTTACGGAAGCAGGTTGCAACTTTGGCTCAGTCAATGGCCATCTCAGAGTTGGATCACGATCAGCTGGCAGAGTTCCTTGGTCATGATATTCGGATACATCGCCATATCTACCGCCAATCTCAAGGCGTCCTTCAAAAGGCAAAAGTGTCAGTTAACAGATTTTGAGAGTTGCATTAGAACTGAGCTGGGCGATGAAGAGATTGACTTAGACCATGAAAATACATCAGAAACTTGCAGAGAAGTCTCGGGAAAAAACAGCACCTGTGAATGAAGCAAGTACCAAGTCAACAACACAAGAATCAATGAGCATGACAGAGAAAAGACGTCCAGAGCCTGATGAGAATCTAGATAGTTTTGATGATGACAGTATTGCGTCAGCTCCTGTTCAAAAGAAAGTAGATTTTCAAGGAAACCATGGGGGAAAGCTGAAGAGAAAGCTGTACAAACTCGTTTCAATACACACCTCATCATGAACAAACTTCCTGGAAAGGCTGAGATAAAGCAGGCAATTGCAGAAGAGCCTGCACTTAGACATAGATGCTAGACAAACATTAAGGATTACATCCGCAACAGACTGAAACAGTTACAAAAGAAATGAATTTAGATTCTCAGAGAGAAGACACTCGCGGCATTTTTGTTTTCATAAAGATTTATTACAAGAGTGTTATTATTGGGTTGGTTTCAGCATGTATAGCTTATTTTTATCTGATAGATGCCTGGATCATTTTGTATACTGTATAACATTTGACTTTTCAAACGAAACATCGGCTTGGGTTGAAAGACAATAATAAGATAAGAAAACCATTGTCAACATAAAGATTTATTACAAGAGTGTTATTGTGGGGTTGGTCCGCCTGTATCATTTTGTATACTGTATAACATTTAATTTTGCAAACGAAGCAGCAGCTCAGGGCAAAAGACAATAATAAGATAAGAAAACCATTGTCAACATAAAGATTTATTACAAGAGTGTTATTATGAGGTTGGTACGCCTGGATCATTTTGTATATGGTATAACATTTGACTTTGCAAACGAAACAGCGGCTCTGGATGAAAAAGATAAGAAAACCATTGTCAACATAAAGATTTATTATAAGAGAGTTATTATGGGGTTGTTCCGCCTAGGTCATTTTGTATACATACTGTATAACATTTTACTTTGCAAACTAAACATCGGCTCAGATGAAAGACAATAATAAGATAAGAAAACCATTGTCAACAAATGATTTATTACAAGTGTTATTATTCAGTTGGTTTCAGCATGTATAGCTTTGTTTTTATCTGATGTATGCCTGGATCATATTGTATGGTGTATAACATTAACCTTACTTTGCAACTAAACAGTGGCCCCCACCCAGGTCTGCCCTGGGGGACTTGGGTGGGGTTAACTACTTTTTAGTTCCCAGGGTCACCCTGGTCAGCCCTATAGGGTGGGTTTTCCTCTCAATTCTGGGGCATGTGTTTCTGTCCATTCATTTGTATTTTTCTTTTTTAAGCTCACCCTACTGTCTGCGCTGCCTATCTCTTGAAAAGAAGTACCCAACGGAGAAAGAAACACGCTTAGAAAAGATGGTTACAACACAATTTATTAATATTTCGGGTAAATACCCTGTGTCAAAATAGACAAACAAACAAAGAGGTCAGTCACTACTTATCTTCATTCGCAGAAGGAATGTGGCACATTCCTTCTGCAAATGAAGATAAGTAGCGACTGACCTCTTTGTTTGTTTGTCTATTTTGACAAAGGGTATTTACCCGAAATATTAATAAATTGTGTTGTAACCGTCTTTTCTAAGCGTGTTTCTTTCTCCATTGGGTTCTTCTTTGCATTTCTTTGCATTTTACACGCTTGGCAGTCACCTTTTGGGTCTGAATTATATATTTTTTTTATCTCTCTTGATGTTGGATGTGTGTTGCTAAATGGTCTTAGGTTTATTTACCAGCTGGCAACATACATTTAATATTCTGTTAATTTTTTTTTTTTTCACAAGCAGTGCTGGCACGTCCTGAGAATGTCTTGTTGCTGTCGGGACGTTCAGCAATGTACAACCATTCGGGACGAAAGACAATAATAAGATAATAAAACCATTGTCAACATAAAGATTTATTACAAGAGTGTTATTATTTCAGTGTGTATAGCTTGTTTTAATCTGATGTACACCTGGATCATTTTGGAAATGTCTGTAACTTTTTTGTTACTATAAAGTATGCATTGTTTCAAAAGTCACAGGAAGCATAAACCTTAGCTGAGTTGGTATACCTCGCGCTCTACCTAGGTTAAACGCACCAGCTGTGCCATTGTTGCTATTTTCATATCAGACCGGTCGCTCGGACCGGTCATGTGCACCAGAACTGCGCGCACAGGTAGGCTTCTGCACTTGTAGTGTGGTCTCGTGCGTTCACGCGGAAGATTGTGATCGCAGTCGAAAAAAAGGTTCGTTTGTGGTTTTACTTTTAGCCGGGCCTTTTACCTCCCCTAATTCGCCAGTTTTGTGTAGAGATGGCGGAGGCTTGTGAATCACGCCACTGAATCAAGTCCATTGTACTTCTAGTGCGCTCATCTCTCGAACTTCAACTATGACGATGCTTTGTGCCGCAAACGACGCAGATGTCGCAAAATCACCTCCATTGAGGAAAAAAAGCTATTTTCAAATCTGCCAAATCGCGTAATGTTTCGTGGTGCTAGCATAAGGATGGATGCATTATTGCCGGATTGGATATGGGAAAGGGTTTATTCTTTATTCATATTATTTTGCAGCAATCAAACGACGTTCACGTGATTCTTTCTCCGAGGTTGCCCATGACAGGTGTAGAAAGCACAAGCTCTAAACCGATCGGGTGCACATGACCGGTCTGGTGTCAAAATAGCAACATTGGCACCGCTGGTGCGTTCAAACTTTATTGTCGCACTTGCTAGATCTTTCTCTCTCCATTTTATGAATAGAGGCACATAAGTCGCTGAAACCCTTTACGTGCCGAAGGCAAGAACTTGTTTTCCTCATCATAAAGTTGCTAGAAAAAGGTTTGACTGCTCTTGATTGTTTAATTTGAAGTGTTTACAAACAATTACTGTGTTTTTATATGCATGCACCTTTGATGTGATTTATAAAGGCTGAAGTTTCAAGTGATTTCTTATGTTGTCAGTTAACTAATTAATGTCAGTGTTCTGTCATTTTAAGTGTTAGTTTCTTCCTCTGGGTCCTTTCTTCTATCTTTCGTATTTTTCCACACTTTTTAACCCGCATCATGCTGAGGCTAAAAGCTTGAAATTTGTACACTGCCATATGCAAGCTACATTACAGTACTTACAGATAAAGACATAGGCCAATGGTTTTAGTTCAAGGGTGGTGCCAGAATAGCTTTGCGCCTAGAGGCGCCAAGCTATTCTGGCACTACCCTTTTACTATTTTAGTCACACTTGTTGCATACACTGGTGTATTCCGAATGATAAGGGTTAGTATTCAAAATGCTCTGTTGCTGTTTGTCTCAAACTCCAGAGTACATTAACAACAAAAAAATGTCCCTTAATTTCCAGAATACATTATCTTCATTCTCACATAAATGCCATGATAAACTGTTTTGCTTCAGAAGGACAAAACGTAGCAATGTTTAAAAGAATTCCACTGTGAAAATCATAATCTAAAGGTTAGGGGCCAGTGTTCATTCAATTTGCACAATAACATGTTAATGCATACATACACATTAAGTTGAAGAAACAAAATGAATGTGGAAAAGAAGTATCAAATATGACCTTTTTACAGAATTTTCTGAAGACACCCATTTTCACTGTAATGCCAGTTTTTGTGTGAGAGGCACCCACTTTAGAAACCCATTTTTTTTCTCCATCCAGTGGCTCTGTTTCTAGAAAATGTCTATTTTATTTTAAGTTATAGAGCTTAGTTCTAAACATTCGCATCAATTTCAGAGCCCTAGAATAAATAGAAATATGGAAACCCATTTTCACATACAATGGTAGGTAACCCACTCTGAGGCTTTTGTCTCCGCGCGCGCGTGCGTGCGTGCGTGCGTGCGTGCGTGCGTGTGTGTGTGCGCGCGCGCGCGCGCGCGCGCGCGTACAAACTTGAAACTTGGGGAAGTGCTTTGTTCAAGGGGTGCCTAGGAGAGTCTCCGAGCATATTAAAATTGGGTGTCTCATTAAAGGCTTCAAAGACAATTTATAGAACGTCGGTTGTACCGCATTAAAGTCCATACTTTTTGTCATATTCACTTGAAATTGTGCATATCGGAGAGTGCATGAGTATATATGCCTCTTGGAGATGTTTGGAGCGCACGCACACACATAGACGCGCTTTCAGAAGAGCACGCAGGTGTACTAAGTATATCATGTAGCAATATAAAGTCAACCTGATTTCACACAAATTATAGCATGCCTGAACCTGTACTTGAAATTCGAGTTTTCTCACCATTTTCTCAAGTCTTGAAGCGAAAGTGAAACTCATCACGTAAAATATAAAATTACGTAAAACAAAAAATACGTCATGACAAATGACGTTTGACAAATCAATGACGTGTATGCACTGCGCCCCTTATAAAGCTCACTGACACATTGGCAGATCTGCGAGGCTTTTTTAACAGGTGATATTTCAACATCAGAATCAGGTCAAAGACAACAGGTAGAAACCCTTGATAGTGAGGACAGCTTTCATAAAGAAGAGTTAGTTAGTTAGTTATTTGAGTTTAACGCCGAGCAGGCAACTAAGGCCATCTTACGGCGGTTTCATATAGAAGAGACTTTGTGGGTTATGGTTCATCCCATCTCATCATGCGGCATGCGTATTTTATCCGGCATTATTGTAACACATATTAAGAACATTTATGAAGGAAATATGGTAACTGTTAAACCTTTATTGCCTGGGAGCAAGTCCCTTAAATTTATTAGGTTTGAATGTCGTAAAGTTTTTCTGCTATTTTTTTTTTTTTTTCCTTTGCTGGGAAGGAGAGCTTCCGGATGAGTACCTGGAGCAGCAGAAAACCTCTGCAAAGTGTGCCTACACAGTACTCAAATGGATTTTGAAAAAGAGTAGGAACATATTAGTTGAGGCAAGACAAGTTTTAGCAGTCACAGCCATCTCAGGCCATCATTTTGCAATACAGTGTTTCCAATGTACAGCTAACAACTCAAGTCAAAGTGATTTATTGTTATTTTTGTCCCAAAAGGGATAATTTTCTCACAACTCCCAGTCATTAAAATTAAATGATAATAGATTACGACATAAATGGGTAGTTAAAAACACGTAAGGAATAAATTCACGTCTGACAAAGTCCGCAAATATATAAAGGTATAATAGGTATAATAGGTATAATAGCTTAAGTTCATAATTTTGCTTCACGCAGTCAATTAATTAACCCCCCCCCCCATCTCCTCCCCGCCCACACACACACACACACACACACACACACACACACACACACACACACACACACACACACACACACATTCAACGTCCAGAAGGATTGAGTAATGAAGTAGAGTCCGACACAGTCTGCTGATTTGTAGTGAGTTTGTTTTTTCTCGACGCATTGAATTGGTAGCAGTTCTAGGTACTTGACAAACGCATATGCCAAGTCAAGCGAAGATAACTTATGACATTTGCATCAGTTTAAGACCAGTGCCGGTCATCAATTTAAGACCAGTGTAGATAAATACCCGTGTAGACAGATTTTTCTTTTCAAACTTCACTTAGCTGTTCTAATACGTCGTGGATTGTTATATCAACACACTGGCACCGTCATTTTCAGGGGTGGAGAAACAAAGTGCGATTTACCGAACAACGATTTTCTATCCCTATCGACCATGACCTAGAAACAGACGCGCAGTCATACATGACATCACCAATCTTTGACGACAGTCAAAACAAATTTGAAGACCCAAGTAGCAATTCAGGATTAGCTTAGTCTGGACGTGATGCATGGACAGGTTGGCTAAAGGTCTACTGTTGTCTTATATGTGTAGCCCATGTATGTAGAGAGAGAGAGAGAGAGAGAGAGAGAGAGAGAGAGTGTGTGTGTGTGTGTGTGTGTGTGTGTGTGTGTGTGTGTGTGTGTGTGTGTGTGTGTGTGTGTGTGTGTGTGTGTGTTTGTGTGTGTGTGTGTGTGTGTGTGTGTGTGTGTGTGTGTGTGTGTGTGTGTGTGTGTGTGTGTTTCGTTTTAGGAATGTGCCTAGATGGTGCGAGATGGTGTTTGTTTATAGAATGAGTGCGTGTTTATTTTTGTTCTAATTATTTTTCTCTTTTTTCATTATCGTTATGTGCTGTAAAGCGCTCCGAGGTTTGGGAAGGGCGCTATATAAAGACTCTGTATTATTATTATTATTATTATTATTATTATTATTATTATTATTATTATTATTGTTATGAACATCTGCATCTTCTTCTGTCGTTTTTTGCCTATAATTAGGAATAATTACGTGGTGACGAGGTAATATGCTTATATTTCTTTTCTTTTTTGAGCACTAGATACTGCAGAAGAGAGACATTTTTTTTTGCCATGGAAGCACACTCGAAAGTTATGATGTTTCCGGTCTCCTGAAGTTATGAGGTTTCCAGACCAATGTAAAAACAGCGTTAACTTTGAAAGCTGTTTTCATCCCAGAAATACTAAGTAGAATTAGGCGCGCGGTATAGACTGCTTAGGCAATAAGGCTCTCTCAAATTTTCACTCTCAGGAATTACATTTTGGGCGAAATGCTCGCTAAAGTTCGCGCGCCAAAAATAATACTCTCAGGTGAAAAATATCTTCTTAAACACTCGACCCCAATTATGTAAGCACTATTTAGCAACGAAATACGCCGCGCCGAGATTCATATACAATAACATTGATGTAATCGAATGCTTTTAAAGCTGTCACAATGTCGCAGACCTGCAATGGCAACAAAACGAGAAAGGTGTAAATAAATAAAACTTTCCGAGTTTGCTCACGGATAAGCTTTCTCTTGGCCAATAATTCATACGTAGCATATTTAAATGCTATTTCTCCCCTCAGCAGCAGATAATGTCTCCAGTCTGCGCTACATTTGGAATAAAACTTGAATACACTCTCATCTATAAGAGATGCGCGTTACCAGACACAAAGCAGTTGTGCTAATGCAGATGTCCCATTGGGTCAAAAAATGAATAGGTATTTACCAAAGAGAATATTTCATAACCGTGGCGATTGTGTTGCTCACAGAATGCGTGTTGCTTACCTGGTGTGGCATCTGCGGGTGATGGTAGAGTCCATAAGAAGACATAGTGACGGGGGTCAGTGTGCGCGGGAGATGATGATTAAACTTGCATGTGGCCACGCTTCTGACGGAAGTCTGAGAAATACGGCTCTTGCAATCGGGTGGATGGCACAGGTACACAGTAGCCAACACACCTACACGTTCTGACGGGACGGCTCAACTTCGTAAATAATGCGTGAGTTGCGAGAACAGTGCTATAAGAGCCTGCATTACTAATGTCAGACTCATGGGGGCGGGCATGGAGCCCTGTGATTGGCAGTTTGAATAGCACCTGACGAGACTGCCTGTCTCCTAATTGCCGTCTGAATCGACTGGTGATTCCATCGACAGTGTTCGTTTTTCTGGGGTGCCTAGAGTCCTGTGCTTACTCATGCGTCGAGCTTGCAAGTGGTTGCCGTCCTTTACCTGGCTGTTCAAAATGGGCGGAGCTTAGAGGACAGCGAGAAGTTACCTGCATTCTGAAGTGCTTCATGGTGCTGAGACATGACCGGTGACGATCGTCATGCCATCGGATATAGGCCCTGAAGAGCCGTTTACATGGACGCAATTGCGTAGAAGACCTGACAATCCTTTATGTAAGAATTTGAATATTTCTTAGCTTTTCTATCTTCCGTAGGCACCCTATACATGGAAGTCAGATAAAACCTGATGTAAATTCAATTCAAAGTTCTGTGGCGTCGTCTTCCGCCTGCGCCTCAAATTTAACTTTTAATTCACATTTTGTAGCAGTACCGAACACTGTCATCAGCGGGAGGGGGGGGGGGGGGGAGGGGGGGCGTTGCCCTAAAATCGTGACGTGATTCGTGATTGAAATTTTTAGGCCTCGTGATCCGTGAAAAAAATAATCGTCATGAAGCGTGAAAATAAGAATTAAATCTTCGTCCTTCGTTCAAAATAATAATAATACTTTTTTTTTTACCTGTTGGTTATTCCATGAAACGTGAAAACTAAGTGTACAAATACTGTTCGTTTGTCGCGGTTTTCACCCATGAATTCCTGAAGCGCAAAAGCAAGCAAATCGCAAGTGAATAGAGTGTGGATACAATGGCTTTGGCCTACCACTTTCCTTTAGCACAACCACATTCTAATCTCAATTAAGACCCCTAGGCACAAAAATGCAGATAAATAAAATATTTAGGGGGTTACACAACAAAAACAACTGTCTGCAAGTGTTATGGTGTTATGCAATACGGTTGGTATCAAGTTTTAATTACGCAGCTTGTGTAATACTGTGTATTGAGACGTTTTGTATAATAAGCAGTGAGGGTTAGGATTAGGTTGAAACACGCGTATTGTGTATGCATGTGTAGAGGTGGATGTGAATGTATAAGTGCCGCTCAGTTCAGTCCATAAAAGATGTTTATGTGTGAGATGTGTAAGAGTTATGTGTAAAGATTTTGTAGTGTTTACTTATGTCCATTTGGAATTTGTAGCTGTGCAAGTGCAGGGAGAAAATGTTCATAATTATGTTATAATGTTTTCATGTCTTGTTTGTACTATTTGTTATAAATGTACCACAACCGAATTTCTCTTTTCAGTCGAGATAATAAAGTACTCTTATTCTTATTCTTAAATGAGTCATATATGTCAATATCATTGACAGAAATTCGCAACGAAGGGTCTACTTACGCTGTATGTACGAACACGTGCGCATACACGGAATACATGGACACACAATACCCATCTACATGCTCATACATGCACAAACGTATGCACACACACACACACACACACACACACACACACACACACACACACACACACACACACACACATCCCTACCTCCTGCCCTCTCCCTCCCCACCCACCCATCCCCAACTCACGCACGCACACACACACACACACACACACACACACACACACACACACACACACACACACACACACACACACACACACATTGTAACTAGTAACTAGCTCAAACTACTCGAAGTGACCATTTCCTGTACGAATCTAAGCAATCGACAGAGCTCAAGCAAAAGAAATAACGCTGAGTGGGAAGAGAATGCATCGATATACCTCACACTGAGCCACACCGAACAATGTTATATTTTCAGAAAATATGTCAAGGTGGTACGTAATACTTGTATAAATTTTGACCTACGTCTGTTTGTTTTTGTTTCTTCAGCAACATGTTTCAGTTTGACCTGGTTGTATTTTTTTATACAGAATGCCAATAGTCTGTACAGCAGCAGGAATTTAATATGAGAAACGTAATGTGAGTAATAATTGCCATTGCGTAACTTTCACGTTTGATCGCTATTTTGATTTCTTATAAGGCTGTCTCTGTATGCCTCGGACCTGTAGGGTAGCATCATAGGAAAAATCGGTGACAAAACTGAACAGCAATGTCAGATGCTTCTAAAGTTTATTGTCATAGTCAACGGAAGTACATTTATAAAAGGCGCCATAAATATAAGGCAGCCATTCGAAAACGAACACGCAGTCGAAAAACGTCATTTTTGTGTGAAAAGAAAGTAGGGGCGTGGGATAGAAAAAGGCATGCATAGAAAAAAAAAAACAAAGGCCTTTACAATTACATACGATTTTTTTTTTCTAAACTAAGCCCATACAGCGCACATTGCATGTGCACATTTTCGGCACACCTTTTCCACTTTCTTTTTTTCACGAAAAAAAAAAGTAGAAATGGGCA
The DNA here is from genome assembly GCA_036245525.1 of Semisulcospira habei. Classification (NCBI taxonomy): domain Eukaryota; kingdom Metazoa; phylum Mollusca; class Gastropoda; family Semisulcospiridae; genus Semisulcospira; species Semisulcospira habei. The sequence continues at coordinate 102,402,017 of BTPG01000005.1, read as the reverse complement.
TTTAAAAAAAACTGTTACCAAATTTTGTCATGGTGGCTGGTAGCGTTATCGGAAACATCAAGTGTTGTTATGTTTATGCTTCTTTGTAAACGGCATTTCCCGTGGAAGGTCTAAAATTTTCACGATTTATCTTTATTTAGGATACGATTTTCCAATGTATTTTGACACATGGCAATAAAGTTCTATCTTATCTTATCTTTACTTTCTGGATGAGGTTTTATGAAGTAACTGTTGACAATTTGAAACCAACCGACGGAGTGCTGGTGCAAAGAAATAAAAGCGATTACCCCTTCTTTTCTTTGCTGAAACTGAAAGCGAAAATGTTGTGTAGTGCCTGGAAAAAAATTCGTGTGGTGTATTCCGTGAAAATAAAATCGAAGTGAATAGTTAAGCATCCTCTTACATGGCCCTGTTACTAGAAGTATAACGGAATTAGCAATGCATCAGTCGGCAACGGTCAAGACCTAACTGTATTGTTTGTCCAAACCTCAGCTAACGGTTTTGATCTTTTAAGATCACAATTTTCACTTCATTTCACCATCAAATGTGGTAATATATATATCTTTATCGAGTTTAAAATATGGCTGTCATGGCAACCGTATGAGGAAAATACACGGTCTGTACAAATTAACGTGTTCATCCTATGCAGCTGTGTTTCTGCCGGGTAACGCAAATAACCTGCTAGGGATGAAAGGTCTGTATTTGACAAGCACAGCACAAGCAGCTTTAAAGTTTATTCCGTAAACAAACAGTAATAACGTTGTGTTTTTTTTAAAGGTGGGTAAACGCCCACCAGTAATTTTGATTTTTTTTTTTTTTTCTATTTAAATGATCGACGACCTGAATCCGCGGCAAAGATTGCAAAATGTTATTTCTATCAACCCCAAAATCGGTACATAGGATATGGTAACAGCCATTTTTAATATCGGTTGCCATGGTACCTTTAGCTAAAATCTTCGATGCCCATGGTGCGAAATTTTCTTCTATCACGATTTTCTATCATGTGCCAAAATTTCAGAGCAATCGGCCCAAAATGCATAATTCTGCCATAAGCGATTGGACTAAAACGGCGGAGAAACACAATGTCAGGTAAATAAAAACTGAGAGGGTTACGCAACAAACAAAAAAGTGATATGCACGCGTTATGTTCTACTTAGGGTTCATATTTCATACAAAAATAACTCGAAGTGTGATAAGTTGGACAATACCTTCGACCGAAATGCCAGCTCGAAGCGAAAGCCACGTTCAACCGGTGCCAAACACAAACATCTTGCTAACCAATGATGACCTATCGAGACGCCCCCACTCTGCTTAGCTCACTTCAGCAAAAGAAGTGATGTTTGTATGTTTCTATCAGACATCATCTTTATGATGATGTTCTTTAAAAAGAGTTCTTTGACTACACAATTCAGTTTGCCGTAGCAAACGAACCTACGGGTCACATTACATAGTCAAATTTGGCCAGTTCAGGCACTGCAAGGACCGGTGTTTTTAAAAATAATTTTTGCCTTGTTTAAAAATTTGTAGTAGGCTGAATGTTGGAATTTGCTGGAAATTTTTGGTTATATGAGAGGAGACATGTTTGGTGCTTTGATTCATACCATCCTGAGCTTATCCAGTGGACAATTGTGGGCCTATGTTGAGTTGCCATTGACGTAGTGATTTGAGAGGCACGCTGATTTCAGCTGTGCTTGGGTGTGGGGTTGGTAAGGAATCAGGTTCATAGCCAAGAAATGAGACTGTCAATGTGCTGTTTTTATTGTTATTTTGTGCATGGCAAATGTGCAGCTGGTGGGCAGTAGTGTTTTTTTTTAGGGGATTGAAATATTAGGGGATGCCTGGGACTGACTATGGCTAAGAGACTAGACAGTACGGAAACGGCACTGTGCTCCGTGGCCTACGAACAATGTTTCAGTCCATTCCACCATTTGTCTTTTGTTTAACACTCAATCATATCATTTAATATAAGTTATTGGTCGGAGGGGTTCGCTACACGGACCTTTGTAGGCCTGAGGGAGGTCAAAGGAATTTTTGTACCCCTCAGGCCTTCGGTACAATGATTCCTTTGACCTCCCGAAGGCCTACAAGGGTCCGTGCAGCGAACCCCTCCTACCAATAACGTATTTGTTTTCATTCCTCCACTATTTTCGTAAAAGAAATCAAGAAGACATCTTGCGACCTGAATCAACTCACGCCAGACATGATTGACGTCAAAGGAATATACATTTATACAGACGTTGCCGTCTCCAGTACTGAGTGTGCTTGTTGTTTCGAACAACACTAAGTAACTTTGTACTTTAGGCTTTGGCGATCTTTTATAGAACAAAACTGGCATCCAAGATGCGTCATCGAGAGTGCAACAAAACGTCCGCCATTTTTCGCTACAGGGGTTTTTATATCACGGTCACATGGTACGGTTTGCGCTAAAGTGACTGGTCGTGTGA
>BTPG01000005.1:102349573-102394573 GCA_036245525.1 Semisulcospira habei | reverse complement strand
GCGACGGTGCGACTGTTCATAGTCTAGCAGCTGCCCTTCATAGACGATCAGCCGTTTACGAGATAGTGATTTTGTGTTAGATTTTCCTTTCTGACCTCACTCTGAGAATCTTTAATAGTCTCCCTAACTCCCGCATCCTGGAGCAGATTTGTCCAGCCGTGTGTTCTTCAATGTCCCTGCCGTCAAATAATCTCTTTCCATACTCAAGAAGCAAGGGGTTAGTTCTGATGAGACGGCTTATCTCATCATCTCTCTGTCTGGCTAATGCCTTATGATAGAAAGAAAAGTCAGCCTTTAAGGGTATTGGAAGTAGTCCATAAACTAGCCAGGTCTACCCCCCCCCCCCCACCCCCACCCCCCAGTACTCAATAAGATGGGTTTCAAAGTGTACCTTAGTATGTCCTGAGATGTTTAAGCCATGTTTCCCGAAAGTACTTAGGAACACACCAGAGATATAGCCGATGGCGCAAGGGTTGTCCCATTCACGCTCTTTGTGGATGCTAAAATGAGGTTGAGAAACATTTTTCTCTAAATAAATCAGAATTCATTCCAGAAGCCCAAATCAGGCAATATTATGTTAAAGCGCCCCTTCTGCATCCTCTGCAAAAAAAAACACAGAATAAAACAATATTGAATCTCTGGCTCACAGTGAAGGTATTTGTGCTCCCAGTAAACGGCCATTTCCGCGAAATCAAAAAAAAAAAAAAAGACAAAAATAATGTGTGAGATGCCTTCAGACATTTTCTATAGCACTGGCAGTCCATTTTCAGGCTTACATCATTAAAACAGGATGTCACAATTATTATAAACTTGACTAGGTGATGCTGTGATCACTGTGAGTGCCACAGTGGTTGATTTTGTATACCTATCCCCAAGTTGCAAAAATACACGAAATTAATTTTAAAAAAATTAAACTCAAGTTATTCCATTTCATTTTCACCTCTCTTTACTTATTAGGTTTTAATAATGTGAGCATAAAATGCAAGAAAATAAGGAAAGTCGGCATCTTTTACGGTACGTTCGTGGTGAATGATAGCTTTTTCCCCATTTACAATTGCCGAATTAGGAAACGTAGGTTGTTTCTGATGCCCTCAGAAACTTTGTATACATTGATTGATTATTGGTGTTTAACACCGAGCAAGCGACTAAGGTCATCTCACGGCGGGATGGGTAAAAATCTGGTCAGCCAGACTAAAACCAAGGTCTTAAGATGTAAATATGCCTTAAAATATGGCAGGCTAAAATGTCGCATGAGTCTTTCAAAGAAACGTCTACAGACTCTCAAAAAGGGCAAAATAGTGAAATTCACAGTCTATGAATGCTCAGATCTTGTTAAAAATATTGCATTCTCTAAAGAAATTTAAGATTTTTTTCGGTGGAACATCCCGGAACAAAACCTTCAAGGAGTCTGCTGTGAAGTGTTTATATCTGGTGTCAATGAGATCGGCACAATACAGCAAAAAAGTGTCCAACAGAAAACTGCTCGTCACAGGCAAAACACCATGGACGCTCATCCTGTTTTAGTAAGTAAGAGTTCGTAACATACGTGTGCCCGATGTGGAGCCGAGTAAGGACAGTCTCCTCACGGCGGCTGCCGCAGCAACTGTTGGACACCGTAGGAAGAGCCTCATGCAGCTTGTTCCCTTCCTCTTTGTCCCATTCGGACTGCCACTTGCGGGCTATGTATGCATTAATCACAGGTTTAAAATCACTATGAACAGTCTGTGTGTCAGGGACAGGGTCATTGCGGGCACTGTTGGCAGCAGAATCTGCGATCCTGTTGCCTTCGATGCCCACATGCCCTGGAACCCAAATAAAAATGATGTCATAATATTCCTTCATCAAGTCCGCGTAAAGCTCTCTAATCTGCACCAGCAGGGTCTGTTCCCGCGCCCTGAAGGGCCTGCAGGGCAGAAAGAGAGTCAGACAGAATCAGAAAGTTCCTTTCCCAAGACTGATAGGCATGCTTGAGTGCCAGCAGAATTGCTTGCAGTTCTGCACTAAATACAGAGGAATGGTCAGGGAGGCGGAGCTTAAATTGGCGTCTAGGATGGCGAGAAGACACTGCAGCCGCAGCCACAGCCACTCTCCCATACCCATCCGTATAAATATGACAATAGCCAGGAAAACTTGAAAGGATTTAATTGAGGCTCTGTTGGAATATGGCTGGTGGAGTACAATCCTTCTTGTGGGCGTTCAAGTCCAGCAAGATGTCAGGAACTGGTAATAGCCAGGGTGGAATTATGTGTTGCAGAGATTCCGAAACTTTGTCCAGGTCCACTCCGGCCGCCTGCAGATGAGGTCGGACACGGAAGGAAAGTGGACGGACAGCTCCCGGATGGGCATCGTAAATCTCTGCAAACGACGGGTTAAAAACACAATCATAGGCAGTACTCAAACCAAGGGGAATCACAGCGCTGGACAGACAACAGTTAGATCCCCTGCCCCCGCCTATCAGGCACCCAATCGCCAGCCCACAGAGAAATACGCAGGTATAGAATAAGACAATCATTTCCATCCTCAAAAAGGATGGATCAGGTCTCTTATATAACCCATGTCTTTCTCCGGAACTTAGGAAGTAGGCAGGAGAAACATACATACACAAACATGAAGGTGCGCTACTAGATGTGGTCGGGTAAATACCCTGATTTCCCACAGTAGATGCACAGAACATTACACAACAATGTAACGATACAAATTTTGCCTCGAGTTATACGTGATACTCATAAACCAGATAGGTGAGGCTAGCGCTGGTAGAATTGTCAGTACTCAAACCAAGGGGAATCACAGCGCTGGACAGACAACAGTTAGATCCCCTGCCCCCGCCTATCAGGCACCCAATCGCCAGCCCACAGAGAAATACGCAGGTATAGAATAAGACAATCATTTCCATCCTCAAAAAGGATGGATCAGGTCTCTTATATAACCCATGTCTTTCTCCGGAACTTAGGAAGTAGGCAGGAGAAACATACATACACAAACATGAAGGTGCGCTACTAGATGTGGTCGGGTAAATACCCTGATTTCCCACAGTAGATGCACAGAACATTACACAACAATGTAACGATACAAATTTTGCCTCGAGTTATACGTGATACTCATAAACCAGATAGGTGAGGCTAGCGCTGGTAGAATTGTCAGTACTCAAACCAAGGGGAATCACAGCGCTGGACAGACAACAGTTAGATCCCCTGCCCCCGCCTATCAGGCACCCAATCGCCAGCCCACAGAGAAATACGCAGGTATAGAATAAGACAATCATTTCCATCCTCAAAAAGGATGGATCAGGTCTCTTATATAACCCATGTCTTTCTCCGGAACTTAGGAAGTAGGCAGGAGAAACATACATACACAAACATGAAGGTGCGCTACTAGATGTGGTCGGGTAAATACCCTGATTTCCCACAGTAGATGCACAGAACATTACACAACAATGTAACGATACATAGGCAGTATTGTTTGGATGGGCCTTCAGCTTCAGATCGTAGCTGAGTATGAGGCGGATGCGGCGGAGCTCCCCTGCCTCAGCATACAGACTCGGAACTGGAGACGTCCTGAAGGCCCCCAGACATGCGCAGACCTTGATGGTGGATTGTGTTCAGAATCTGTAAAAAAACAGACTTTGAAGCCGAGCCATATACCACAAAGCCGTAAATCCAGTTTGGACCAACAAGGGCCCGGTACAGTCGAAGTAAGACAATGCGGTCTGCACCCCAGTCAGTACGACTAACGACAGGAAAAATGTCGAGAGCCTTCTGACAAGAGGTTCTAAGGTAATTAATATGTTTGCAGAAGGTCAGTCTTTTGTCAAAGATGACCCCCAGAAACTTTGCCTCCTCGGCCACCTTAATTGGCACTCCAGCAATGCTCAGGCTAGGTTCTGAAAAAAAAATTTCGTCTGGTTAGTAAAATGCACAAAGTCAGATCCCGATGGGTTTGGACATCCTGCTGCCATCTGGCGCTGGGTGTGTGCAGAAAGTCCTGAGTGTGGCCAAAACAGTCCTGCAAACATGTCAAATGCAATCATGTAAACTTGACATTTTGGATCAGATACATACATAATTACTGCAGTACCCCCAGCCCCCTACGAACAATAACTGGTAATACAGTAAAATGCGACACTTCAGTTGCACAATCCGAAAAACCTGTTCGTAGAAGTCTGTTCTTCGAATCGCAAGGCAGTTTTGCGTACGAGGATTGAAATACACACTGAAATCTGGCGCCATTTTGGTTGTGTCATATCGCGTGACAGATTGACCTTGTAATGGTGTTATTGAACGAATTCCTTTCATTGAAGAAGACAGCTTTTGTTAAAATCGTGGGGCTCTATGACGTCTCAGCTTTCTCGGCGAAGCGAGTTACTTTGGTACCGGTTTCAGGCCACTTTATAAATTTCAAATACAAGCGATCAAAATTTCCGAAACCTCAGTAGCTGAGCTGACCCTTCACACCACTTGAATGTCCTGTGTTTGTCTTGTACTGTGTTTGTCTTCAGAGTGTATGTGTGTGTGTCACGTGAGCGTGCGTGTTGGGTTCAGTTCGCGGCGCTTTGAGCCAATTCGCAGAATTGGGAATAGCGCCTATATAATAACCGGTATTATTATTATTATTATTATTATCTTTTACTACAAGACAACCGGCTGTATAGCAAACGTCTCAGTTTTCTTGGCGAAGCGGGTCAGTATCGGCTGACTGTGCAATTGTATCGGATTTGAAGCATCTCAGTTAAATAACTGCACTGAATAAGTAAATAATAAATAATAATTACGGTATTTGTAATGCGCTTATCTTATAATAATTATAACTCTAAGCGCGCACTTACAACTCGCGCACGCATGCGCACGCTTTGGACAATGACTCACGTACCACAAATAGTGAAAAACTTTACGACGGTCAGCTTGCGGTGGGGAGTGTGGTGATATAGAACTGTTGAAAGAGGTGAGTTTTGAGGGCGGACTGGAAGGAGGAGAGAGAGTGTTTCTGACGAAGAGAGAGTGGGAGAGTGTTCCAGGTGGATGGACCGTAGACGGAGAAGGAGCGGGGGCCGAAAGCGTTGAGTTTGGTGCGAGGGATGTGGAGGCGGAGAGGGTCGGAGGCAGAGCGGAGGGAGCGGGAAGGTGTGTAGGGGTGAAGTAAGTTGGAGAGATAGGCAGGAGCGCAGTTGTTCAGGGATTTGTAGCAGAGAGACAGAATTTTGTATTGGATGCGTTGGGGGATGGGGAGCCAGTGAAGGAGTTTGAGCAGGGGTGTGATGTGGTCCCTGGCTCACTGACGACATAGCTGAGGCCAAGCGCGAGCGTCGACAAGCGGAACGCCGCTGGCGCTCATCTGACCTCACCGTTCACAGACAGATCTTCCAAACCACCAGATCCAAAGTCTGCAGAATGATCTCCGACTCCAAACGCAAACACCTTCAAAACAAAATCCTGGAATCCACTTCTTCCAAAACCCTCTATGCTACCATGAACACACTCCTAGGCACTTCTAAAGACTCTCCTCTTCCCAACACACACAGCAAAGAAGAACTTCCGTCCGCTTTTTCCTCCTATTTCTCCGACAAAATCCAAACTCTGCGCAACACACTCGACACTCTGGCTTCTCCGCCTTACCTTCCTGACCCCCCCCCCCCCCTCCCCTTTTCCGGCACTCCCCTCTCGTCCTTCCGCCCCGTCTCTCAGGATGAAGTCCTCAAGACCATAAAGTCCATGCCTTTCAAAACCTGCGAACTAGACCCCCTCCCAGCTTCCCTCTACTGGGACGGCCTCCCAAAACTTTTTCCCTTCATTACCGACATCATCAACACATCTCTAGAGAATGGCTCCGTCCCCGATATCTTCAAGTCCGCCATCGTCCGTCCTCTCCTCAAAAAACATAACCTCGACCCAAATGAACTCAAGAACTACCGCCCAGTCTCCAATCTCTCTTTCCTGTCCAAGCTTCTTGATTAGGTTGTCCTCAACCAACTCAACCTCCACCTCGCCGACAACAACCTCCTCAGTCCCTTCCAGTCTGCCTATCGCAAACATCACAGCACTGAAACAGCCCTTCTACATATCCTTAACGACCTGCTTCTCTCCACTGACTCGGGCAACATCTCCCTTCTTACGCTACTCGATCTCTCTGCCGCCTTCGACACCATAGACCACTCTATCCTCCTCCACCGCCTTCACCACTCCTTCGGCATCACTGACTCTGCTCACTCCTGGTTTCTCTCCTACCTCTCCGACAGACAGCAGTCCGTCACCATCGACGGCGTCTCCTCCAACCCAGTCAGGCTCTCCTGCGGCGTTCCACAGGGGTCCGTCCTGGGCCCGGTCCTTTTTACACTGTACACCTCTCCCCTGTCCAACATCATCCAGTCTCACCACATACACCACCAGCTCTACGCTGACGACTCACAAACTACTAGACAAAGACAAACTCGACAACACTCAGACACTACTGACTCGCACGGCTGACTGCTATGAAGACGTGAAAAACTGGATGACAGCAAACAAGCTCAAACTGAACGACGACAAAACGGAAGCCATGCTGGTAGGCACTCGCCAGAAACTTTCCCAGCTCCCTCCCTCTCTCCACCTTCAACTCGACAGCACCCCCATCTTCCTCTCTGACTCGGTCAAGAACCTTGGCGTTATCCTCGATTCCTCTCTTTCCATGACCAGCTTCGTCTCCGCCACGGCCCAGGCATGTTATTTCCACCTCCGCCGCATCAGTCAGATCAGAAAATACCTCACTACCGAAGCTGCCACCAAACTCGCTGTCTCTCTCATCTTATCTCGCATCGACTACTGTAACTCTCTCCTCTCCGGCCTTCCTCACTCCACCACTCTCACCCTCCAGCGCGTCCATAACAATGCTGCCCGCCTCGTCCTCAGAAAGAAAAAATCCGACCACATCACTCCCCTGCTCAAACTCCTTCACTGGTTCCCCATCCCCCAACGCATCCAATACAAGATTCTGTCTCTCTGCTACAAATCCCTGAACAACTACGCTCCTGCCTATCTGTCCAACTTACTTCACCCCTACACTCCTCCCCGCTCCCTCCACTCCGCCTCCGACCCTATCCGCCTCCTAATTCCCCGCACCAAACTCAGCACTTTCGGCCCCCGCTCCTTCTCAGTATACGGTCTGGAACACTCTTCCACTCTCTCTCCGTCAGAAACACTCGCTCTCCTCCTTCCAGTCCGCCCTCAAAACTCACCTCTTTCAACAGTTCTAGCACTATATCACCACACTCCCCACCCCAAGCTGACCGTCGTAATGTATTTTCACTATTTGTGTTACGTGAGTCATTGTCAAAAGCGTGCGCATGTGCGAGTTGTGAGTGCGCGCTTAGAGTTATAATTATTATAAGATAAGCGCATTATAAATACCGTAATTATTAATTATTATTATTATCTAGCAAGGTTTGCGTAGATAGACGTGACGTCATTTTTATCTTGTTACTTCTTTTCCAGAATTTCTGCCTTTCACGCCAAAAACGTCATGTGCACGCTCCGGAATGCGCTCCGACCAGCCCCATTTCAAAGTCAACCGTATTTTTTCAAATACGCTAGACAAAAACAGGAAGAAAAAAAGGAAAGAAAATAGAAAGAAAGACAGGCTAATCAGGCATCACGATTTTAGGGCATACCCCCTCATCACTTTTGTTACCACTGATCTGGTGAAAAGTATGGTTACCTATGAGTTGTTTCCTTTCCGCGGTGATACATGCTAGTTTCATCAACTAGATGTTTTATTACAAAATGAAATGCGAGAAAGGGACAACAGAGTACAAAGCATTGTGTTGTACCGCTAAAGTGTTTGGTGCGCAAAATATCTCAGCTCAGGGAAAACTGACTGGATTTTGAGATTATGAAGAAAATAGCTGAGAACACGTCTGCCCTTGAGTCTAAAGGTTTCAACACAATATCTTGACCTCAGCAAATAGCAGATTGTGAAATTTGCGAACAAGACCATGTACAGACTTTTATTTGACATGGCTCCTTCAGATCCATCCACCACATTGACAGCAAGGGTCGGGGTACAAACATTTCAGAGACATAGTTTTCCAGTCTTCACAGAAATGTCGTCCAGATGTGACATGAAATGTCTATTGAATTTCTAAAATAAATACACGTGATGGTGAATTTTATCGGATGCGTTGGCCTCATATGCAATACTTCTTTCAGAGTCGACTCACGTCCTCTCGTGAAAAAAATCACACAGAAGTGCAGAATTTTTAGACTCATTATGGAGGAGTGTATTTGTTACACCAGTCTTGGAGCTCAAGACCGTAGGATATCAAGACCCACGTAAACAATTTCGTCGTCAGAAGCAAAACTACAAGATTTGGTGGACAAAACCAATCAAACATTTGTGATCATATGATGTTCGACAGAGAGAAAAGGGGAGGTGACTAAACATTGTGTCTGTGGTAAGTCAATGCAATGCTGCCCTACTGACAGAGGTTAATGTTGGCCACTGGAAACAGCTACATCTTAAGAGAGAACAGGCCTGGATTGTGGTCTCAAACTATTTCCACGAGCTATGGCCATGGTCCAGCTGGTCTGATTGGCATCACCGTCTGTCAAGGTGCCCAGAAAAATAATGACTCGCCCTCAGCTTGCATGTCTGCCGTCGTTTGAAAAAAGACATCACCGACATTCGGAAGGGGATGCTGAATCAGAGTAGGACAACAATTTAAAAAGTAAGGATGTTAGCGAAAGGATGTAAATAAGGGGGGGGGGGGGGGAAGAGAAAAGAAAGTGCATTGATCCAATGAACTCAACGGCCATCCAGCAAATGGCACTGTCAATGTTGTGCTAGGCATGATCAATTCTCAGGCTGTGACGGGTGACAATGCTCTGGCCATCAAAGACTTGCATAAAGATGTGAATCTTCAGGCCAAAGGCACCAAGTTGCACAAACTTTTCCCCGCTGGATTTAATCTAGCGTGCAGATGATATGCACGGTGTGCTGCAAGTGGTTTTGCTCTCGGATGTTTTTCTGAAATGTTTAAACATACGGCTTTAATGCCAGATGAAAAAGGGTACGCCAGTGATGACGATTCCGATAATTGATTTCTCACTGACATTACAACATGGGAGGAGTGGGGGGTGGGGGGATACTTTCTTTTAGTTCTTGTTTAGATTGTGTGTTGTTAATTCCGTTCTGGCGGATGAGATGGCAGTCACAAATCATAATTTTTAGACTGGTGCCAGCCATATTGTCGGCTTCAAGAGCGAAACAGCTCTCACGGTTCACATGCATGGCCATTTCGAATGATTTATCTGCCCTTTTGTGACCTTGGCCTCATGAGTAGGTACTTGAGTGTATTGACATAATTTCAAAGTTGGTCATGGTGATTAACCTGTTAAATCGTCATATTTTTATTTCGATTTTCTACACATTTGTTGACTTCCCTTGACTTTTGACCTTCATGAATGATCAAGCAAATTAGTATGCATGGAACGGTCTTATCGGCAACTACCTTTATGCATAGTTTGATGGAAAAGTTTGCAGGTGTTCATTAAAAAATAATATAGATTCTATTATTCATATAATTTTGTCATAATTTATGGTCTCTGCCACAGATTTGTTGGATGCCCTTGACTTTTAACCTTATGATAGGTCACGTAAATCAGTATGCACGGAACGTTCTGATTATCAACTACCTGTATGCACAGTTTGATTGAAAAGTTTGCAGAAGTGTTCACTAAGAGAACATGTGGTAAATGATAGGCATTTTCACGCATCTGCTGACCTCTTGTGACCTTTGACTTTTGGGTGAAGTCTCCCAAATTAGCATACATCGAAAGGTCTTATCATCAGGTACCTTTGTGCCGAGTGTGGTGTTGAAACTGAAAATAGTTTTGAAAAGAAAAAACAAAAACATTCTGTGGCCCTATATCAAAATAAAGCAATCTTGACCTAGAATTTGGTCCTCTGTGACCTTGATCTTGATAAAGGTCATTCAAATGGTACGTTTAGAAAGGCTAGGCCATAAAGTGTATTTTTGCCAAGTTTGAAGCACAAACACCATAGCTTTGTGTTGTTTTTAACACAAAACGCAGCTCTTTTCATTTCGTGTCGGTCATTTTGGCTGCTATATTGAATATCTAAAATTCCTCAATGATGCCAGTGTGGCATCAGTCGGATTTGAACTTTGCAGGTTACAGAGAGGCAAAAATCACGCGAGACCCACTCTGGGGGTGTTTTTAGGGGGCTACCCATGGGTGACTGCCACATTATTTTTGGAATGTTTCTGTGCACTGAAGTGTGAAACTGCCATGGGATGCACTTGCACAAGATACCAGCTCGAAATTGTTGTTTATATGCTATTTTTGGCACACTGTCCGACTTGCGCTCACTCCCCGTCCGACTAACGATCAATGGTGGGGTTGCTTCAAAAATATGTGCCGTTTTCACGCCTCCTCGACTCAAATAACACACATTGTAGATCAACAGATGGCGAAATGGATGCGCCGATGGACTTATATAAAACATATGACATTTAGCAAATTGCACGCACTTATTTGCGTAAAACTGAAAGAGGTGTCTGACTACCGACCCTCTCGCCCTACAGTTTCTACATCTTTGTTTAGTTAGTTCCTTGTGGCCATATCTTAACACGATCGGGACACGCCGAACAAAAGCACAAAACTTTCTGAGGTACTTAATAGACGTTATTCACAAACACAAAAAAAGAATACGCCACTAACCTTAAATAAGCCCTAATATTACTTATCGAGGTATGAAGGTTGAGTATTAACGCTATGACTGATGTGGGTAGGTAGGGGTGTGCGACATCCCCCCTCGGAACGCTCACTTTGTTAAGATATTTGCACAAAACGTCGTGTTCTGAGGCTCAACGGCCTGTGTATTGGCTGGCATGCACGTGGAAATAGCCGAATGTTAAATATAGACTTGACAGGCCGGTAGTTCTTACCCGTTAACATTTTACCGGCAAAAAGAATTTACAGACCCGTTACTGAGCTAACGGCTCGGTAGCGTTTAATCGGCCGGTAAACTACAGTGAAATCGTGAATACCGGCCCTGGTGTTTGTAATGTTGAGCGTTCGTGTTTGACGCTTGCGTATTCTTCATTGTGTCAATACTTTTCGTGGTTAGTTACCCCCTTTTGGGTTCCCGTTTAAATACTCACTTGATCAGCCACTTTAAGAAAGTTTCATATCGAGAGCGGGGCAGGGGAGTGGGGGTTAGCAGAACATTAGCTGCCAGGCTTTTTAAATTGCTCAGGTACTCCACATGACTCTTGGTTCTGGCCATCATTTATTTCCCTGCCTTCGAATGTCTCGAACCGACCAGTTCACACACGAGTGGCTGCCGGCACGCATGAGTGAGGACGACATATGTCCACGGTCCGGCGACCCCGTGCCGTTAATCAAGTTAGCGCGCGTGCAGCACACCTTTACCTCCGCCATCGACTGATTAAATTGTCACGTGCGCCGAGGGGGGTTCCCGAGTGCTCCTTGGGTGTTGTCGTTCTCCGTGGCTGATTGCTTCGCAACCTCTATCGACTTTGTCCGCCTGAAGCGCGATAACATCTCGATTAGGGATGGAGTCGGGACACTTTGTTCATGACGGCCCTTTCGTGTTACAGGCTGAATGTCGTTAGCACTATGTATCATACGAACTCGGTGTCGATAGCACTGAGGGCGTTAATGTTACAAATCAATAGCCCTATTTTTCGATAACACTGCGGTTCGATAGAGGCGCGTATCGATGGAACTACGACTTGTCGTCCAGGACATGTTTTTGAAAAGTCTCTTCTAGTTACAGAAGATACTTTTTAGGATGGGTCGTGGCGGAGCAAATTTAAAAGACTGCCCGTGACGACATAGGCCCGGCAGGTCTGAAAATCTGATAACTAAAGTCACCAGGTAAATATGACTATGCTAACTTCGTTGCAGAACGTACTTTTTTGCGGGAAACGCTGTGTGTGTGTGTGTGTGTGTGTGTGTGTGTGTGTGTGTGTGTGTGTGTGTGTGTGTGTGTGTGTGTGTGTGTGTGTGTGTGTGTGTGTGTGTGTGTGTGTGTGTGTGTGTGTGTGTGTGTGTGTGTGTGTGTGTGTGTGTGTGTGTGTGTGTGTGTGTGTGTGTGTGTGTGTGTGTGTGTGTGTGCGTGAGAACACGCTAATCTCCGCTGTTGTAAACGTACAAGGTTGAAACGTGGGAAATTGCTTTGTTCAAAGGGTGCCTAAGAGAGCCTCCGAGCATATTATAATTGGGTGTCTCATTGAAACCACTAAAAGAGCGTTGATAGAAAGCTGGTTGTCCCACATTAGAGTTTGTAATCTGTGTCATATTCACTTGAAATTTTGGATATAGCTAGAAGAGGTCAATAGCTTCAAGTACTTGGGAGCCACCCTGTCCAAAGACGGTAGTTGCATAGCAGAGATCCGTATCAGGATAGGTACAGCAACATCCGCAATGGCCAGGCTGGACAGGATATGGCGAAGTAACTCCATCAGCTTCACCATCAAGTACAGGCTTTACAAGTCCCTCGTAGTGTCTATTCTACTCTACGGCTGTGAGACTTGGACACTGCTTGCAGACTCAGAAAAGAAAATCCAGGCCTTTGAGAACAAGTGCCTGAGGAAGTTGCTCCGCATCTCGTACAGCGAGCACAAGACCAACGAATATGTACGGAGCATCGTCACTTCCCTGGTGGGCCCACATGAACCCCTTCTGGCAACCGTGAAACGGCGCAAGCTTGCTTGGTTTGGCCACGTGACCCGACACAACACCTTGTCCAAGACTATCCTCCAAGGCACTCTCGAAGGAAGTCGTCGGCGAGGTCGTCAGAGAAAGAGTTGGGTCGCAAACATAAAAGAATGGACCGAACTCGAGATGCCAGACTTGCTTGCCACCGCCCAAAATAGAACTCAGTGGAGAGCACTGTCTGTTGCTGCTGCCTTTCAGTCCCCCCAACGCCCAGTTCGGGCAAGGGACTGATGATGATGATGATGATGAGATTGGAGAAAGACACTGGAGTTCGTTAGTCAGCTTTGTAACGGTTGAACTTTTTCTATGCAAAAAAAAATTTAAAGTAAAAATCCTCAACTTCTGGAGAAAATCAGAAATTTCGTCAACACGCAGACATCGACGCAATACTCGTAAGTATAATTATGTCGTATTTCTCTCTCTCTCTCTCTCTCTCTCTCTCTCTCTCTCTCTCTCTCTCTCTCTCTCTCTCTCTCTCTCTCTCTCTCTCTCTCTCTCTCTCTCTCTCCTCTCCTCTCTCTCTCTCTCTCTCTCTCTCTCTCTCTCTCTCTCTCTCTCTCTCACACACGCACACACACACACACGCGCACATACACACATTGATGCGCTGTCAGAAGAGCATTAGCGTGTATAATAGAATATCATGTATCTAGGTAAAGTCAACCTCACTTCACACACTTTATAGCCAAGGCTGAAATTGCACCTTGAAATTCTAGTTTTGTCGCCATTTTTTTTTTCTCCAGTTCTAGAGAGGCTCACGCGTACTTGAATAAAGACTCGTTTTCAAGAACGCATGGTTGGTAAAGTATATGAGATATCGGAGAATGTACTTGTATATGTGCTCTATATATGTAGCACTAGTTGAATAATAAATGTGGAAACTACGGAGCACCGAAAATGGATAAAATGATCATTTGTCGAATTCGGACTATTTGATGGCAATCACGAAAA
The DNA here is from genome assembly GCA_036245525.1 of Semisulcospira habei. Lineage (NCBI taxonomy): Eukaryota > Metazoa > Mollusca > Gastropoda > Semisulcospiridae > Semisulcospira > Semisulcospira habei. The sequence continues at coordinate 102,380,891 of BTPG01000005.1, read as the reverse complement.
ATTGAAATAATGTAGACATATGTTTGGATTTTGAGTAATAAAACACAGGAAACACAACAAAACATCCACCGTACGCTTTGTAGGATGCCAGGTGGGGCACAAATAATGTTTTTTGGCCCATGTACACGTGTAACAACTGACCGACTTTACTGCAGCATAACACTTTTACCAAATGGAAACGTATTTCAGCTGCATATTCGTACAGTTCGTATATGTTCTACATCTACTCATAGAGCCAAATGTAGTGTACATATTCAATTTGTGATGCTATTTACAAATATAAAAAAAATAAAAATGGTGCCGGTTTATGGCGACACGATGTCAGGTGTGCTTGTGGTTGGGATGCTTGTGTTGGCGTTTCTACTGGAGGAGGCATTTAGTTTTCGCTACAGGTACGACCGTAATGTGCTCTTCAACATCAGAGATTCGCTGAATGAAAATGACTTGAGTGGAAATGCTCGTTTTAAGGATGTAAACTTTCAAATTTCAAACTGAGTCACAGCATCTCACTTTGACACAGGTCGTGGCCGGCACATGCGGAAACGGGGTCGAAGGAGTGGAGCTCTTGTGAGACTTCGCGGTCGCAATTTACGCCACCCACTACCCGCCATGTTTCTTTCAAACGTTCCGTCCCTTCGAAATAAATCTGACGAACTATTGTGCCATCTACAGACTAAACGAGATTTCAAGGACTGTTCTTTATTTTGTTTTACCGAAACGTGGCTCGATTCGACGGTTCCCGACTCTGCTGTTCCCACCTGGCTTTTCCATCTTCCGAGGCGACCGCTCTCAAGACGCTACTGGTAAATCTCGTGCAGGGTGTGTGTGTTTTCTGGTCAACGATCGCTGGGCTACAGACGTGCAGGTATTGTCAAAAACATGTAGTGTTGCCCTAGAAACACTGACTATTGCCTGCCGCCCATTCTACCTGCCGAGGGAGTTTTCACGTGTCATTTTGATTGCCGTGTATGTCTCACCACCAGCGAACACGGAAGCCGCGATCGCGCAGCTATGTAATGTTGTTACACAGGCAGAGAACTCAAACCCGGATTCTATTGTTGTTGTCGCTGGCGATTTCAATAAAGCTAATCTTAGCAAAGAGATAGTAATAATAATAATAATAATAATACCGGTTATTATATAGGCGCTTTTTCCCAAATCGGCGAATGGGCTCAAAGCCCTGCGAACTGAACCCAACACGCACGCTCACGTGACACACACGCATTCACTCAGAAGACAAACACAGTGCAAGACAAACACATGACATTAACGTGGTGCGAAGGGTCAGTTCAGCTACTGAGGTGTCGGAAATTTTGATCGCTTGTATTTGAAATTTATAATGTGGCCTGAAACCGGTACCAAAGTGGAGGGGGGTGGAAGAACCGGAGTACCCGAAGAAAGAACCCCCGACGGTCCGCCCGAATTAACGGTGACACTACAGGAGAAAAATCCAACGACGAAACTATTGAACCTCGCACCTTTAGCATTGATGGCAGGCGCCACGGACCGCAGAGATGCCTAAGTTTGTACAGCAAGTATCGTGTGCCACTAGAGGCGGTAAAATTTCAGATCATTATTACTCAGCCATGAAAGGCGCTTACCGTTCCATCGTCCGTGCTCCACTCGGACAGTCAGATCATGCCATGATTTATCTTGTGCCACCAACAAGCAAGAACTCAAAGTGCAAAAGCAAAAGTAAAAACAATCAAACAGCGGTCACCTGATGACGCTGAAACACTCCGTGGCTGTCTAGAATGCACTGACTGGGATGCGTTTAAGGAGGTAACATCAGACATTCACGAGTACACAGAGACTGTCACTGACTACATTGCCTTCTGTGAGAGCCTCTGTATTCCCACCAAGACCTGCAAGAGTTTTCCTAATGACAAGCCATGGTTTACAGTAGACATTAAACACAAACTCCAGGAAAAACATGACGCGTACAAAGAAAATGACAGAGAAAGGTACAAACAAGCCAGGTATGCAGTACACAAAGCAATTGAGGCGGCAGAGTCACCCAGACTATGCATAAAAAATCATTTTTTGGGATACACGAATTTTGATATAAAATTTTATTTAGAAATCATTCTAATTTCAATTGATAATAATATTTATGCTTAGACTGCAGTAGTTTTTTAGTTATTAGCATCCAAAGAGGGGAGGGTCACTGTCAAAATGTTTAAAATGCCGAAAGTTTGCTGAAATACGCTAAATATGCACACTGTTTTCCAGATAATTTCCACATTTGTGGATGGATTTTCTTCAAATTTTGCACAAATGCTGCTGGGGGCTGCTGCTTTGGCATGAAGCAGGATTATTGGACTAAACTGATTCTGAACAAATTTATGTGGGAGTGTGTGCTGTATTTTTACGAAAATTTTTACCTAAATTTGCAAATGCCATAACTGACAAACTATTGACACAAGAATAAACATAGAGGTTCATACTATAGTCCTACATACATATAGTCTGCTGTAAAAGAGTTGTGGCTCAATCTCTTTTTGTTGTGCACTGGTGAGTTTGACACTGCCGAGCATTTTCCGCTATATGATAAAAGCATATTTTTCAAATATTTAATTTTTTGGACATCTTATTCAATAAGCAGGTTTAAATAATTGTTATCACACTAAAGTACCACATTTCTGCTATCACTCTGCCAAATTTCATAGCTGTACGTGGATTAGACAGCCGACACTGTTTGGAATGATTTTGGTACCCAAGTCTGGGTGACTCTGCCGCCTTAAGACTGCCAAGCGCAACTTCAGAGACAGACTAGAACAGAAAATCGCAGCTAGGGACATCTGGCAAGACCTCAAAGACATTACAAACTATAAACCAGCTTCCAAGACTGCTGATGTTACAGATGCGTCTCTCCCAGACACTCTGAAAGACTTTTATAGTCGTTTTGACAAAAATAATACGACCCCAAATCCTTCTTTGGAGAGGAGTCATACTGAGAACCCACCTTTCATTATTCTAGACGCCGATGTCAGGTGCATGTTTCAGCGTCTAGACAGCAGGAAAGCTGCCGGTCCAGATAACATTTCTCCACGCTTACTCAGAAACTGTGCGGACCAGTTCTCGGGCGTCTTTACTGACATTTTCAACATGTCTCACTCTCAGTACACTGTTCCTACGTGTTTGAAAAGCTCCACCATCATTCCTGTTCCTAAGAAATCCAAAGTGTCCTCCCTTAACGACTATAGACCGGTCGCTCTGACCTCAGTTGTCATGAAGACGCTTGAGCGCCTGGTCCTCTGGTTTCTGAGAACACTTACTGATCCTCTGCTGGATTGTTTTCAATTCGCGTATCGCGAAAAACGTTCCGTGGAAGATGCGGTGTCACTTGGTTTGTTTTATGTTTTACAACACCTTGAAATCCCAAACACCTATGTCAGAATTTTATTTGTTGATTACAGTTCTGCTTTTAATACCAATATTCCATCCAAATTGTACGAGACGATCCAGCAAATCCGAGTTCCAGAAGCATTGTGCCTCTGGACCCTCGATGTCCTGTTGATGTCGTTAAAATTGGTGAAAATGTGTCATCCACCCTCATTTTATCCACGGGCACGCCTCAGGGGTGCGTGCTCTCCCCTATGCTCTACTCCCTGTTTACTTATGACTGTGCTTCATGCCATGCCAGTACTAAAGTTCTGAAATTTGCAGATGACACCACAGTGGAAGGATGCATTACAAACTCAGACGAATCCGCCTACCGTAGTCAGGTTGAGACTCTAATTAGTTGGTGTAATAACAACAATCTTGAACTGCACTCTGGCAAAACAAAAGAAATGATTGTGGACTTTTGAAAGAAACAGTCCCCTCCCACTCCCTCCCCCTCTTGTAATCAATAGTGAAACCATTAAAACAGTCCAGAATATTAAGTTTCTTGGCACTACCCTGTCATGTGACCTTAAGTGGGAGGAAAACTAGCGATATCGTCCAAAAAGCACAGCAGTGCTTGTTCTTCCTGCGACGTCTGAAAAGTTTCGGTCTCGGTGCCCACATGTTGATGCAATTTTACCGAGCTGTGATTGAGAGCGTGCTCACCTTTTCGATCACGGGTTGGTATGGTTCCATCACGGCCAAAGAGAAAATCAGACTGAGTAGAGTGGTCAAGACCGCTTCGAAAATCATAGGCAGTGATCTTCCTAGCCTGGACTCACTGTACCAGCAGCGTCTCTTACGTAGAGCAAGTCTTATCTCCAGTGATTCCACCCACCCCGGCAATGAGCTTTTCCAAATTCTACCATCAGGGCGCAGGTACAGGTCCATCAGGACCAGCAGAGTCCGCAACAGTTTTTTTTTTTTTCCCTCTAGCTTTTCGCGCTCTCTCTGATCAACCGGACTGATTGGAGAGAGCGCGAGTGGCGAGTGAGAACGAATGTGTACAGTCAGCTTTTAACTGAATCAGATGTTACTGTTTGTCTCTGTGTGTGTGTGTGTGTGTGTGTGTGTGTGTGTGTGTGTGTGTGTGTGTGTGTGTGTGTGTGTGTGTGTGTGTGTGTGTGTGTGATGGTGTGTGTGTGTGTGTGTGTGTGTATGTGTGTGTGTGTGTGTGATGGTGTGTGTGTGTGTGTGTGTGTGTGTGATTTTAGTCTTAGTAACTGACATCAAGACACATTCCAATGTTTTTCTTGTTTTGTATATGGCAATAAAGTATCATATCTTATCTCTTATCTTATCTATATGGGCTCAAACTTGGAAGAAAATGCAGTTTCAGCTTATTTCTCAGTGAACCCTCAGTTTCTTTGTCCTAGTGATTTTTGTAACAACATTGGATTGACTGCCTCAAACTTGGCCTGATGACAATCCGCAGTGAAATGGTGTATCATAAACAAGAAACAAATCACTAACTCCAAGGTCAAGGTTATGGTGGCCATGTTTTGTCTACATACACAGGATCTCCGAAATACCAGATGAAATTGCTTGAAAATCGCCGTTTTGATAGAGGCTATCGGAATAGAATGCTTACTGCAAGAATTAGATTGCTGACCTGAAGGTCACGACCGTGGTGGCTATGTTAATTTATTGTCGCATATTCTTTGCGGGCAATATCTCTGACATCATCAGACCGATTTATCTGGGACTTGGATTGTTGATATGCTGTGAACAAGAATCAACTCACTGGGTCCAAGGTCAAGGATATAGAGGGGACTTTTTTTTCTTTTCTTTTTTTTGTCTGTTCAAATGCGATCTCTGAAACTAATGGGTTAGTGTGCTTGAAATTTGGTGTTTTGATAGATATTAATGGAAGAATATGTTTAGCATAAGAAATTTCGTCACGACCTTGTAGGTAAAGGCCGTGGCAGACACTTTTTTTAATAGACGTATTTTGTACAGTCAGTACCTTTCAACGTGTTCACTTAACATTGAGCTGATAATAGACCTTGGTAAAAAGAGTGTATTGAAGGAAAAAACGGTTATCGCCAAGGTCAAGGTCATATTGGAATTTGGTTTGTTTTAAGTGAGATATCCAAAATTACTGTTGATTTACTTCAAATTTATTACGTTGACAGAAATGAACAAAAGAGCTCCTTTGCATGATGCAAAATTAGATCACAATTTAGAAGGTAAAGGCCGTGGCAGCAACGTCTCTGAAACCATTGGAATGATCTACCTGAAACTTTACCTGACAGTAGTCCTCAGTGAAAAGAAGTGTTAAGAATAAGAATCACGTGGCTACGTACGGGGTCAAGGTCATGGTCGCCATCCATATATTTGCGTTTTTCCTTTTATGACAGTCCTCTTGATAAGTGTGCTTGGTGGATATGTACAGAAGATTTTTTTGTCAAGCATGAATGAATTACGACCTGATCTCGAAAGCTGGTATTTGTTTGCACTTCATAAACACACTGTACGTACATTTGTGTATTTTTCCCGCAGTACCTCAGAAAGCATGTGACTGATATGGTTCAAACTGAAACGGATGACGGCTTTGGTTGTAAGGAAGTGTTATTCACAAAAAGGAAACTGATTTAGATGAACTAAATAAGATGAAGGCTGTAGAAACGAGACTTTGCTCTTCGCATTCTCAAAATATCAAATGATTGCCGGGGGGGGGGGGGGGGGGGAGGAAGAAAGATGACCTTTCCACTGGACACAAATTCGAAAGTCGGAAAGGGGGAGGGGGGAAAGAGACGTGAGTATTTGAAACATAAAAAGGGGGGGAGGTTGAGGGATTCCACTCTCTCTTCTAAGGAGGATGGTGGTTTCCGAACTCCCCAAAAGGGAAAATTGTTTTAGTATATTTGGGCCGCCTGGGTGCAATGAAGAAGGATCCACTACCCACCCAACCCTCTCCCCCAATACTCACCCGAAATCTGCCCCTAATCACACACCGGACTGCTGTGTCAATTTCCACTTGGTGTTATATATTTGAAACAATCTGTACTTTATTGGTCGCTACGATTTATCGCAGGTTGTACTTTATTATTTAAGAAAAAAACACAAAAAACAACCGAAGCCGATTTACCGAGAAGTAATTGACACTGTGGTAAACGCATTACATAGACCCGCTTTTTATGCTAATGAGTCAGACGACGTGCAGCCAGGGATTTTAGAATTCTGGCGCACACTCAACAGATATATACAACTTAAAACATCTGGAAAAATGAATGACGTTTTAATGTATCCGAGTTACAGAAAGCTATCTCAATTTAGCGGAAAGCCTGAACAAAGTGCGCCACTGTATGAAAAGTTGAAATCAGGTCAGCACTGTCTTCCATGTAGTGACGAAAAGTAGACCTGGGGCGGTCCGTGGCGCAGTGGTTAAGGCGTCTGCCACCAATGCTAAAGGTGCGTGGTTCGACTACGGGTTCCGGCGTCGAATTTTTCTCCTCTAGTAAGTGTCACCGTTAATTCGGGCGGACCGTCGGGGGTTCTTTCTCCGGGTACTCCGGCTCTTCCTCCCCCTCCACTTTGGTATCAGTTTCAACCCACTTAATCAAATTTCAAATACAAACGATTTTGAATTTCCAAAAACTACAGTAGCTCGCTTGAGCTTGCCCTTAGCACCACGTGAATGTTCTGTGTTTATGTACAGTGTGTGAGTGAATGCGCGTGATTCACGTGAGCGTGCTTGTTGGGTTCAGTTCGCGGCGGCGCTTTGAGCCGATTTTCAATTGGGATAAAGCGCCTATTTAATGCGCTTATTATTATTATTATTATTATTATTATTATTATTATTATTATTATTATTATTATTATTATTATTATAGACCTAGCGAAACCAATAATATCTTTGCGAAGAGAAAAAAATAAACTGTATCGCCGTATAAAGCAATTTCACTGCAAGTCAGATGATTTAAAATGGAAGCGAGTGGAAAGAACAGGTGACAACAGCGCTGTGAGAACATGTGCACAGCGTCATGCTGCCGAAATATTTATGGCCTGGCGATGTCGGACGCTGCAATGAGCGGAGGGTGGGTCTGTCTTCAGACTCGTTCCGCTACAATTTTGAAGTAATCACGAACATATTTAGTGATTTTAAAAGCTGAGACGTGCCTCTTCAAATCTAGGAGGATCCCCCTCTTGATTTTCGCTTAGCAAAATTTGGTGCCCAATCGAAAACTTTCCACTATATGTTTTCTTCGAAATTCAGAGTGGGGATCGTCCTAGAAATACTAAGGAGCTCACGCTGTTTTCAAAACTGTTTTCGGTTTGGCTGTAGGTGCAAAACTCGGACGGCACGAGTGAATTGAAAATGCCATGAAGCAGTTTCACGGCTGGCACACAGCGAGCCGCTAACGACGTAACAAGATGGGATGAACCCTAACCCACAAAGTCCCTTCTATATGAGAGCCGTCCTCGCTGTCAATGTCTCTACCTTTTGTCTTTGACCTGATTCTTATGTAGAATTATCTCCTATTGAAAAAGTCTCGCAGATCTGCAGATGCGTCAGTGAGTTCTATAAGGGGCGCATTGATTTGTCAAACGTCATTTGTCATGACGTAAGTTTTAGTTTTTACGTAATTTTATATTTTACGTGATATGAGTTTCACTTTCGCTTCATAGGCTTGAGAAATGGTGACAAAACTAGTACTTCAAGGTAAAATTTCAGTCTTGCTATAATTTGTGTAAATGCTCTCTTGGCTTGACTTCGCGAACGAAGATCATATAGGAGTTGACCACGACGTCTGCAGGCTTGTTCGTGGCTGCGGAGGCCAATCCGAGACAGGCAGGTTCGACCGCAGTGGCTGCAGGGGAAGGTATGGCCAGGGTTCTGAGCTGCGGCATCTCTGTTTTTTCTCCTGAGCCGCTTGTCCTGAAGACTAGCTCTGTGAGAGTCCTCAAAGGAGACAGCTGCCTGGTAAATGGTGGAGCGCCAGGTGTCACGGTCCGCAGCAAGCGAAGACCACTGGTGGTGGTCGATTTGGCAGGCACTAAGTGACTTCTTGAGACAGTCTTTGTATCTCTTCTTTGGTGCCCCTCTGTCACGGTGTCCAGTAGCAAGCTCGCCGAACAGTGTGATCTTTGGTAGGCGATGATCCTCCATCCTGGAGATATGCCCCGCCCAGCGGAGCTGTGTCCGCAGCAGCAAAGCCTCGATGCTCACAGTTTCAGCCTGTTCAAGGACCTCGACGTTGGTGACATAGTCACACCAGTGAATGCCCAGGATGGTACGCAGACAGCGCTGGTGGAAGCGTTCGAGGAGTCGTAGTTGGCTGCGGTAGAGGGCCCAGGACTCGGAACCATACAGCAGGGTGGTGAGGACCACAGCTCTGTACACGCTGATCTTGGTGCCTGTTTTCAGCTGTTGATTGTGCCACACCCGCTTGAAAAGTCGCCCGAAAGCGCTGTTCGCTTTTGCCAGCCTGCTGTCAAGCTCCTTGTCCAGCTTGGCGTCCGACGTGATAATGCAGCCAAGGTAGGTAAACTGGTGCACTGACTTTAGTTCAGACTCGCCAATGGTGATGTGAGGAGGGCGATACGCTCCTGAATCTGCTGGTACCTGCCATCGCTGAAGACCAACTCCCAGAGGGCCAGTGTGGCTTCAGAGCAAACAGGAGCACCACCGATATGGTCTTTGTGCTGAGACAGCTACAGGAGAAGTGCCGCGAGCAGAACAAAGGGCTGTACGTAACATTTGTCGACCTAACAAAAACGTTCGACACTGTGAGCAGGCAAGGCATGTGGCAGATCCTGGAGCGACTTGGCTGTCCCCCAAAGTTCCTCAACATGATTGTCCAGCTACACGAGGACCAGCAAGGCCAGGTCAGACTCAACAATGACCTCTCAGAACCATTCCCTATTCTCAACGGCGTAAAGCAGGGCTGCGTGCTGGCACCGACCCTCTTCACCATCTTTTTTAGCATGATGTTGAAGCAGGCCACAGTAGACCTCGATGATGACGATGCAGTGTACATCAGGTATCGTCTCGATGGCAGCCTGTTCAACCTCAGACGACTGCAGGCCCACACGAAAACCCTAGACCAACTGATTCGTGAGCTGCTTTTTGCTGATGATGCTGCCCTCGTTGCACACACAGAGAGAGCCCTGCAGCGCATCACGTCTTGCTTCGCAGATGCTGCTCAGCTCTTTGGACTCGAGGTCAGTCTGAAAAAGACAGAGGTCCTCCATCAGCCGGCACCCAAGTCAGTGTAAATGCTACATAATGTACTAAGTACACGGGTCACCTGCATGCTCTTCTGAAAGTGCATCGATGTGTGTGTGTGCGTGTTAGTGCGCGCGCGCTCCAAACATCTCCAAAAGGCATAGATCCTCAAAGGCATAGGATTTATTCCTCTTGGAGATGCGCGCATGTTTGTGTGTGTGTGTGTGTGTGTGTGTGTGTGTGTGTGTGTGTGTGTGTGTGTGTGTGTGTGTGTGTGTGTGTGTGTGTGTGTGTGTGTGTGTGTGTGTGAGAGAGAGAGAGAGAGAGAGAGAGAGAGAGAGAGAGAGAGAGAGAGAGAGAGAGAGAGAGAGAGAGAATGACGTTATATTTAGAGTATTACTATGTCAGTGTTTGCGTGGTGACGGAGTTGCCTCTTTTACGTCACCGCCACTGACTGACTTTCTCTAGAAGTAAAGGTTTTTTTAGTGTTTTAATTCTTTTCTGAAAAGAATTAATTTTTACTAAAGAAGTTGAAAAGATACAAAGCTGGCTAACGAACTCATCTAATGTCTTTATCCAAACTAGCTATATGCAAAAGTTCAAGTAAATATGACAAATATTACGGACTCTAATCTGGGTCAATCGATTTCCTATAAACGGTTGTTTATATCTTCAATCTGACATTAAATTACAATAATATTATGCTCGGAGGCTCTCTTCCCACCCACTTAAGAAAGTATTTCGTCAAGTTTCAAGCTTGTGTGTACAGAAATATGGGATTCTCTTGTTTATATACATACGCGCACACATACACACGCACATACGGCGCTTCGCGCCAAATGTACGTTCAGCAGCGAGGCTAGCGTAACTGGACATGACGTAATTTGTATCTTGTTACTTCAGTTGTTAGAGGTTTAGCTTGCCCGCCTTTGACATCATGGACATGCTATTAAATTCGCTTCACCGCGACCCGTCCTATAAATAGAAGGGACTTAAAAACGCGGCCACGAAACGTCGCGATCACGTAATCGGCCAATTTCCACACGTAAAATAAAGAAAACTACGCAACATATCCGCAAATTCTTTTTGACGGTCAAGCAGTAAGTATTTGTTTACCAATGTGTATCTCCGAGAGCAGATTGAACCAACAATTAGTTTGTTACAAGCGTGTGTAAAATGGGCACGTTGTGAAGCGCACAGCGCTACTAAACGTGAACCTCTCTATCAAGTTGCACTCATATCACGAAAAAATATCTAACTAAAATTACGTCATGACAAATGACATGTTTTGGTGTTTGTTTTTTCAAACCAATGACGCGTATGCACTGTGCCCTAGCAGATTACGCTATTTGTGCAGAGGTAAATAGTTCGTCAAAGAGTAACACTGTTTTGCAGGTACGAAACGAAAGTACTAATGCCATATAGTTTATGGATAACAACAATAATTGTCCTTAGGATGGAGACATATTTTGTAGAAGTGTTTTTTGAGAGCTGTTTGTTCGCTGAGGGGGAACCAGTCCTCGTACGCGGCACGTATAAGACGCAAGACTTTTTTGTGCATAACATTGAAAATTTGAATCATACAAGTTACACGTTTATTCCAGTGATCAAATTTAAAATCAACAAGTAAACATGTATACTTATTTTCGATAAAATAATTTAAAAGTAATATTTTTTAACTGATGCCGTAAGCAAACTTGCATGTTTAGCATTGTCTGCCGACCATCTTCAACATTCTGAAGACTTTTTGTCGGGATACAACATGCATGTTGTTCGTCTGTTTCCAGTCTACCGGCTCATTTTGATCAGTGGAGATGGGATTTTTAACTTGTCCGTCTGGTCTTAGACACAAACCAGACAGACTGAAATCCTTCTCCGAACCTTCTCCATCTAAATCACTATGTTCAACACCTAAATGTTGCAATTTTTGTTTTTGCAACCCATGCAACTAATCCGCACTCAAGTACTCACAAGAACTCTTATGATCATGCTTTATCAGAACTGAGACACAATACAGATAGTAGCCCTCTCCATTATATTACATGACTTGTATTTATTTATTTATGTATTTATTATTATTTTTTATTATTATTTACTTATTTGCATATGTATTATTCATTTAATTATTTAATTATGAATGGAAGGAATTCCTTGATGCACAAAAGGAGGAAAATTTTCATACACATGTTCATAATCTATCCTTTACTTAGTATTAGTATTCATGTCCCAAGTACCTTCGACTTTATATATATATATATATATATATATATATATATATATATATATATATATATATATATATATATATATATATATATATATATATATATTATATATATATATATATATATATATATATATATATATATATATATATATATTCTTCACTTTTAACAAAGGCATCGCCCAAAGCCAAAAGATGCACTCAATCAGATTAGCTGCAAGGGATGTAATTTTTCATTCAATTCTGAAAAAAGAGGGTATCGGGAGAGAGGGAATGACAGACCTATCATTTTGAGCCTTCCGCTGAACACCTACTACATAAAGCAGTAGGGACTACCCCCAGGCGCCCCGCCACCCGCTGGAGAATATCCAGACCTCCCCCCCCCCCCCCCCAAGGGGGGATGCTAAAAAATATTCCCAAACAGATATTGGACCTGCTGAGTAGATTTTAAGTTTTTGCCGCCTGCGACCGGTTTCTCCCCAAGTGGGGGGGAGGGGGAGGGGGCTCTTCAGGTAGGCGTACGGCGTAACCTGAAATTGCAAACACAACGCATGTACTAGAAGCCGCCTCCAGAATTTACTGGTAGCACCACTAGTACAGCGCGGATTGCATCCCTAAAGCTTTATGACGTGTTGCAGTGGAAGAAGACAGACTAATTTTGAAAAGGCAACACCTAGGAAATTTTGTGGTACATTCTTTACTTTTAACAAAGGCGTCGTCCAAATCCAAAAAATGCACTCAATCAGATTAGCTCCAAGGGACGTAATTTTTCATTCAATTCTGAGAATGCTGTGCTAATGCCATGGAATTCCAGGCTGGTAAGCTTGCATTGTGTCATCAGGACATCAGCTGTCCTTTTTGTGACTGCATCGCTTACTAGAAACCGCCTCCAGAATTTACTGGTAGCACCGCCAGCACAGCGCGGATTGCATCCCTAAAGCTTTATGAGGTGTTCCAGTGGAGCTTTGGTTCAAAGATTTTTTCTCTGAATTTTTCTATCTTTAATTTAATATTTTCTTGGTGAAAAGTAGTAAATTAACATGTGCAAGATAAAAACAAGATATATCAATAAATCAGGCACTTCCTTGTTGCTGTAAGAATATGTTGATGTATAGCATGCCCGCGAGCACACACACACACACACACACACACAAACAAACACAAACACACACACACACACACACACACACACACACATACCACCAACTTTGGATTTTAAAACAAATTACAGAAACAATAGTTGTTGTTTTTATTTTTTACAATATCACGTGATAAATTCATATATTTTCAACTTGCAATAGGTATTACCACCAATCTATCAACAAAGCCAAACAGTGATTTTACGCACAGGCCATAATAAACCCCTTGTGCATACAACCCCAGGAACTGTAAACAGTACCAGCGGGGAATGCACAAGAAGATTAATGAGAAATTATCACCAATGACTTGTTCTTTTTCCTCCTCCTCCTCATTCCTCCCTCCACCCAACGTATATAAACGGATGCAACTTTAAGACAGAATTATGCATTATCCATGAAATAGTAGGTCAACTTGATTATTGATAATGACTTACAGCAGACGATACCATCAGTTACAGCTGAATGTTATTACCAGTAAACTGATTAAAAGAGACATCACCAATCATATGTTCTCCAACTTCCACTCCTTCCCACTCTCCATCTCCAAATCCCCTTCCTTCCTTCCCCAAAACACACACACACACACACACACACACACACACACACACACACACACACACACACACACACACACACACAGAGGAATTGTATATTTGAAGAGCAATTTACTTCTCAATAATACGACTAGGAACTGATTTGGGCTTTTTAAATAAAACAAATTCTTTACTGTTCATCCTTCTTTCGGTGTTAATATTTTTTGGGGTCTTTTTTTTGTGTGTGTGTAATCGTCTTTCTCCTGCAGCTTATATTCCTTATGGTGGTACAGTCTGTTGCACCCAGTTTTCATATTCCTTTTGAAAGCCTGCTTTCTTGCAAATCGCTTGCTTGACCACCTCTTGTGAGGGGCGGATCAGTTACCTAGAGAGGGGGGGGGATGTTCCAACTTTTTGTTTGGGTCATTCGACCTGATGCAAAAGACCTTACTGCCAGTGGCCGAAAAATCAGACAACAGAGGAGTACAACTCTCACCTCTCGCCGAAATAACAAACAACAGAGACCAAGGTGACCTTGGGAAACAAAAAGGAACTTTGTTATAGCATTGCCGGTAAAGATTTTTCGCCTGGGGAAGGGGGGAGGGGGGAGGACCCCACCCCACCCCCTCCGCCCCTGTTTGTTGCTGTTACCCCCACATCAGAGTTGCTTTCTCCACTGGCCTTATCTGCACACATAAAAGCGACCATGCATTACATCATTTTATGACATACTGATAAACCACTTCACCTTTACTCAAATCAACAACTCAAAACAATCAGTTCCTATTTTATGTAACCGACTTACACACGCACGCGCGCGCGCGCGCGCGCGCACACACACACACACACACACACACACACACACACACACACACACACACACACACACACACACACACCGAGACAAAACAAACATAGGTCATCGAAAAATCATAAGAATGTAAATTCTGCATGTCCGACTTAATTTAATGATAAAACAGTTTTAACCCTTTGCGTGTCGGTAGCGGTTTCAGTCACGATTATTCCTACAGGCTAAAACCGCTACCGAATAACTCTCATCTCTTGTGCTTTTGTTGTCTTTTGTTTGTTTTTGTTTTGTTTTGTTTTACGTTTACGTATCATATTAACAATTTATTTATTTATGTAAATTACCTGGCTGGAGTGACACGTGTAGCATGATCCCTCTTCATGGGTGGCTGCCTCTCTGCCGTCACTTTTAGGGGTGGGTTGGGCATAGAAAGCGAAGTTGGCACGGCTTCGCACAACAGCCTAATGTGTTGGCTGCTGTGTCTATGATGCTAGTGACGTGTTCAGTTTTATATTACGATATGTCTTATGTAATTTGTGTTACTGTGAAATTGTGTTTATTGTCTTTATGCTTAGACCACAATAGTTAATAAGGCATACGGTGTGTGTGTGTGTGTGTGTGTGTGTGTGTGTGTGTGTGTGTGTGTGTGTGTGTGTGTGTGTGTGTGTGTGTGTGTGTATGTGTGTGTGTGTGTGTGTGTACCGAATTCTTTGCTATATTTTTAACATGTCACTTACCCAGTGTGTCGTTCCCTGTTCATGGAAGACCTCTTGTATTGTCCCCGTGCCAAAAAAGCTAACTGTATCTGTGATGAATGATTTAAGACCAGTTGCTCTTACCTCGTGTGTCATGAAGGTTTTTGAGAGGGCTGTTCTTTCACATTTTAAAATACAGGTTGCAGATTTTATGGACCCCTTTCAGTTTGCTTACAGAAGGCAAAGAGGTGTTGATGATGCCATTTTGCATGTTGTAAACAACATCTACTCTAATTTAGAGAACCCAGGAGCCTCCATTCGACTGATGTTCTATGATTTTTCATCTGCTTTTAACACCATTCAGCCACACATACTCGCCTCCAAACTAGTTCACATGAACATAAATGCCTCTACCATACTTTGGGTTTTAGACTATCTCACTAACCGGCCACAGTACGTCAGAATTAGTTCGGATCTAATCTCAGATGTACTTTTTACCAACACCGGTGTGGACTGTTCTGTCGCCTTTTTTGTTTTCTTTGTACACAGCAGACTGTAGAGCTACTCATGACGACTGTGTCATGGACAAATACGCTGACGACACGGCACTGACAGGTCTGATTACAGATGAGGACGACAGACACTATCGACAAGAGATCGATGACTTTGTAGATTGGTGCGATAGAAACTACCTTGAATTACATGTTGGCAAGACAAAAGAGATGGTCATAGATTTCAGGAATAACAAACAGCATCCCGGTCCTGTTGTTATCAAGGGAACAGAAGTTGAGCGTGTAGAGTCCTACAAGTATTTCGGTGTTCTTTTTGACAACGCGCTCAACTGGAAACAAAACACAGATGCTATTGTGAAAAAAACGCATACCCGTCTTTACTGTTTGAGAAAGCTCAGATCATTTCATGTAAGCACTCAGCTTTAACAGATGTTGTACTGCTCCAGTATTGTTAGCATTTTAACTTTTGGACTGACGTGCTGGGGGAGAAATATATGTAACAGAGACCAAGATCGTCTTAACAAAGTAATCCGGAAAGGGAGTGGGGTGATTGGTAGGGCACAGGATAATTTGGACACACTGTATAACAGACGGATTACAAACAAATTGGCAAACATTCTTGATGACTAAACACATCCACTTAGATATGAATTTGACAGCAGACGTATCGAACGAAGTGGCAGACTCCGAGTACCCAAAAGTCGTACATCACGTTATGCCAACTCTTTTGTCCCTCAGGCTGTTACCCTTTTCAACAGTAATATCAGTAGATAGTGTCGGTCAACATTCTTCCGTCCTTAGTACTAGCCCTCTCAGTATTATTACTAGTATTATTACTATTGTTATTCAAAGGTAACAATATGTCTGTTACAGTTCATTTCTATAATTGAGTGTTTTCTTTAATTGAGTGTGATGTTGTTGTTGTTGTTGTTGTTGTTGTTGTTGTTGTTTTTTAAATGAGTGATTGATGAGGCCATGTGTTGTATGGGCAGACAGTGAATTTCCCCGTGAGGGATTAATAAAGTATGATTGTATTGTGTGTGTGTGTGTGTGTGTGTGTGTGTGTGTGTGTGTGTGTGTGTGTGTGTGTGTGTGTGTGTGTGTGTGTGTGCACGTTAGTAGCTTAATTATATTTTGATGTGTTTCATGTTCTTCCTTTTATGTTGCGCGGCACCGCAACGACTTCCTAATGTATTGTTACGTATGGCAATAATGTTCTATCATCATATCATCATCATCAGACTGTGCCTTTCCGTGACACACGTATACTGGCTGTCTTTAAAATGGACACTACATAACCTGTAGGCCCGGGAATGCAGCTCTGCAGGTGACAGTCTCAACAAATCTTACCTTCAAGTGTTCTGCACTTATTTCTTACATCTGTTGGAAAAATAACAAACACTGAATGAAATTGAATTATTAAAACATCACCTAAACGCTTTAATCTGTAGTCCTAGTGTGTGTGTGTGTGTGTGTGTGTGTGTGTGTGTGTGTGTGTGTGTGTGTGTGTGTGTGTGTGTGTGTGTGTGTGTGTGTGTGTGTGTGTTACGTGTTGAGTCGTAGTCGTAGTATGATTTCACAACAGACGCACGCACGTAAGGCTCTTTTAAAGAAACTTCACTCAGCTGCAACCTGTCGCACGTGGAGTAAGGATGTAGACCACACTGGAGTACCAACAATATTTTATTGCAGCGATGCGATCTCCAAACAATAATTCACAAAAACACTCACAGTGGTACACTATCTCGTCTCCAATACATTGAACACCTTTGACACACTGTGTTACGCTACGTCTCTCACAATGTACACCCAATACGGACCACGTACCTACGATAAACTGTGTGTCCCTACAACTGACAATGTATGACAATATACACACGCGCTTCTAAACACGGTCTTTTATAGTATCACGCTTTCCAGAATAATCCAGCAAATTCATACAACGCAACCAATCAGAACGGAACACGTAACCGAAACTCATAAATATTGATGAAAAACAACTTTCTAGAATAGACTACAATAGTCTACAAAATTCGACTGCTAATTTCAACCCCAATTTTGGAAAATCACCGGTGTGTAATGACGTCACACAAGAGTACGCTACACTGTTCACGACTTTGCCCGAATTCTCCGGAAGTTTCACGACTTTTCGTAACACATACTGACTGCTAACTTCACGCGGCACAGAAAACAACGGATATTATTCGAGCGTTTCTAGACTCTTCGGGATTAAACTCCGTGTATCAAAAATCAATCAATTTCGCTCTCTGTGCGAACGATAGCGAATCTTACTAAAAAGGTACGTGATTCGTAATCATAATAGCTCAAATAAATATCGGATCGTTTCCTACGATTATGCAAGCTCTCACAGAACAACACAACCACAATCGCAACAGTGTGTGCGTGTGTGTGTGTGTGTGTGTGTGTGTGTGTGTGTGTGTGTGTGTGTGTGTGTGTGTGTGTGTGTGTGTGTGTGTGTAGACACGAGTTTCTCCTGTGTCTGTGTACGTACAGGTCTGAAAATGTAGGAAATGCTTCCTTCAAGATGTGTCTCGGAGTACCTTATCAGCACTGTTAGATTGGATTACTTATTAAAAAGAAAAATTACCGTTTATACAAAGTCGGTTGACCCGCTTTTGAGTCCGTAATTTGTGTTATATTCATTTGAAATTTTGAACAGCTAGCTTCGAAAAAGTTATTGGATGAGTTCGTTGACCAGCTTTGTATCTATTCAATGCTTTTGTAAAAAAATAATTCATCGCAGAAAAAAAAAGTCAATATGAAGAATTCTCGACTTCAGACAGTGACGGTGACGTAAAAGCGCTAGCCACATTATACATTGTTGCTGTTGTTATACAATGTTGCTGAACTGACGGAAAGCACTAGACACGTCATTATCATACATAAATTGACACAACGCGCTCTCTCTCTCTCTCTCTCTCTCTCTCTCTCTCTCTCTCTGACAGTCTGATTTAGGAAGACCGCTTATAGAAAGTCGGTTGACCCACATTTGAGTCCGTAATTTTCGTTCTATTCACTTGGAATTTTGGATAGCTAGTTTTGAAATAGACACTGGATGAGTTCGTAATCCAGCGTTGTCAGTACCTCTTCAACTTTTTGAATAATAATTTATTTATTTTTGCAAGTTTTGGATCCAGTATATACTCCCATCAAACAGTCAGCCCTGGCAGAGGTTATGTGAAAGAAAACAGTCAGCCATGGAAGAGGCTGCGTGCCTTTCGGATGAGTGACGTGAAACATCAAATGGGTCACTCTGTACACTAGTCTAGCAGCTGCCCTTCATAGACGATCAGCCGTTTACGAGATAGTGATTTTCTAGAGAGTAACAAAGGTTTGGGTATATCAAAATGAAGTCTAGTATGAATAAAAGCAGTGCGCACTCGTTTTAAACCGCCGGAGGATGGAGACATTTTTCTGTAGCACATTTTGTTTCCAGTATGGCTGCAGACGAAACCAGGACCTTCGAGGCCATGTTTACAGGGGATCAGTAGTTTACACGGGTCTCATTGTTCCTGTATTCAGTGGTAGTATGCACTATATGTCACTTAAAAGGATTTCATTTTTAAAGTAATATTTTCACACTTAGATATATTAAGAGAAGAAACAATTACGAAAACGCTTGCCTTGAACGCAAAATTAATATCGTTTCGCAACAATAAGGTATCCCAAAATCACGTGATCAAAACTTCACATGATGCCGTCTCCGTGGGTTCTTTTTTATTTGTTCTACATAAGCTTGTTTGTTTAAAAAAAAAAAGCAAACGTGTCAAGTTGCTGTGTGCATTTTTACGGCTTGATAAATTTTTTGTCACGTTTATTTCCATTCACTTTACCATCGCTTTGCCCGTTTCATTTCGACAACACAGCACCAAAACAAAACGTAACCCACAACACAAACGCTATCTTCAAAACCTATGCTGCATTCTGTAAAAGAAAAAGAGTGCCACACCACTTGGTTTTAACTGTCATGGCTGAGCGAAGTTTCGGAACTTGATTAATTATTTTATGCAGCAGTAACATTTATTTTAATCAGTTGCACTGACAAGCTATGTTGTGATGTGCGATCACTGCCAGTGCCAATTTTGCAGTCTCAGTGATCACTGATGGTACAGTACACTTCACACTGAAAAAAAAAATACACAGCACAATGTGAACACGCTTGGAAGTTCATGCAATGCTTTGTTTAAAATTGAACCCTATCTTGCTAGCAGTAGCCTACTGCACAAAAGAGGAACTTATTTTGCTGCTGTGTTATTTGCAGTTTGTCTGCATATAGACATTTGCAGTTCGTTGCAAGGATTCTTAGCAGCTGACATTAGCACTGACATATTGGGATTAAAACGAGAAAGAAAACGGAGAAAGGTGACACAGAGATGATTTAATAAATCAGTCAAGTGATCAAATGAATGAGATATCTATGTTTTATGATAAACAGCTAGTTATGGGAGGGGGGGGGGGGGAAGGAGGCACATACTTTATAATGTACACGTACTATTTCTTTCAGTGTTTCCATCACCCACTCATAACACCATTAGACTCGATGAGTTGTCATGTTTTGAGTGGTTTACAAAATACATGTACTTGTTGCTGTTACATTATCTTCTTACTGGTTTTGACATTTCGCTGTAAGATTTACAGTCACATACTTTAAGCGTGTTCCCCCTAACGCACACAGAGGTTGACTGTATCATTGATATGTGTGTGTAGGTAGCGTTTGGTTTTGTTTGAGATGGCAGTTTTGGCCTCACCTTTAAGTTTGGTGCCGCTGTGCATGTGGCCACCAGTACTATTTACAGAACTGATGACTGCATGTGCAGGCTAGTTCACGGTATCAAAATGTGAACTGGGCAGCCTATTGTTTAAAGTGATCAATGGTAGCAACATCCATGATGTATGTGTGCATTTGGCCACTGGTACTGTTTACAAAGGTGCTGTTTAACAGAACTAGTGGCTGAGTAGGCATATTATTATTAGTATTGTTATTGTTATCAAGTGTGGCCTTATCTCTAAGTTTTGGTGCCCCTGTGCATGAGGCCAACAGTACTTTTCACAGAACTGATGGCTGCATGTGTAGTGTGGTTAACTGGACACATGAAATTTGTAGGTGGGCAGCTAAAATACAGGCAGTCAATACAAGCCACTTGCTTAACCTGAAGTCTCTATATATAGATTTTACAGTCCACTAATGCCCATCAGTATACAATTGTGCATGTCTTTTGTGGGTATTCTGTGGTTTTGTATGTGGGCTGGGGTTGAAAGTGGGGCGGTATGGCGCCTATTACCGTGTATGTACAAAACCTTCATTACAAACAAACATAAATTAATAATTTTAATAAATAGTTATTTGGGTTTAACGCCGCGCGGTAGACTACGGCCATCTCACGGCATTTAAATAAATAAGATAAAGTAAGTCAAAGATACCTGGGACATAAGAATGCTAAGTAAAGTATAGATTATGATCATGCACAGATGTACATTGGTGGATGTTCTGCGGTTTTGTGTGTGTAACTGGATTGGGGTTGGGAGCGAGTGATACTGCACCTATTACCATGTACGTGTATAAGACATAAGACATTTATTCACCGAGTAAAACGTTACAAGGATTTTTGTGTGGCATGGCGACAGTAAAATATGTCCTCACTTGTAGGGCATTCATCATGTCATACACTTAGTTGGCGATCATCCTATATACAGCACTAAAAGATAGATAAACACAATATTAAACACAAATCAGTCATATGTCACAAATCATGGAATCACGTTGTTCCGTGCATGGTGATGTATTGAGGACAGCTTCTGGAAAAAAAAATTGCATCTGAATCGAGAGGTTCTGGCTTTAAAAGCACGAAACCGCCGGCCAGAGGGCAGAAGCTCGAAGAGATGATTGGCTGGGTGTGACAGATCTGACAGAATAGTACTGGTGGCCACATGCACAAGGGCACCATGGTGTATGTTCTTGATCTGTATGCTGATGTGTATGTACAAAACCTACATTACAAACAAACAAAACAAAACAAACAAACAAAATAAATAAATAATTTAAATAAATAAGATAAAGTAAGTCTAAGGTACCTGGGACATATGCATGCTAGGTAAAGGATAGATTAAAAATTATGAACATACACAGATGTGTATGTCCTTCTTTTGGTAGGTGTTCTGCGGTTTTATGTGTGTATTTAGGTAAGGGTTGGGAGCAGGCAGTATGGCACCTATTACCATCTATATATGTGTATATTTTCTTGTTTGCTGATGCCCCCACCCGGGTCTGCCCTGGGGGACTTGGGTGGGGTTAGGTACTTTTTAGTTCCCAGGGTCACCCTGGTCAGCCCCACAGGGTGGGTTTCCTTTCTATTCTGGGGCATGTGTTTCTGTCTACCCTTGGTCCATTCACCTGTATTTGTCTTTTTAAAACTCTCCCAACTGTCTGCACTGCCTGTAGCTCTTGATGTTGGATGTGTGTTGCTAGACAGTCTTAGCTTTATTTAGGCCCCATGTTGTAGGTTTATTTAACGTATTTGACCGGCTGGCGACATACATTCAATTTTCTGTTTAGTTTTTAGCCTTGTTGCTGTCGGGACGTTAAGCAATGTACAATCAATCAATCAATCATTGTTTGCTGATGTGTATGTACAAAACCTTCATTACAAGCAAACAAAATAAATAAATAAATTAAATAAATAATTTAAATATATACTTATTTGGGTTTAATGTCGAGCAGGCGACCAATGCCATCTCATGGCGGTTAAATAAAAAAGGGGTGTAGGGGGCTCTGGATAGAGGTAGCACCTTTGCTGTTCGGCAGCTGCGTCCTACATAGGACGGACGGGCATCACTGGTCCTCATCCATCTCCTTAATCTCTCACGTGCTGGCTCCAAGCGCCACACCCTGGCAAACCACCTCAGCTGGTGGGCTAAACCACGTGAGGGGGTGGTGTTCACATTGCACCACTAGGCGGATGAGCTGTTTCTGACAGCCAACGGCTAGAGGACGGAGGAGATCAGGTTGGATCCAACGGCCAAATGTGGGGGAGTAAACCCTTCAAATCAGGAGTGGAGCCCCGAAGGCAGACAGCTGCCTGTATTCACGCACTGTTCTGGCAGCTCCTGCAGCCAAACTGGTGCCAAACGTACTGCTTTGCATTCCTTTGGATACATCAGCGAGGCCGAGAGGGGGATCTTGACGACTGGGCACCCCAGGATCTCCATACACTTCGCCCAGGCTTGCGCCCTGGAGAGGTCACTCCAGTGACTGACCCAGCAAGCGCATATACTCCATTGTCTTCCGAGACAGGATGCCAAACAAATAAAAAAGATAAAGTAAGTCAAGATACCTGGGACATATGAACGCTCAGTAAAGGATAGATTATGAACATGCACAGATGTAAGTGTCGTTTGGTGGGTGTTCTCTGGTTGTGGAGTGGGGTTGGGAGTGGGCAGTATTACCATATATGTGTATGTGAACATCAGCATATGAACAAAACCTACTTTTCAAACAAATAAAAATAAATAATAAATTTAAATAACTAGGACATATGAATACCAAGTAAAGGATATATTATGAACATGCACAGATGTTTGTTCTGTGGTTTTGTATGTGGGGTGGGGAGCGGGTGGTATGCACCTATTACCATATGTGTACATGTTATGTTCACATCAACAACACGTGATGTAGACTTATTGTCAGTTTCACTCAGACCCCGTTATCTCCCCCGTGAGTTTGGTCAGATCTTGTAACGGTCATCTACACCCCCCCCCCCCCCCTCACTCCAACCCCTCCCACGCCTCAGCCCAGATAGCAGATGTGATTAGAGAGTTACAGCTTATCTCCCCTGACGCCCCCAACTTTATTGCAGGTGACTTTAACGACTCTGACTTACGCACGAGCTTACCGACTTTTCACCAGTACGTGACTGTCCCCACTCGCAAGAACAAGACGTTAGATTTAGTGTATGGAAACGTCCCCAATGCATACCGATCGTTCGTCCTCCCTCCCGTAGGTAACTCTGACCACAATACTGTGTTTCTTGTCCCAGCATACAAACCCAAAATCCAGACAGAGCCCATAGTGAAGAAGTTAGTTAAGGTGTGGTTCTAAGGATAGTGTAGAACAGTTGCAGGGGTGTTTTGAGTGTACAGATTGGGACGTGTTTCTTGATTCTAGTGCCAGTGTATACGAAGCTACTGAAGTAACTTCTGACTATGTGAATTTATGTAAAGATATGATTATTCCATCTAAGACAGTGAAATTGTATCCCAACAACAAACCATGGATTTCAAAGTCTCTCAAAGCCACATTGAATGAGAAAACAGTTGCATTTCAGACTGGAGACAGAGTAGAAAGGAAAGCAGTACAGAATAAATTGAGGAAGCAGATTTTAGACGCTAAGAAAAAGTATAAAGAGAAAGTAGAGTCACAGTTTGAATCAGGTAGCTTAGCAGATGCATGGAGAGGACTTAAAACTTTATCAGGCCACAATAAACCAAAATTCAGTAGCAGTAGCATGCCAATGAAAGAACAAACTGAATTTTCTGAAAAACTGAATGAGTTCTATTGTAGATTTGAGAAAGATGATCTGAAGGATGATTTAGATAGCATGATTTCCCAGCTTGAAGTAAATGTGGCAGGCAATGTTGATGAAGACTTTGAGATCCATGGCAAGGCGGTTGAGAAGCTTTTTAGCAAACTGAATGTTAAGAAAGCAGTAGGCCCTGATAATATTTGCGGTAGAGTTTTGAGAGTATGTGCCAGTCAATTGTCTGTTGTTTATAGCCGTTTGTTTAGCTGGTCTCTGAAGGATTGCACTGTACCTAGGCTCTGGAAAACATCTACAGTCTGCCCTGTCCCCAAGAACAACAAGCCCAAGACACTCAATGACTATCGCCCTGTAGCTCTCACCTCTATAGTAATGAAGTGCTTTGAGCGTGTTGTCCTTTCTAGACTGCTCGATCAGGTCAAGCCCTATCAAGATCCTTTCCAGTTTGCATACAAGCAAAACAGATGTACTGATGACGCCACACTCACACTTCTGCACCATGCATACACACATTTAGAAAAACCTGGCTCTTTTGTACGCATTCTTTTTATAGACTTTTCTTCAGCCTTCAACACTATACAACCCTATCTCATAGCTCAAAAACTTCTCTGTTACAATGTAACGCCAAGGCTTATCCTATGGATTGTCAACTTCCTTGTAAATAGGACCCAGTCAGTTCGCTTTCAAACAGCTCTCTCATCCCTTAGGCGCCCCTCAAGGTACAGTTCTCTCCCCTGTGCTGTTCACACTGTACACTAACGATTGTAGTGGCACTGACTCTACCCTTCTTATAAAATACTCGGATGACACTGCCTTAGAAGATCTCTCCAATAAAGATGCGACTTACTTTGCAGAAGTAGAACGTTTTAGTGTTCGGTGTAAAGATAATTTTCTAGACCTAAATGTGAGTAAGACCAAGGAACTACTGATAGACTTTCGAAGAAACCCTGCCCCTGTCCCTGTTCTGATGATCGATGATGTGTCTGTTGAGCGTGTGACTGAGTATAAGTATCTTGGAACAGTCATAGATGATAAGTTGTCCTTTAACGCAAACACCTCCCTCATACACAAGAAATGTCAGTCACGCATCTACTGCCTCCAGAAACTCAGGAAGCTGAATGTGAACCCCTCTGTCCTTCAAACTTTTTACTGCTCTTTTATTGAGTCTGTCATCACTTTCGGTTCTGTGTGCTGGTATGGAGGTCTGAGTGTGAAGAACAAGAACACCCTGGCACGAATGGTAAACATCTGCAGCAAAGTGACTGGCAGTAAGCAAAACAGTGTGGAGTCCCTGTATGAACAGCGTGTGGTGAGAAAGGGTAGGCGGATAGCTTCAGACAGATCCCATGTCCTTGCCCACCTCTATGAACTCCTCCCCTCTGGCCGCAGACTCCGCACGCACAAAGCTAGAACACTTAGACTACAGCACAGTTTCATCCCCAAATCCATCACTCTAAGCAATCTGTAGGTACATCCACGCATACCCAAACCTAACTCCTCCCCCTATCCCCCTTTACCTGTGCAATCAGTAGGAATGGAGCTTGTTGATTTTAGAGAAGTGATTATATTGTGTTTCATTTGGTGGTGAACATGGACATACTGGGATTGTTGTTACTGAGTGTTTACCCACTAATTATTTTACTATGGTAGACTTTAATTATGCAGCTTGTGTAATGTGTAATAATGTACTGAGATGTTTGTATAATAAGTAGTGAGGGTTAGGACTAGGTTGAAACACGCGTATTATGTATGCATATGTAGAGGTGGGTGTGAATGTATAAGTGCCGCTCAGTTCAGTCCATAAAAGATGTTTGTGTGAGATGTGTAAGAGTTATGTGTAAAGATTTTGTAGTGTTTACTTTATATCCATTTGGAATTTGTAGCTGTGCAAGTGCAGGGAGAAAATGTTCATAATTATGCTATAATGTTTTTATGTCTTGTTTGTACTATTTGTTATAAATGTACCACAACCGAATTTCTCTTTTCGAGATAATAAAGTACTCTTATTCTTATTCTTATTCTTATCATATATGTGTATATCTATGTTCTCATCTTGTATGCTGATGTCTACCCTGGGGGACTTGGGCGGGGTTAACTACTTTTTAGTTCCCAGGGTGACCCTGGTCAGCCCCACAGGGTGGGTTTTCCCCTCTATTCAGGGGCGTGTGTTTCTGTCTACCCTTGGTACATTCACCAGTATTTACTTTTTTTAAACTCTTCCTACTGTCTGCACTGCTTGTAGCTCTTGATATTGGATGTGTGTTGCTAAAGGGTCTAGTTAGGTTTATTTAGTGTATTAGACCAGCTGGCGACATACATTCAATATTCTGTTTAGTTTGGGTTTTTTTCACAAGCAGTGCAGGCACGTCCTGAGAAAGTCTTGTTGCTGTCGGGACGTTAAACAATGTACAATCAATCATTTTATGCTGATGTATGTGCAAACATACATCACAAACAAACAAACAAACAAAAAAATAATAAATTAATAAAATAAGTTGGGGATACCTGGGACCTATAAATATGCATGTTAAGTAAAGGATAGATTATGAATATGCACAGACGTATGCATATTGAAAACAAATTTTCTCTCCTTGGTGACCACTACCATACCACTATAGTGATCATGTGCATCAAGGAATTCCTTCCATCCATAATTAAAAGGATAAATAATAAATAAATATGTAAGTGAATACATACATGAATCAATAAAAATAAATAAATAAAACATGTAATATAATAGAGAGGGCTACTATCTGTATTGTGTCTCATGCAGTCCTGATAAAGCTTAATCATAAGAGTCCTTGTGAGTACTTGAGTGCGGATTGGTTGAATTGGTTGCAAAAACTAAAATTTTATATTTAGGTGTTTAGCTGAACATGGTGATTTTGATGGAAACGGTTCGGAGATGGATTTCACTCTGCCTGGCTTGTGCTTAAGACCAGTCGGATACGAGTGTGCTTGACCAGTTAAAAATCCCATCTCCACTAATAAAATAAATTTAAAAAAGAGCAGACCTGCACTTAGAGCCGTTAGGCTGAAAAACAGACGAACAACATGCATGTTGTATCCGGCCAAAGAATGTTGAAGATGGTCGGCAGATACATTGCACAACATGCACAAAGGGAGTTTACTTTCGATATGCATTCCTCCCACAAAAGACCGCGTTCTATGGAAAAGGCTGTTTTCAAGACCAGGAAAAATAACGTATTTGACGTTGATAAGATGTTCAAATCGAAAATAATCTCTGTTTCAATTCAGGAGCAAAGTAAAGCTTCATCAACCGTGCGCGTCTGATTGACTTCTTTAGAAGGCTTCTCGCTGACCGCCATTTTGAAACTAGCGACGCGACTATGCTTACCGCATTAAAAATAATACTTTAAAACTTATTTTATCGTATATATGTATGCATGTTTACTTGCTGATGATTTTAATTTACTCACCGGAATAAACTTGTAACTTGTATGCTTGAAATTTTCAATGTTATGCACAAAAAAATGTCTTGCACCTTCATAATCCGGGCGGTGTACGAGGACTGGTTCCCTCACATCGAAAAATAGCTTTCGAAAAACACTTCTACAAAAATGTCTCCATCCTAAGGACAAATATTGTTGCCATGCATAAACTATATGGCATTAGTACTTTCGTTTCGTACCTGCAAACCATTGTTACTCTTTTGACGAACTACTTAGTCTGCAGAAATTGCGAAAAGCTGCTGGACTACACAGCGTCGTGAGACTAGCGATGCCATGCTTATAGTGACGTCATTTTGCTGCTCGTCTATTATTCTTCAGAATTCCTGTCGCTACACGTACCCACAGACCGTACTAATGGCGGGAAGCGCTGTGTGTCCGTCTTTATTTGTGTGCGCCGGCATGTATGTTGATCAGAGATTGGCTTAGAGAGGAGGAAAATGGATCAGAAGGATACGCTTAAAAATATGAACAGCTCTGAATGTTCCTAAAAGAAAAACGCATGTGAGCTCCAAACAATACGGTAGATTTTGAAATTAAATCGCAAAAAGGGCAGCTGATGTCCTGATGACGCAATGCAAGCTCACCAGCCTGGAATTCCATGGCATTAGCACTGCAGAGCACTCTCAGAATTGAAATGTAAAATTACGTCCCTTGGAGCTACTCTGAGTGCACTTTTGGCTTTGGGCGACGCCTTTGTTTGAATCCGTTTCAACCACGTAGTATTAGAGTTGCGCTTTTATTTTCTCTTTCTCAAAATTTCGCCCTCTCAGCGAGGGCTTCATCAGGGGAATGCCCAAGTAACGGGTAACTAGGTCACAAAACAGATACACTACATAATTTACGTGTTAGAATGTAGTGCGTCAAACAGATATAGATTTTACAACACGTTTTCAGTTTTGGGTTTTCAGCTTTTGTATGGACATTTCAAGTTTAGCGCGAATTTCCTGCAGAAAACAAAATGGCGCCAGCATTAAGGGAGAAAAGAAAAAAAAACACTTTATAATTTTAACACGTTTAACCTGGTAATACCCGAAAAATGTGGGGTGTGTTCGACACTGTGAGCAGGCAAGGCATGTGGCAGATCCTGGAGCGACTTGGCAGTCCCCCAAAGTTCCTTAGCATGATCGTCCAGCTACACGAGGACCAGCAAGGCCAGGTCAGACTCAACAATGACCTCTCAGAACCATTCCCTATTCTCAACGGTGTAAAGCAGGGCTGCGTGCTGGCACCGACCCTCTTCACCATCTTTTTTAGCATGATGTTGAAGCAGGCCACAGTGGACCTCAACGATGACGATGCAGTGTACATCATGTATCGTCTTGATGGCAGCCTGTTCAACCTCAGACGACTGCAGGCCCACACCAAAACCCTAGACCAACTGATTCGTGAGCTGCTTTTTGCTGATGACGCTGCCCTCGTTGCACACACAGAGAGAGCCCTGACAGGCCACGGACCACAGTGCTGTTTCCGTACTGTCCAGTCTCTTAGCCTTAGTCAGTCCCAGTCATCCCCTAATTTTTCAATTCCCTAAAAAAAACACTACCGCCCAACAGCTGCACATTTGCCATGCACAAAATACCCACACACAAAAACAGCACATGACCCGTCTCATTTCTTGGCTATGAAACTGGTTCCTTACCAACCCCACACCCAAGCACAGCTGAAATCAGCGTGCCCCTCAAATCACTACGTCAAAGGCAACTCAACATAGGCCCACGAATGTCCACTGGATAAGCTCAGGATGGTATGAATCAAAGCACCAAACATGTCTCCTCTCAGCTAACCACAAATTTCCAGCAAATTCCAACATTCAGCCCAACTGCAAATATTCAAACAAGGCAAAAATTATTTTTAAAAACACGGGGCCTCTTACTGCCTGAACTTCCCAATTTAAATGTATACCGTGACCTGTCAGAGAAACTTGTCCCACCTGAACACCATTCAATCTGCCATCAGTGCAACCCTTAGACAATAGCTAAGTCAAACCCAAAGTGACACCCTTGAAAGTTGCTGTTATGGCCCATTATGTGAAGTGCCTTGATGTGGCGTTCACAATGCTGTTGATGTGTTGGATCATGCATATCTGATGCCATGAAAAACAGCCTAGATATGGTCAGAATGCCTCCAAAATTGGCATGTACATCAAGTAATATATCTGATCTTCAGAAATGTTGCATTTGAGACACAGGCACATGAAAGTGTGGTTTTTTTTCATATTTTTCCATTGCCTACCCCCCCCCCCCCCCTACTTTTTCTGTTTTTCCAAGTTTACACACGCATGCAATACAGTCAAACTGACTTCTGGTGGGCTGGACAACTTTAAAAAGTTACCATGACACTGACACTGATGAAAAATGAGCTTTCAGACCCAAGGACATTTCCTTGTGTATCTTAGGGCAGCCCAAAAGACAACACCCAGGCATCCTCATTGACCCTGTTGTCTGGTGACGACAAGCTGGAAGAGGCCTGTAACCAGCTGCCATGCCCTATATGCTGCTGGCAATCTTTCCCTAGGCAAAAGGGGTCATGAAACAGCTCTGCAATTTAAACATTAAGTCTATTGAGCTATCCCACAGGAAAAAGACTACACAAAACAACCAAAACTATGCTACGCGGGACACACCGCATACGCTAACAAGTGTCTGGAGTGCTGATTTAGGAGGTAGCATAAAAAAATGGTTATGTACAGTTCATTTTTATATAAAACACACTTGTCAGAGTCTCAAAACACCTCAGCTCATCTTGCAGATGCAGTAGGCATGTGTGTGCCAAACTTGTGAGCACTCCTGTAAAACCCTGTACAGGTGCCTGCAACTGCTGGTCCCATAACAATGCACTCAAATGAGCTTTACTCAGTGTACAAGTGTTTGTGTTTGGCTTAGAATAGACACCAGAGACATACCTCATGACAATTACAGCAGAATGACACCTCAGATGCAACCAGTGTAGCAGTACCATGCAAAATAACACTTTTGAAGGTCACATTATTTTGGCCGCTTATTTCACTCTAAGGTCAGCTGTCTGATGAAATGCACATGCTAACACTGTTTCATTGTAGATTTTATCTTAACCTTTGACCTTAAGCCCCCAAACCCCCCCCCCCCTCTTCCCCCCCCCCCCCCCACCTCCAATCCCAAACCCCTACCCAACCCCACCCTACAACCACACCCCACACAACTTCAATAACTGAAAGAGTGAATTATTTTTTAACGCATTTATCAAAACTGAAACACCCCCAAACCCCACCCCTTTCAAGGTCAAGGTCAAAGGTCACAGCTCATGGTCGAAGGAAAGACTCATGACTACCTGTAAGACAAAAAATAAATGAGCAAACACACTAAACCTAGTTCACAGTGCAGGTAAACAGGGTGTTGCCACGCAAAACATGCCAAAACGCCTATAAAACTGCATGCACAGCGATTTTTTTGGCAAAATTTCAAATTTTTCATGATTTTCTTACTTTTCCCAACTGCAAACATCCTAACTCAATGATCTGGTTACACTAAAACCAGTTTCCGGTCTATGTCACATATGGCATGTGGTGCACTGACAGGCCACCGACCACAGTGCTGTTTCCGTACTGTCCAGTCTCTTAGCCTTAGTCAGTCCCAGTCATCCCCTAATTTTTCAATTCCCTGAAAAACACTACCGCCCACCAGCTGCACATTTGCCATGCACAAAATACAAAAAAACAGCACATGACCCGTCTCATTTCTTGGCTATGAAACTGGTTCCTTACCAACCCCACACCCAAGCACAGCTGAAATCAGCGTGCCCCTCAAATCACTACGTCAAAGGCATCACATTGGCCACAAATGTC
>BTPG01000005.1:102314017-102333553 GCA_036245525.1 Semisulcospira habei | reverse complement strand
AATTAAATAAATAATTTTAAAATATACTACTATTTTGGGTTTAATTCGAGCAGCGGGCGAACCCAATGCCATCACAATGGCGGTTAAATAAAAAAGGGGTGATAGGGGGCTCGGATAGAGGTAGCACCTTTGCTGTTCGGCAGCTGCGTCCTACATATGGACGGACGGGCATCACTGGTCCTCATCCATCTCCTTAATCTCTCACGTGCTGGCTCCAAGCGCCCACAACCCTGGCAAACCACCTCAGCTGGTGGGCTAAACCACGTGAGGGGGTGGTGTTCACATTGCACCACTAGGCGGATGAGCTGTTTCTGACAGCCAACGGCTAGAGGACGGAGGAGATCAGGTTGGATCCAACGGCCAAATGTGGGGGAGTAAAACCCTTCAAATCAGGAGTGGAGCCCCGAAGGCAGACAGCTGCCAGTATTCACGCACTGTTCTGGCAGCTCCTGCAGCCAAACTGGTGCCAAACGTACTGCTTTGCATTCCTTTGGATACATCAGCGAGGCCGAGAGGGGGATCTTGACGACTGGGCACCCCAGGATCTCCATACACTTCGCCCAGGCTTGCGCCCTGGAGAGGTCACTACGCTCAACTTCCAGTGACTTGACCCAGCAAGCGCATATACTTTCCATTGACTTTCCGAGACAGATGGCCCCAAACAAATAAAAACGATAAAGAAAGTCAAGATACCCTGGGACAAATGAACGCTCAGATTAAAGGATAGATTATGAACAATGCACAGATGGAAGTGTCGCGTCTTGGTGACGGTAGTTCTCTGGTTGTGTGGTAGTGGGGTTGGGAGATAGCGTGGGCAGTATTACCATATTATGTGTATGTAGTAACATCAGCATATGAAACAAAACCTACTTTTCAAACACAATAAAAATAAATAATATAATATTAAATAACTTAGGACATATGTGTTTACCCAATGTAAGGATATATTATGAACATGCACAGAATGTTATGTTCTGTGGTTTTTGTATGATGTGGGGTGGGGGACAAAGCGGTGTGTTGTGTATGCACCTCTATTACGCATAGTCGTGATAACATGTTATGTTCACATTCAACAACACGTGAAATGTAGACTTTATTGTCATCTTTCACACAGACCCCAATATCTCCCCCGTGAGTTTGGTCAGATTCTTGTAACGGTCATCTACACCCCCCCCCCCCCACTCAACTCCAACCCCTCCCACGCCTCAGCCCAGATAGCAGATGTGATTAGAGAGTTACAGATTATCTCCCCTGACAGCCCTGCCAACTTTATTGCAGGTGCCTTTAACGACTCTGACTTACGCTCAGCTTACCGACTTTTTCAACCAGAACGAGACTGTCCCCACGTCGCAGAACAAGACGTTAGATTATTGTATGGAAACGTCCCCAATGCATACCATCGTTCGATCCTCCCACCCGTAGATAACTCAGACCACAATAGCTGTGTTTCTTGTCCCAGCATACAAACCCAAAATCCAGGACAGAGCCCCATAGTGAAGAAGTTTATGTTAAGGGGTGGTCCTAAGTGATAAGTGTAGTAACAGTTTGCCAGGGTGTTTTGAGTTGTTCCAGATCGGATTGGGGCAACGTGTTTCATTATCCTCTTGACTATCTAGTGCCTAGTGTGATACGAAAAGCTTAACTTGAAGTAACTTCTGATCCTGAATGTGAATTTCATGTAAAGATCATGGTTATATAATGCCCATCCAGTCTAAAGACATGAAATTGTATTTCTATACCCGCCAACCACAAACACATCAAGTGGAATTAATCTAAGTCTCCTCAAAAAAAGCCACACTGAATTGAGAAAAAAAAGTTGCATTTCAGACAGGAGACCAGAGTATGAAAGGAAAGCAGTACGAAATAAATTGAGGAAGCAGTGAGGAATTAGACGCTAAGAAAAAGTATAAAAAGAGAAAGTATAGTCACAGTTTTGAATCATGTAAGCTTACAGAGCAGAATGGATGGAGAGGACTTAAAACTTTATCAGCAGGCCACAATAAACCAAAATTCAGTAGCATTTAAGCATGCCAATAGAAAGAACAAACAGAATTTTCAGAAAACTGAATGAGTTCTATTGAGATTTGAGAAAGATGATCTGAAAGGATGATTGTAGAATGCATGATTTCCCAGCTTGAAGTAAATGTGGCAGGCATGTTGATGAAGACATTGAGATCTCATGGCAAGGCGGTTGGATAAGCTTTTTAAGCAAACTGAAATGTTAAGAAAGCATTAGGCCCTGACTAATATTTGCGGTAGAGGTTTGAGAGTATATGTGCCAGTCCCATTTGTCTGTGTTTGTTTGATAGGCCGTTTTTGTTTAGAGCTGCTGTCTCTGAAGGATGTCAAACGGTAACCTAGGCTCTGGAAAACATCTACCAGTCTGGCCCTGTCCCCAGAACAATCAAGCCCAAGAACACTCCAATGACTATCGCCCTGTAGCTCTCCACCTCTATGTAAATGAAGTGGCTTTGAGCGTGTTGTCCCTTATCTAGGACGTGCCTCGATCAGGTCAAGCCCTATCAAGCATCCTTTCCAGTTTGCATACAAGCAAAAACAGATGTACTGGATGACGCCACAACTCACACTTCTGCAACCATGCAATACACACATTTCGAAAAACCTGGCGCTTTTTTGTACGCATTTCTTTGTTAATAGACTTTTCATCCAGCCTTCAACACTATACAACCCTAATCTCATCAGCTCCAAAAACCTTCTCTGTTACAATGTATCTGCCAAGGCTTATCCTAGGGATGTCAACTTCCTACTTCCTTCCTTGTAAATTAGGACCCAGTCCAGGTTCGCTTTCAAACAGCTCTCCTACCTCTCCTCATCCCATGAGGCGCCCCTCAAGGTACCAGTTCTCTCCCCCTGGTGCTGTTTCACACTGTCACACTTACGAATTGTAGTGGCACTGACTCTACCCTTCTTATAAAATACCTCGGATGACACTGCCTTAGAAGAATCTCTCCAAGTAAAGATGCGACTTTCAATGGGCAGAAGTAGAACGTTTTAGTGTTCGGTGTAAAGATAATTTTCTAGACCTAAATGTGAGTAAGACCAAGGAACTACTGATAGACCTTTCGAAGAAAACCCTGCCCCTGTCCCTGTTCTGATGATCGATGAATGTGGTCTGTTGAGGCGTGTGACTGAGTATAAGTATCTTGGAACAGTCATAGATGATAAGTTGTCCTTTAACGCAAACACCATCCCTCCATACACAAGAAATGTCAGTCACGCATCTACTGCCTCCAGAAACTCAGGAAGCTGAATGTGAACCCCTCTGTCCTTCAAACTTTTTACTGCTCTTTTATTGAGTCTGTCATCACTTTCGGTTCTGTGTGCTGGTATGGAGGTCTGAGTGTGAAGAACAAGAACCACCCTGGCACGAATGGTAAACATGACTGCAGCAAAAGTGACTGGCAGTAAAGCAAAACAGTTGTTGGAGATCCCTGTATGAACAGCGTGTGGGTGAGAAAGGGTAGGCGGATAGCTTCAGACAGATCCCATGTCCTTGCCCACCTCTATGAACTCCCTCCGCCCCTCTGGCCGGCAGACTCCGCACGCACAAAGCTAGAACACTTAGACTACAGCACAGTTTCCATCCCCAAATCCATGCACTCTAAGCAATCTGTAGGTACATCCACGCATAACCCAAACCTAACTCCTCCCCCTATCCCCCTTTACCTGTGCAATCAGTAGGAATGGAGCTTGTTGAATTTTAGAGAAGTGATTATATTGTGTTTCATTTGGTGGTGAACATGGACATACTGGGATTGTTTGTTAACTGGAGTGTTTACCCCACTAATTATTTTACTATGGTAGAACTTTAATTATGCAGCTTGTGTAATATGTGTAATAATGTACTGGAGATGTTTGTATAATAAGTAGTGAGGGTTAGACTAGGTTGAAACACGCGTATTATGTATGCATATGTAGAGGTGGGTGTGAATGTATAAGTGCCGCTCAGTTCAGTCCATAAAAGATGTTTGTGTGAGATGTGTAAGAGTTATGTGTAAAGATTTTGTAGTGTTTTTACTTTATATCCATTTGGAATTTGTAGCTGTGCAAGTGCAGGGAGAAAATGTTCATAATTATGCGATAATGTTTTTATGTCTTGTTTGTACTATTTGTTAGTAAATGTACCACAACCGCGACAAAATCAATTTCTCATTTTCGAGATAAAAAGTACTCTCTTATTCTTGATTCATTATTCTTATCAAATATGTGGTAAATCGAGGTTCTCATCTTGTATGCTGATGTCTACCCTGGGGACTTGGGCGGGTTAACTACTTTTTAGTTCCCAGGGTGACCCTGGTCAGCCCCACAGGGTGGGTTTTCCCCTCTATTCAGGGCGTGTGTTTCTGTCTACCCTTGTACCATTCACCAGTATTTACTTTTTTTAAAACTCTTCCTACTGTCTGCAACGTCTTGTAGCTCTTGATATTGGATGTGTGTTGCTAAAGGGTCTAGTTAGGTTTATTTAGTGTATTAGACCAGCTGCGACATACATTCAATATTCTGTTTAGTTTGGGTTTTTTCACAAGCAGTGCAGGCACGTCCTGAGAAAGACTTGTTGCTGTCGGGACGTTAAAACAATGTACAATCAATCATTTTATGCTGAGTATGTGCAAACATACATCACAAACAAACAAACAAACAAAAAAATAATAAATTAAATAAAATAAGTTTGGGGATACCTGGGACCTATAAATATGCATGTTAAGTAAAGGATAGATTAAGAACTATGCACAGACGTATGCATATTGAAAACACAATTTTCTCTCCTTGGTGACCACGTACCATACCACTATAGTGATCAGTGCATCAAGGAATTCCATCCATCCATAATTAAAAGGATAAATAATAAATAAATATGT
This sequence comes from Semisulcospira habei, assembly GCA_036245525.1. Taxonomy (NCBI): domain Eukaryota; kingdom Metazoa; phylum Mollusca; class Gastropoda; family Semisulcospiridae; genus Semisulcospira; species Semisulcospira habei. The sequence goes on along the minus strand of BTPG01000005.1, from coordinate 102,328,673 downwards.
AAGTGAATACATACATGAATCAAGTAAAAATAAAATAAATAAAACATGTAATATAATAGAGAGGGCGTACTATCTGTATTGTGTCTCATGCAGTCCTGATAAAGCTTAATCATAAAGAGTCCTTGTGAGTACTTGAGTGCGGATTGGTTGAATTGGTTGCAAAAACTAAAATTTTATATTTAGGTGTTTAGCTGAACATGGTGATTTTGATGGAAACGGTTCGGAGATGGTATTTCACTCTGCCTGGCTTGTGCTTAAGACCAGTCGGATACGAGTGTGCTTGACCCAGTTAAAAATCCCCATCTCCACTAATAAAAATAAATTTAAAAAAGAGCAGACCTGCACTTAGAGCCGTTAGGCTGAAAAACAGGACGAACAACATGCATGTTGTATCCGGCCAAAGAATGTTGAAGATGGTCGGCAGTATACATTGCACAACATGCACAAAGGAGTTTACTTTCGATATGCATTCCTCTCCACAAAAGACCGCGTTTCATGGAAAATGGCAGTGTTTCAAGACCAGGAAAAAATAACGTATTATGACGTTGATAAGATGTTCCAAATCGAAAATAATCTCTGTTTCAATTCAGGAGCAAAGTAAAGCTTCATCAACCGTGCGCGTCTGATTGACTTCTTTAGAAGGCTTCTCGCTGACCGCCATTTTGAAACTAGCGACGCGACTATGCTTACCCGCATTAAAAATTTAATACTTTAAAACTTATTTTATCGTATATATGTATGCATGTTTACTTGCTGATGATTTTAATTTACTCACTGGAATAAACTTGTAACTTGTATGCTTGAAATTTTCAATGTTATGCACAAAAAAATGTCTTGCACCTTCATAATCCGGGCGGTGTACGAGGACTGGTTCCCCTCACATCGAAAAATAGCTTTCGAAAAACACTTCTCCAAAAATGTCTCCATCCTAAGGACAAATATTGTTTGCCATGCATAAACTATATGGCATTAGTACATTCGTTTCGTACCTGCAAACCATTGTTACTCTTTTGACGAACACTTAGTCTGCAGAAATTGCGAAAAAGCTGCTGGACTACACAGCGTCGTGAGACTAGCGAGCCATGCTTATAGTGACGTCCATTTTGCTGCTCGTCTATTATTCTTCAGATTCCTGTCGCTAACACGTACCCACAGACCGAACTAATGGCGGGAAGCGCTGTGTGTCCGTCTTATTTGTGTGCGCCGCATGTATGTTGATCAGAGATTGGCTAGAGAGGAGGAACAATGGATCAGAAGGATACGCTTAAAAATATGAACAGCTCTGAATGTTCCTAAAAGAAAAACGCATGTGAGCTCCAAACAATACGCGTAGATTTTGAAATTAAATCGCAAAAAGGGCAGCTGATGTCCCTGATGACGCAATGCAAGCTCACCAGCCTGGAAATTCCATGGCAATAGCACTGCAAGCACTCTCAGAATGGAAATGTAAAATTACGTCCCTGGAGCTACTCTGAGTGCACTTTTGGCTTTGGGCGACCGCCTTTGTGTTGAATCCGTTTCAACCACGTAGTATTAGAGTTGCGCTTTTATTTCTCTTTCTCAAAATTTCCGCCCTCTCAGCGAGGCTTCATCAGGGGAATGCCCAAGTAACGGGTAAACTAGGTCACAAAACAGATACACTACATAATTTACGTGGTAGAAATGTAGTGCTGCAAACAGATATAGATTTTACAACACGTTTTCAGTTTTGGTTGTTTCAGCTTTTGTATGGACATTTCAAGTTTAGCGCGAATTTCCGTGCAGCAAAAACAAAATGGCGCCAGCATTAAGGGAGAAAAGAAAAAAAAACACTTTATATAATTTAAACACGTTTAACCTGGTAATCACCCCTAAAAATGTGGGTGTGTTCGACACTGTGAGCAGGCAAGGGCATGTGGCAGATCTGGAGCGACTTGGCAGTCCCCAAAGTTCCTAGCATGAATCGCCAGCTACACGAGGACCAGCAAGGCCAGGTCAGACTCAACAATGACCTCCTCTCAGCAACCATTCCCTATTCTCAACGGTGTAAAGCCGGGCTGCGTGCTGGCACCGACCCTCTTTCACCATCTTTTTTAGCATGATGTTGAAGCAGGCCACAGTGACCTCCAACGATGACGATGCAGTGTACATCATGTATCGTCTTGATGGCAGCCTGTTCAACCTCAGACGACTGCAGGCCCACACACCAAAACCCTAGACCAACTGATTCGAGAGCTCTTTTTGGCTGATGAGGCTGCCCCCTCGGTGCACACACAGAGAGAGCCCCTGACAGGCCACGGACCACATGTGCTGTTTCCGTACTGTCCAGTCTCTTAGCCTTAGTCAGTCCCAGTCATCCCCTAATTGTTTCAATTCCCTAAAAAAAACACACCTACCGCCCATACAGCTGCAACATTTGCCATGCACCAAATACCCACACACTAACACAAAACAGCACATGACCCGTCCTCATTTCTTGGCTATGAAACTGGTTCCTTACCAACCCCACACCCAAGCACAGCTGAAATCAGCGTGCCCCTCAAATCACTACGTCAAAGGCAACTCAACATAGGCCCACAAATGTCCCACTGGATAAGCTCAGGATGGTATGAATCAAAGCACCAAACATGTCTCCTCTCAGCTAACCACAAATTTCCAGCAAATTCCAACATTCAGCCCAACTGCAAATTTTCAAACAAGGCAAAAATTATTTTTAAAAACACGGGACCTCTTACTGCCTGAACTTCCCAATTTAAATGTATACCGTGACCCTGTCAGAGAAACTTGTCCCACCTGAACACCATTCAATCTGCCATCAGTGCAACCCTTAGACAATAGCTAAGTCAAACCCAAAGTGACACCCTTGAAAGTTGCTGCATCTTTATGTTATGGCCCATTATGTGAAGTGCCTTGATGTGGCGTTCACAATGCTGCTTGATGTGTTGGATCATGCATATCTGATGCCATGAAAAACAGCCTAGATATGGTCAGAATGCCTCCAAAATTGGCATGTACATCAAGTAATAATATCTGATCTTCAGAAATGTTGCATTTGAGACACAGGCACATGAAAGTGTTTTTTTTTTCATATTTTTCCATTGCCTACCACCCCCCCCTACTTTTTTCTGTTTTTCCCAAGTTTACACACACGCATGCAATACAGTCAAACTGACTTCTGGTGGGCTGGACAACTTTAAAACAGTTACCATGACACTGACACTGATGAAAAATGAGCTTTCAGACCCAAGGCCATTTCCTTGTGTATCTTAGGGCAGCCCAAAAGACAACACCCAGGCATCCTCATTGACCCTGTTGTCTGGTGACAACAAGCTGGAAGAGGCCTGTAACCCAGGCTGCCATGCCCTATATGCTGCTGGCAATCTTTCCCTAGGCAAAAGGGGTCATGAAACAGCTCTGCAATTTAAACATTAAGTCTATTGAGCTATCCCACAGGGAAAAAGACTACACAAAACAACCAAAACATATGCTACACGCGGGACACGCCCGCATACGCTAACAAGTGTCTGGAGTGCTGATTTAGGAGGTAGCATAGAAAAAAATGGTTATGTACAGTTCATTTTTTATATATAAAACACACTTGTCAGAGTCTCAAAACACCTCAGCTCATCTTGCAGATGCAGTAGGCATGTGTGTGCCAAACTTGTGAACACTCCTGTAAAACCCTGTACTAGGTGGCCTGCAACTGCTGCTGGTCCCATAACAATGCACTCAAATGAGCTTTACTCAGTGTACAAGTGCTTGTGTTTGGCTTAGAAATAGACACCAGAGACATCCCTCATGACAATTACAGCAGAATGACACCTCAGATGCAACCAGTGTTAGCAGTAACCATGCAAAATAACACTTCTGCATGTCACATTAATTTTGGCCGCTTATTTCACTCTGAGGTCACGCTGTCTGATGAAATGCAACATGCTTAACACTGTTTTCATTGTTAGTATTTTATCTTAACCCTTTGACCTATAAGCCCCCAACCCCCCCCCCCGTCTTCCCCCCCCTCCCCCCCCCCACCTCCAACCCAAACCCCTACCCACCCCACCCTACCTACACCCACCCCCACACAACTTCAATAACTGAAAGAGTGAATTATTTTTAACGCATTTATCAAACTGAACACCCCCAAACCCCACCCCTCTTTCAAGGTCAAGGTCAAAGGGTCACAGCTCATCAGGTCGAAGAGGAAAGACTCATAGACTACCTGTAAGACAAAAAAATAAATGAGCAAACACACCTAAAACCTAGCTCACAGTGCAGGTAAACAGGGTTGCGTTGCCACGCAAAACATGCCAACAACGCCTATAAAACTGCATGCACAGCGATTTTTTGGCAAAATTTCAAATTTTTCATGATTTTTCTTACTTTTCCAACTGCAAACATCCAAACTCATTGATCTGGTTACACTAAACCAGTTTCCGGTCTATGTCACATATGGCATGTGGTGCACCTGACAGGCCACGGACCACAGTGCTGGTTTCCGTACTGTCCAGTCTCTTAGCCTTAAGTCAGTCCCAGTCATACCCCTAATTTTTCAATTCCCTGAAAAAACACTACCGCCCACCCAGCTGCACATTTGCCATGCACAAAATACACAAAAAAACAGCACATGACCCCGTCTCATTTCTTGGCTATGAAACTGGTTCCTTACCAACCCCACACCCAAGCACAGCTGAAATCAGCGTGCCCCTCAAATCACTACGTCAAAGGCAACTCAACATAGGCCCACAAAATGTCCCACTGGATAAGCTGAGGATAAAGCACCAAACATGTCTCCTCTCAGCTAACCACAAATTTACCAGCAAATTCCAACATTCAGCCCCAACTGCAAACTTTTCAAACAAGCAAAAAAATTATTTTTAAAAACACGGGGCCTCTTACTCTACTCTGAACTTCCCAATTTAAATGGTATATCCGTGACCTGTCAGCGCATCACGTCCTGCTTCGCAGACGCTGCCCAGCTCTTTGGACTCGAGGTCCAGTCTAAAAAAGACAGAGGTCCTTCATCAGCCGGCACCGAACGGTAGAGCATCCGCCCTCACCCCACATCACCATCGGCGAGTCTGAACTAAAGTCAGTGCACCAGTTTACTTACCTTGGCTGCATCATCACGTCGGACGCCAAGCTGGACAAGGAGCTTGACAGCAGGCTGGCAAAAGCGAACAGCGCTTTCGGGCGACTATTCAAGCGGGTGTGGCACAATCAACAGCTGAAAACAGGCACCAAGATCAGCGTGTACAGAGCTGTGGTCCTCACCCACCCTGCTGTATGGTTCCGAGTCCTGGGCCCTCTACCGCAGCCAACTACGACTCTCTCGAACGCTTCCACCAGCGCTGCCTGCGTACCATCCTGGGCATTCACTGGAGTGACTATGTCACCAACGTCGAGGTCCCTTGAACAGGCAGAAACTGTGAGCATCGAGGCTTTGCTGCTGCGGACACAGCTCCGCTGGGCGGGGCATGTCTCCAGGATGGAGGATCATCGCCTACCAAAGATCACCCTGTTCGGCGAGCTTGCTACTGGACACCGTGACAGAGGGGCACCAAAGAAGAGATACAAAGACTGTCTCAAGAAGTCACTTAGTGCCTGCCAAATCGACCACCACCAGTGGTCTTCGCTTGCTGCGGACCGTGACACCTGGCGCTCCACCATTTACAAGGCAGCTGTCTCCTTTGAGGACTCTCGCAGAGCTAGCCTTAAGGACAAGCGGCTCAGGAGAAAAAAACAGAGATGCCGCAACTCAGAACCCTGGCCAGACCTTCCCCTGCAGCCACTGCGGTCGAACCTGCCTGTCCCGGATTGGCCTCCGCAGCCACGAACAAGCCTGCAGACGTCGTGGGCAACCCTATAAAATCTTCGTTCACGAAGTCAAGCCAAGAGACCCGAAAAATGTCCCAGAAATCTGCAAAAGTATGCATTTGTCGTATTTTTCAAGGGTAAATGCTATGTTAAATATTTAAAATGTGCATTAAAAGGGTAGAGCCATATATATAACAACTGAAAAAGTGGCTTGAGGAATTAAGAAATGGTACTTACGTTACCATGCCCATAAGCAGAATGTGGTAATAAAACTACAGCTTAATACTGTGTTTAAAACGCACTCATTGAAAATCCGAAAAATACGATATCAAAACTGGAATATTTTAATCGAATGTGCCGGTGTGTAGGTTACCATTATGTACGTTGCCATGAATTTTAGGCTGCTGCTGTATCTGTGTATAACGAGGGACTTCGTACAAAGCACTGGTATTACCTTTGCCAAGATCTTCTTACTTACTTACTTACGCCTGTCACCCCTACCCGGGTATAGGCCGTCGACGAGAGACCTCCAGCAACTCCTGTCCTGTGCTTCTCCTTCGATTCTACTCCAGGTGGTTCCCAGTCTCTTGATGTCTGCTTGGAGGTCTCGACGCCAGGAGTTTCTCGGCCTACCTCTTTTCCTCTTTCCCTGGGGGTTCCATGACAATGCCTGCCTAGTGATACTGGAAGCTGGCTTTCTCAGACTGTGACCGATCCATCCCCATCTTCTTCGCCCAATTTCATTCTCTGCTGTTATCTGCTCTGTTCTCTCCCAGAGTCTGACGTTGCTGATCTTCTCTGGCCAGTGGATTTTCAAAATTCTTCTAAGGCAACTGTTCATGAAGGTCTGTACTCTGTTGACTGTGGTTTTTGTCAATCTCCATGTCTCTGCTCCATATAGGAGAACTGCTTTTACATTGGAGTTGAAAATCCGGACTTTGGTGTGTTGTGACAGCTCTCTGGAACTCCACACTTTTTTCAACTGGAGAAAGGCTGCTCTGGCTTTACCGATTCGTGCTCTGACATCTGCATCAGTGCCGCCTTTTTTGTCTATGATGCTCCCGAGATAGGTGAAGGACTCCACCTCCTCCAACGGGGTGCCAGCAAGCAAGACTGGTTCTTCCCTGGTTGCGTTCAGCCTCATTGTCTTTGTTTTCTGTTTGTGAATGGTGAGGCCCACTTGGGACGAGATGTCAGCAAGCCTCGTGGTCTTGTCCTGCATTTGTTGATGAGTGTGGGACAGTAATGCCAAGTCGTCTGCAAAATCGAGGTCGTCAAGCTGTGTCCACAGTGTCCACTGTATTCCACTTCGTCTGTGCTCTGTGGTCATCTTCATGACCCAGTCTATGGCCAGTAGGAAGAGGAACGGAGACAGCAGACACCCCTGCCTGACACCAGTTCTGACCTGGAGCTCTCTGGTGAACTGCCCTTCGTGGATCACGCGACATGTCATGCCATCATAGCTGCTCTTGATCAGGCGGACGAGCTTTGTGGGTACACCGTAGTGTCGTAGGAGTTTCCACAGAGTCTCTCGGTCCACGCTGTCAAATGCTTTCTCATAATCCACAAAGTTGACGTACAGCGGGGAGCTCCACTCCAGAGACTGTTCCACGATGATGCGGAGAGTGGCGATCTGGTCTGTACATGATCGGTTCTTCCTGAATCCTGCTTGCTGGTCTCTCAGCTGGGGGTCAACGGAGCTCTTCATTCTCTCTAGGATGATCCTGTTGAAGACCTTTCCTGGTACTGACAGCAAGGTGATTCCTCTGTAGTTGGAACACTTGCTGAGGTCGCCTTTCTTGGGAAGCTTGATTAGGTACCCCTCCTTCCAGTCAGCTGGCATCACCTCCTCTTCCCAGATCTTTCCAAACAGTGGGTACAGCATCTCAACTGTTGTCTCTAGGTCTGCTTTCAGAGACTCCGCTGGGATGCCATCTGGCCCTGCTGCTTTGCCATTCTTCAAAAATGCCACTGCTTTTCTGATCTCTTCCCGGCTGGGTCTGTCACAGCTGATGGGTAGGTCGGTCTCTGCCGGCTGGATGTCGGGGGGGTCGGGTGGGCTAGGTCTGTTCAGTAACTCTTCAAAATACTCGGCCCATCTGTCGAGTTGGTCTGCTCTGTCTGCAATAGGCTTGCCTTCTTTGTCTTTTACTGGTCTTTCTGTATGGCCATACTTACCCGACAATCTTCTGGTAATGTCGTAGAGCTGTTTCATGTTGCCGCTGCCTGCTGCCTTTTCTGCCTCTGCTGCCAGGCTGTCTGTGTAGGCCCTCTTGTCTGCCCTGATACTCCTCTTCACCTCGCGGTTGGCTTCCGAGTATTCCCCCTGTGCCCTTACTTTGGCTGCTCTCGTGCGACTGTTGTTGACCGCTGCTTTCTTCTGCTTCCTCGCTTCTATCTTCTTCAAGGTCTGTGCCGACAGCCAGTCCTTGTGGTGGTGTTTCCTGAACCCTACAGTGTCTTTGCAGGTTGAGTTCAGCGCCTCTCTAACTGCCTTCCACTGCTGCTCTGTGGTGACCGCCTCCTCTTCATTTACTAGCTCCTGTAGCGCTTGAAACCGGTTGGACAGCACCAGTTTGAACTCTTCTCTAACTCCAGTTTCTCTCAGGAGGCCTACATTATAGCGCTGTCTTCTTGTTGTCTCTGTGCGGCTTTTCTTTAGCTTGAGCTTCATTCTTAAGGTAAGCAGATGGTGGTCGGAGGCGACATCTGCTCCCTTCCTCACTCGAACATCTTGAAGAGATCTTCTAAATTTCTTGCTAATGCAGATATGGTCTATATGGTTCTCTGTTGTATGGTCAGGTGAGACCCAAGTTGCTTTGTGTATTCTTCTGTGTGGGAAGATGCTGCCTCCAATGACAAGTCGATTTAGAGCACAAAAGTCTACAAACTTCTCCCCGTTCTCACTCATCTCCGAGCCTAGTCCCTGTCTCCCCATCACCTCTTCGTATCCGGTGTTGTCCTCCCCTATTTTGGCATTAAAATCACCCATGACGATGGTGATGTCTCGCTCCGCACATTTGTCCAAGGCACTCTGGAGTCGGTCGTAGAACTCTTGTTTCTCTTCCTCGTCACTGTCATTAGTGGGCGCATAACACTGGATGACGTTTAGCTTGAGCTTTTTCTTGGTTCTAAAGGCTGCTGTGATAATTCTTGGCCCAAGAGGTTCCCAGCCCACCAGCGCTCTCTGTGCCGCCAAGATCTTCAAATGAAGTAAATCATGTATGCAACATTGCTTTTTGGGAATTAGGACGCATCAGTTCTATCCGTCATTACCTCACCACTGAAGCTACACAAAACTAGTCGCCTATTTAGTCTAATCCCGCATGGATTACGGCAACGCCCTTTTAGCTGGCCTCCCTCGGTCTCTCATTCAGAAATTGCAGCGACTTCAGAATTGTGCTTCACGTCTTATCGTCCGCGCCCCACAGCATCAACCCATCACTCCCATCCTGAGACAACTTCAACGGCTGCCAGTCAATCGAGTCTCGTACAAAATCGACTGTCTGTGTTACAAAGCTATTAACTTCTCTACCTATCTCGCTGATCTTCTTCAACTATACACACCCTACCGCTCCCTCCGTTCAAGTAGTGACATGCGCGTTCTCAGAGTCAGAGTCCACCTCTGCAAATACAAAACCAGAGGTGACCGTTGTGTTGCGCAAGTTGGACCTGTTGTTTGGAACTCTCTACTCATAGACATTAGACAGTCTCCCTCAATGACTGCCTTTAAATCTGCCCTTAAATCCCACCTGTTCGATACCCCAATGTACCTTATTTTTTGTGATTATGTGCCTGTGTGTGTTTGTGTGTGTCTGTATTTGTGCGTGTGTATTGCAGAATACTTTCTTTCTCTGGCTTTATGACACTCTCCCAACCTTTTAGGACAAAACGCTATATAAGTAGTCATTATTATTATTATCTTGCAAATATTATATCATTAAATAGTACTAGATAAGAAACTATATCTTAAACCAATGCAGAGGTGATAACTTTAACGTCACGATCACAAACGCCATATTAATATGTTTGTGCTTCATATGTAATATCTCCAAAAGCAATGGCGCAAATTTGTCAGATATAGTCCTTGACTGCGTCAACAATATGGCACAAAATCGTGCTGAATTGATAAAAGTCAAGGCCATGGCGGCCAGATTTGTCTTGAAAATTTGCATTTCTTCCCCTGCTTTTTCTCTGGAACAAATTGGCTAATTTCAATCAAACTTTATTTTCTTCGGTTTAAGAAGGTTTTATTGCCAACCTCATTGGCGTCAGTTCGAGCAAGGTCAAGGTCTTTTATTCTTTTTCTTTTTTTATATATTTTTTATTTATTTTTTTTTGGGGGGGCGGGGTGGGGGGTGGGGGGGGGGGTGGTGTCTATTTTGAGAGTATGTCTCTGAGACTATGTGACCCATTGACTTCAAATATTACAAGATGTTACAGTATGTTCTCAAATATAGTGTTCCACTAACATCAAGGTCAAGGCCGCGCCACCATATATTTATTTTCAGTGTCTGTATTTATTTTATGTCTAAGAAATTGTTCTTCCTCCACTGCACCGATTTTGTTCAGACATTACCGTGACTGTAGTAGTCGTTGTTCAAAGGAAGTATGAACCAACTCAGTCAATGGCTTAAAGGTCACGGTCGTGGCCGTCATTTTAAATTTTATTGTATGTTTGTTTTTAGTCCGTGGGCCAGAAAGTGAACACAACTCCCCACCGCCCGAGGGAATTTTCAAGACCATGTTTCTTTCAGACAGCCTGACACGTATCTTTTTTATATCTGCTTGTCCGACGGTTGTATTCCTGTAAAATAACGTGAAATACTACTGTTACCAAAGAATGACGTACGCGCAGTAGCGAACAAAACACACGCGCATAACATTACAAAAATATAGGGTAGTAACTCCAAGAAAATACCTCACAATCACTGAAATAAATAAAAGTGGCCACAGTGGATCTATGATCACTGGTCGATCATGCACACTTCTCTCCCCTGACAGTGCTATTACCTACTTTACTTTGTAACCTACTTAAATAAATAATTTATAGTCATGTAACACTGACAATTTAAACAGGATAAATTATGGGAATTTTTAACAGGCCTTCCAAAGAAAAAGTAAACGAAAGTCGTATTTCTTGCCCTTTAATGTACATTTCTTTGATTTGTATATCCGAAAGAACAGATAATCCAGCAAACAGTTCCTCTGAGTAGTCTACTTTGTTATATGAGAATTATCAGTTTACTGTGTAACTGTGAAGATTAGAAACACTAACAAAAGCTATGCTTAATTATGCTAAAAGGTCAAATACAAAGACGTTCTTCTTTGAAAGTAACTGCACAAGTGTCTTAGTATATTCAATCATTATTTGAGACAAACATTTTTTTTAAAGTCATATGTTTTACGCAAAATTATCATAACAATGCTAACTTGCCGCAACCATCACTGAAACAGAAAGAGAAAAGTCCCGAAATACTCTTTTGTACAACAAACCAAGGGGAATTACTCAGCGCTGGACAGACGAACAGTTAGATCCCCTGCCCCCACCTATCAGGCACCCATTCGCCAGCCCACAGAGAAATACGCAGGTATAGAACAAGACGATCATCTACATCCTTTAAAAAGGATGCATCAGGTCTCTTATATAACCCATGTCTTTCTCCGTAACTTAGGAAGTAGGCAGGAGAAACATACATACACAAACACGAAGGTGCATTACTATATGTGGTCGGGTAAATACCCTGAATTCCCACAGTAGATGCACAGAACATTACACAACAATGTAACGATACAAATTTGCCTCGAGTTATACTGAGATACTCACAAACCAGATAGGTGAGGCTAGCGCTGGCAGAATTGTACAACAAACCAAGGGGAATTACTCAGCGCTGGACAGACGAACAGTTAGATCCCCTGCCCCCGCCTATCAGGCACCCATTCGCCAGCCCACAGAAATACGCAGGTATAGAACAAGACGATCATCTACATCCCTTAAAAAGGATGCATCAGGTCTCTTATATAACCCATGTCTTTCTCCGGAACTTAGGAAGTAGGCAGGAGAAACATACATACACAAACACGAAGGTGTTTGTGTATGTATGTTTGGGTACTCGGAGTCTGCCACTTCGTTCGATACGTCTGCTGTCAAATTCATATCTAAATGGATGTGTTTTGTCATCAAGAATGTCTGCCAATTTGTTTGTAATCCGTCTGTTGTACAGTGTGTCCAAATTATCCTGTGCCCTACCAATCACCCCACTCCCTTTCCGGATTACTTTGTTAAGACGATCTTGGTCTCTGTTACATATATTTCTCCCCCAGCACGTCAGTCCAAAAGTTAAAATGCTAACAATACTGGAGCAGTAAAACATCTGTAAAAGCTGAGTGCTTGCATGAAATGATCTGAGCTTTCTCAAACAGTAAAGACGGCTATGCGTTTTTTTTCACAATAGCATCTGTGTTTTGTTTCCAGTTGAGCGCGTTGTCAAAAAGAACACCTAAATACTTGTAGGACTCTACACGCTCAACTTCTGTTCCCTTGATAACAACAGGAGCGGGATGCTGTTTGTTATTCCTGAAATCTATGACCATCTCTTTTGTCTTGCCAACATGTAATTCAAGGTAGTTTCTATCGCACCACTCTACAAAGTCATCGATCTCTTGTCGATAGTGTCTGTCGTCCTCATCTGTAATCAGACCTGTCAGTGCCGTGTCGTCAGCGTATTTGTCCATGACACAGTCGTCATGAGTAGCTCTACAGTCTGCTGTGTACAAAGAAAACAAAAAAGGCGACAGGACAGTCCCCAGTAGTGCACCGGTGTTGGTAAAAAGTACATCTGAGATTAGATCCGAACTAATTCTGACGTACTGTGGCCGGTTAGTGAGATAGTCTAAAACCCAAAGAATGGTAGAGGCATTTATGTTCATGTGAACTAGTTTGGAGGCGAGTATGTGTGGCTGAATGGTGTTAAAAGCAGACGAAAAATCATAGAACATCAGTCGAATGGAGGCTCCTGGGTTCTCTAAATGAGAGTAGATGTTGTTTACAACATGCAAAATGGCATCATCAACACCTCTTTGCCTTCTGTAAGCAAACTGAAAGGGGTCCATAAAATCTGCAACCTGTATTTTAAAATGTGAAAGAACAGCCCTCTCAAAAACCTTCATGACACACGAGGTAAGAGCAACTGGTCTTAAATCATTCATCACAGATACAGTTAGCTTTTTTGGCACGGGGACAATACAAGAGGTCTTCCATGAACAGGGAACGACACACTGGGTAAGTGACATGTTAAAAATATAGCAAAGAATTCGGTACAGTTGTTCAGCGCATAATTTTAACACATTTGATCTAACACCATCTGGCCCAGCCGCTTTGTTTGGGTTGGTATGTTTAAGCACCTCTTGTGGGTGCCTTTTAGGCGGGGGCAGGGGATCTAACTGTTCGTCTGTCCAGCGCTGAGTAATTCCCCTTGGTTTGTTGTACAATTCTGCCAGCGCTAGCCTCACCTATCTGGTTTGTGAGAAATACTCTTTTGCCATTACAAGCTCAGCCTCTCTGTCATCACATATGTCTAGAGGGAGCTGTCAAGTAACTGTCACGATTTAAAGCAACAATGCTTACAGGGCTTCTTTCATCAGTCAAGACAATATCTGTGAGATTTGGCACTTCTGGAACTTCTTCCGGGGACCAATTCACTTTTGTTCTTCTGGCATGTCCAGGAATCCATCAGCAAGTTCCTGTGGCACCAGGTCACTATCCATCCAAATGAATTTCAATTTACTGTCTGTAAATCCCCACCCATGTGTATCTGGTGAGAGAACTGCATTGGGTAGTTTTGTCCGCTTGGTTCCATTATGAGACTGTGATAATTTGTTCGCTTTATGTGCATCCTGACGGAATTCCTGCAAGGAGGCAGCAGACTCATTGTTGACCCCATCGTAGCTTGCAAGCAACTGCCTCCGGTTGAGGCTGAAGCGTTTCAGAAACTTTCGTACTTAAGTTTCTTGATGTCCTTTTGCAATTTATATCTAGTGAAAAATCGTGAAGGTTTTGGTCATAAGGCAAGAAGGCTTCCAAATTTCTTGGAATCTTTGTGAAGGTTTCTTTTAGCACGTAAAACGGAAGAGGAACCCCTCCTTACTCTCTCAATACTCTTCACATAAAAAGGGTCGTAGGAATCTGCTACAAAGTCTACTCGTGGTTCCTTTGGAAACTGTTCAAACAGGCTGTTAGTTTCAGGAAGTTCCTTAAGTGTGCTTGGGGGGAGGGGGGGGGGGGCTATCTGTTTGTGGAACAAAGCATTGCCATAGATGATAAGGGGTTTACTGGCTCAGTCGTCATCAGATCTCCTTCCAATTAGTGTAAATGCTTTGATATGTCAGTCTTTGCCGGTGCTGCATCTCCCGCAGCAAGTGTCCAGGGTACTGACCTAGCTGGAAACTGAGTACTCTCTCTAAGCTGATGTGATGACTAACTTCAAGAAGAACACGCTGACCAAAGATATTTCTATATCTGAATATGCCTTAGAGAACTGACAGTACCTTTATCTTTTGTCAGTAAAGCCATGGTTATTTATTAGGAGAGCAAGTAACCTGGGAACGTTCGCAAAACACTATTCTAAATATGCACCAGGCCACATCCAGAGGATGATCACCGGCAGACAACCTGAATCCGAGAGCTTAGAGGTCTGGGGTGACAGAAATGACCACCTCATAAATTTCCTTAAAAAGGTGGGGGGGGGGGGAGGGGGGCGGGGGGGGGCGGGGGGGGAGAGAGAGAGAGAGAGTAGTTTCATCATGAATTCCTTTTACACAAAACCTCCTTTACGGTAGATGTGGACCACTGACAAAACGAAGG
>BTPG01000005.1:102254017-102306517 GCA_036245525.1 Semisulcospira habei | reverse complement strand
TCTTTTTTTTTAGGGATGTAGATGATGGCCTTGTTCTATACCTGCGTATTTTTCTGTAGGCTGGCGATTGGGTGCCTGATAGTCGGGGGCAGGGGATCTAACTGTTTGTCTGTCCAGCGCTGAGTAATTCCCCTTCGTATGTGTACAGTTCTACCAGCGCTAGCCTCACCTATCTGGTTTGTGAGTATTCTATAACTCGAGGCAAAATTTGTATCGTTACATTGTTGAGTATTGTCTTGTGCATCTACTGTGTGAAATCAGGGTATTTACCTAACCATATTTTTAGCAGTGCGCCTTCTTGTTTGTGTATGTGTATTTCTCCTGCCTACTTCCTAAGTTCCAGAAAAAGACATGGGTTAAATAAATGATGGAAATCAAAATGGCTTTAAAGTGTGTTCTCTTGACTATTGAGTACTGGTTACTACGTTATTTTATTTATTTATTTATTTATTTATTTAGTGTGTGTGTGTGTGTGTGTGTGTGTGTGTGTGTGTGTGTGTGTGTGTGTGTGTGTGTAGGTTTCACAATGACAAATTTTCAGTTTTGGGTATGTGTCTTTAAAGCTTTGTATACAAAAACTACTTCTCGTTTCAATCAAATATTTTAATCTGATACAGAGCAGACGGATACCTATCGAAATATCAAGCAAAACTCCGGGTTAGTTGGCGCTTCTTAATGACATCGGGCCTACAGTACGAATATCAGGAACCGATCAGTTAGGTGTCATGGGTGGGTTCCAGCTTTTGCCTTGGGCATTTTCATCTAAAATACACGAAGACAAAAGGCAGTGCTTTTCCAGGCTCTCAAAATATCAAAGAACGGGTAGATCGGGGAAGCAATAAATGAAACTTTGGGATGAAATCCTGATCTTGTTTAAAATTCAAATGGTTTACTGACATTATATCTCCGTATTCCTGCAGGCAGATACCGTTGGAATCTTGCTGATATACCAGTTGTCGTTTCGTCACTATCCCTGCCATGACAAAATCGCCATCTGCGCCTGGTTGTGTAGATTTTGTTGACTTCTGGACATTGCCATAATGAAGAGTTTTGAGCCGCGGCGTCGACGCTGGAGTACGGTCATGAATATTTTAACATCTCGGCTCACCGTGCTGTGAGCCTAATGGTTCGGTAAAAACGAAAGCAAAAAGCAAGGACACGATTCCTAGGCAGATCAAAAACATTTTTATTCGTTGGCGATGGTAATATACTCTCATGCAATATTTACGTGTCGGTGTCAAAACAGTTGCATGCAGACGCATGGTTGTTAGGCGTTGAAGGTAGAAAGTGGCGTACTTTTATATAGGAAATAACAGCTCTTCTTGATATATCTTTTGCTCAACACATTAAAGAACTAAGTGAAAAGGTCACTGTAGTCTAAGGTCACCAACTAACAATGTCATGTGTTTATGTGTACTACACACAATAATTATTTAGCTCTCGGCATCACCTTACATTTTACAGTGTTGTTGAAAGTAAGCTACTTTGTAATAATTCGTCAACATTTTGTAGTCATTCATGTTTGTGTTGAACGCATACCAAAGATGCGTGTATGGCAAAATATGCTGTGCTATCGTTTACGGGTGTTTGAAAGACTCAACAAAGACTCAGGGACGTTTTCTTCGATTATGACACATTTACATCAAAAAATTAAACAGTCGTCTGTCTTAATGAAACTACTACACAGGGTTTCCGCCTCTATAGTCCTTGAAATTGCCATGCCGCTCCTGCTGCCACACGAATCTGGTCAACTACTGTTTGTTGGCTTGGGAGAGATGTTGGTGTATCAAACGTGCGATTTATTTTATAACTTGTTCTGTTGTCTTGTCGCTTCTGTCAGTTTCATCGAACGAAAACTTTATTATGTGCTGACTGTGCAGTGAGTTTAAACCCGTACGTCAGTATGACGTACAACGAGCGCGAAATATGTTATTAATTAAAACAAGAGGAGGATTCTATCCAAACGTCTAGCGTATTGTTTTGAGCTGACATACGTGTTTCTTTTTGGAACATTTAGAATTGTTCCTATTATTTAGGCGTATCCTTTTGTTTCATCTCTATCCACCCTAACCCACCCTACCCTCCTATCCGCAAAAACACACAAACACAGACATGCACACCGCGCTTTGCGCCAGTTATACAGTCCATTTTGTTCTGATAACCATGCTGATGAAGAATGATAGCACGAGCAACGAAATGAAACGAAATGAACTAAAAGACAATACCATAAGTTATTGGTAGCAGGGGTTTGCTACACGGACCCTTGTAGGCCTGAGGGAGGTCAAAGGAACCATTGTACCCCGAAGGCCGAAGGCCTGAGGGGTACAATGGTTCCTTTGACCTCCTGAAAGCCTACAAGGGTCCGTGCAGCAAGCTCCTGCTACCAATAACGTATTTGTTTTTCATTCCTCCACTACTTTTGTAAAAGAAATCAAGAAGAAACCTTCCTACCTTGATCACGCCAGACATCATTAACTTGTTAAAGCATTATTTTATTTCGATTTTCTACACATTTATTGACTTCCCTTGACGTCTGACCTTTATGAATGATCAAGCAAATTATCTTCATGCACATTTTGATGGAAAGGTTTGCAGGTGTTCATAATTTATAAATGGTAATCGTTGTCGTAGTATGATGTAATCACACCAGACAAACTCACGTAGGGTTTTTGTAAAAAAAAAAAAACTCACTCCTCACACGTGGCACAAGGTTGTACGCCACATTCATAGGGGCCCGATGATAGTAGCTTTGACTAATGCAAATCCACTGCGCCACCGCGTGCGCGCCAGCGCCTTCTATGCACAAGACAGAATACAAGGGTGGAAACGGACCGCACGCGCGAAATTCTTGATGTGACCGGAAGTATCCCGGACCTCTTTCTCAACATCTAGAGTTGAACGTTAAACCCTTCAGTAGAGTGCCATGAAAGGGGCCTCTATGGATTGCAGTGCATTGTTTTCTGCCGTGTTTACTCTAAAGTCGAAGAGAATTAGTGGAAAAGATATTGGCAACTGAGCAGTGTTTAAACCAGACTCCATTAAAGTGGATGGTAAAACCCGTTTAAACATATCAAACGGAATGACCTCTAGAATGAGTGAAGGTCGCGAGAGGTCAATTACAAAATGACACATAAGCATATACTTTATACAAACGTGCCTGAATTTTGGTTATTATGGCAAATGGTTAGGTCTAATTAAGTATTTAGTACGTTGAATACATTACCGTTCTTTATGTACAGGTTTAATTGACCTGTGCCAAAAGTTTAGTGTCACGAAATGTGGTAAATGACATTTTGACAAAACGCAACCTTCAGTGACGTACTTTTCGTCGCTCTACAGCCAAAGATCACGCATACTTTATTGCTGACAATACTATGCATATGGATGACCTTTGTTACCTCTCTTATCACATATGGGGTGAAGGGGGTTTATTGGATTTAACGTGTCTAAGTGTTTGGGATTACATATTCTTCCTTTTTTGTGTGTGTTTCTTGTCGAGGCAATCTTTTCTGAACATCAGACTGATTCAGCCGAAACTTATATTGTCAACTAGTGTGTCGTTTGAACAGATAAAATCACTATCGCTAAAGTCAAGGTCACAGTGGCCAAAAATTGATTTTTTTTTTCCTTTTCCTCAGAAACTACTCAAACGATTTGTTTCAACTGTTGAATGTTGATAGATAATAATCCATCAAAATATTGTACGCAAACACTTTGCCACAACCTTCCCGGTTGAAGGTCATGGCCGGGGCGGCAACTTTAACTTTCACAATGTATGTATATGGCCCTCTAATATCTTATACTGTTGGACAGATTTGCCTCAATCTTTAGCTGAAAAGAGTAAGAATATTTTAGGAAGTGTCACTGACAAGAATAAAGTTACCATTTCTGAGGAAAAGGTCATAATAACAATATTTGGTCTTTGTATTTGACATCTGCGAAACGATGAAGACTGTTTGCATCAACTGTTATATGTTGATAGGAATGTTAAATAGAATGTGTTTTATGCTTGAATGACGTAGCAGACATGTCTTTCTTTAAAGTCATGCATTCTTGTCCGGACAATATATCGGAAATTAGATGATTCCAGACGCAACAAACATAAAATGACGACAGTCTTTCAAGTAAGAAAGTGTCATGAACAAAGTTATTGTTCGACCTTCAAGGTCAGGGTCAAAGCGGTCATATATTTGTTTTTAATTCTACAAGAAATATCTCCAAAACTAGTGCATACATTGTCTTCGAATTTAGTATATTGTGAAGTATTTATGAAAACGATGTCTCATGAAAAAATTATGCGACTATTTTGAAGGTCAAGGACGTAGTAGCCATGTCTGTTTCAAACTGTGTATTCTTCCAAGTAATGTTTCTGTTAAAACATTAGCTCACTTGACACAGCTGTGGCTGTTTTTGACAGTTTCTTGAACTGTAATTTTTATCGACTCGCAAGCATAAATACAACAAGACCTTTTATGCATTTTTAAAACGACTTTCCAGAGGTCTAAAGGTCAGAGGAAGTCGTGAAAGTATACTGGATCTAATTTTCCAGATGAGGTAAGGACAACACCTTATCAACCCTACAACACTGAGTTTTCTTTCTCCAACATGATTCTGGGTGAAAGAAAACCAACCATGTGAAATGAGACAGATGCACTGAGAAATAGTAGAAGATAAAGTTTGACAGCTCAAAGAATAGTGATTACTTCCAGTTTTTCGTTTTAGTTATTACACAAATGTCATGTGAACAATGCAAGCTATGTACCGATGTTATTTTTGTATGCGACACTTTGTCATCACCCACATTTTTGATAAAATCGGATTAGTGTTTCGAGACATATTAACTACACAGAGGTTCTAACAAAAATGGGTATGTAGTCGTGACCTCGACCTTGAGGTTAAGGGCCGGATTTTGATTAATATTACTTAACTTTTGTTTGGCGTATCATGGCATTAAATATGGATCCAATCAGTCAAATCTTGTAAGAGAAATGTTTCCAGTATGCGCCAAACCAATATGGAATACATGACCTTGACCTTGCGGATAACGGCCTGCTTTGCTCATCAAATATTCTACTATTATTTTTAATGCTTAGTTTTAATTGGCTCAGTGTTTTAAAAATCATCCCCTGCACTTAGGTTTCAATATAATAGCTGCTGTGACCTTGACCTTTACAGCAGCAACGAGTGTTTGGTTTCTGGTATTTCTTTTAAAATACACAATGTCATCATCAATTATCTGGATCGAATTGTCCAGTGATTTTAGAGATACGGCATGCAAGAAGGTTCCAACAAATTTTAATATGACAGTTATGATCTTCCTCAAAGGATACAACACTCTACTAGATGAATATTCTGTCTCGAAATAGAGTACCATGGTGTATTATGCCAGGTGACAATAATGTTTTAAACAACCTGTAGGTCCTATCGCTTTTTATGAAGCAGGTTTGCCAAAAAAAAAAGTAAAAGATTACTATGGGGCACCCAAGACCTTGACCTTGAATAGAGGACTCGGGTGTGATTGCTCCTAGTTCGGTAATAAAATAAACAGCTATCATGCACAAATGTATGTATATGGCTGATACACTTTACGAGAAACTGTCAATCATATCGTGTCAAAACATAAATTATGACAAACAGATAGATCAGTCGTTACTTGTCTTCATTCGCAAAAGGAATGTTGCCACATTTCTTCTGCGAATGAAAATAAGTAGCGGCTGACTCTGTTTGTCTATTTTGACAAAGGGTATTTACACGAAATATTAATAAATTGTGTTGTACCCGTCTTTTCTAAGCGTGTTTCTTTCTCCGTTGGGTACTTCTAAGGCTAAGGTTGTACTGTAGGCGGCCATCTTGGATATGGCGGCCATGTTTGACTAGTACTTAATGAAACATGTGTCAATATATCAAGATTAAGATCATGCTTTATTCCTTCAAAGAATGTAGTCTCTCATTACGCATATAGTTTCCTTACCTGCGTGCTCAACTTTGGAATATTGAATGATTCAAAGAAAACACTGATGAAAACGCTGACAACAAATAATTTTCATGACTGAAAAACGTGGACTTTTTTAATGATATCCTAATCGTTTTGAAAATAGTAACGTCTTGGCTATCCAAATCGGTGTTTATTTTATCGCTGATAATACTTTCAGCGGCCTGGTGCCCTTTATTGTTCAGCACCCCCAACCTCAACAAAATGGGGTGACGAATGCGGATTTCAGTTTCGCCTCTTCGGCCAGAATCATGAGGTAAGGTCCATGGTGGAAATCATCTTGGCATTTCCAACACTTTCTAATACCTCATCAATAAGAGGCATGGAAAAAGGGTCAAACTGGTCACCTGGTTTAGCGCCCTATAATCCGCGCAGAAACGAAGGGTGCCATCGGCTTTCTTCACGACAACGATGGGTGCGGCGTAAGAGCTGATTGAAGGTCTCACGATACCCATATCTAACATGTGCGGTTCAGCTCCTGGGCAGTGGGCAGATGTTCACATCTGCACGGGACATAGACGACCCCGCCCTCCACGAGTCGCCTGCTGCCTTGCAGGCCTGGCCGCTTGGCTGCGGAAAGGCTAAGGGAGGAAACCCCTGACATCAAAGCCCCCGTGTCTCCGGGGAAGGCTTTTGAGCCAGAGACTAGGACAAGGACAGTCTGATATACACCTACGACCCGAGGACCTCGATGCCATCGTCCCAGCTTGCTAGGCCATGGCAGATGAACCAAGGGTTTAAAGGGTGGGGCCAGTACTGCGCACACTGCACTCCACCAAAAAGCTCCACCGCGCAGGCTTTAGGAAACGTCCACGGACCATGACACTGACCATTCCAAGTCCTGTAGCGACGGGCGAGGGGCGAAACGGCAGGTGAAAGATGTCACTGGAAGCCGCAGTCTCAAACCTGCATGCAGGCGGTTCAGGATATTGGTCGCCTGATGTTGACATGGGGATGACAACATCACTCGGCACACCCTGAACGACCAAGCAGCCTTCTCTAGGGACAGCACTGCTTGCTCCACACGGAGAGGGGCCTAGAAAAGGTGGCCTAACCAAAGCTCGTCCCCTCGCAACCCCAGTTGGCTAGCCGCGGTCAACGGGCATCTTCTCCTGCGGTCAAAAAACAAGAAAGAATAACGGATCCACTCTCATGACGACCACGACCGGACTCAACGTAGCATGTTGGAACGTCCGAAACATGCTCGACAAAGCAGACAGCGGACGCCCTGAACGTCGCTCTGCCCTCATTGCCCATGAATTGCGGAGGTTAAACATCGACATCGCCGCGCTCAGCGAAGTACGCCTTCCGGACGAAGGCAGCCTCCAAGAACTTGGTGCTGGGTACACCCTCTACTGGTCAGGCAGGCCTGCATCAGAAAGACGGCTTTCAGGCGTGGGTTTTATGGTCAAGACATCCATTGCGACTAAGCTGGAAAACCTACCAACGGGCCACTCAGACCGCATCATGTCCATGCGCCTCCCACTGAGACACCAGCAGCACGTCACCCTTCTCAGTGTGTACTCCCCAACCCTCCTGGCAGAGCCTGCTGAAAAGGACAAGTTTTACACTGACCTGCGCAGCCTCCTACAGAGTACCCCTGCAGACGACAAAGTCATCATCCTTGTCGACTTCAACGCCAGAGTGGGCCAGGACTCTGAAGCCTGGAAAGGAGTCCTCGGCAAGCATGGCGTGGGGAACTGCAATGACAATGGCCGCCTACTGTTGGAGTTCTGTGCGGAGCAGCAACTGGTCATCACCAACACTACTTTTCAGCAAAAGGACAGTCGAAAGACCACCTGGATGCATCCTCGCTCCAAACACTGGCACCTTATCGACTATGTCCTAGTGCGTCAGAGGGACCGCAGTGACGTCCTCCTCACCAGAGTGATGCCCAGCGCAGAGTGCCACACTGACCACCGCCTTGTAATAATAATAATAATATTTAATGAGTATTTATATAGCGCTTAATCTTACTCAAAAGCTCTAAGCGCTTTACAATCTGTACACAAAAATAAAAATACAATGACATATGCACATAACAAACAAAGCACAATGCCCGAACACACCACTTTTACAATAAACTAAACAACAATACATACATAATAATTTATATTCTAATTAACATTTAGTCTAAACAAGGAGGATTGCAGAACTACAACTAAGGCATCAAACACTGGCAGTTATTCAAAGTAAAGCTTGAAGAGGTGAGTTTTCAACGACCTCTTGAAGTCAGAGACAAACTCACTGTTTCTGACCTCAAGAGGAAGTGTATTCCATAACACTGGGGCTTGATAAACAAAAGTGCGCTGACCAAATGTTTTAGTTTGGACAGAAGGTACACACAACTTCCGTTTATCAGAAGAGGAGCGGAGCTCACGAGAGGGTGTATACACATGCAGCAAAGAAGACAAGTATTCTGGGCTGGTGCCTGAAAGGCAGTTAAAACAGATTGACATAACTTTGTATTGAATACGTGAGGACACAGGTAGCCAGTGAAGGGACTTCAAGATGGGTGTGACATGCTCAGTCTTACGGACTCTCACAACAAGCCGGGCTGCATTGTTCTGAATTTTTTGGAGGCGATCAATGAGATACTGAGGGCAGCCACAAAGCAAAGAGTTACAATAATCTAGCTTGGACAGCACAAATGCACAAACTAGTGTTTTAGTGGCTTCCACGGTCAGCAGGTGACGAACTGAACTAATACGACGAAGTTCCAGATAAGCGGATCTACACACTGCACTGACATGCTGTGACATAGATAACTCGCTGTCAAGTGTAACACCCAGGTTTCTCACACTCGCAGAGAAGCCAATGAGTGTTCCATCCACAGACAATGATGATGGTAAAGGCAGGGACGAAGATAATCTTGGATTAGCTACCAACATTGCTTCAGTTTTGCCATCATTTAACATCAGTTTGTTGGTGGTCATCCATGATTTGACATGGTCAATGCACTGGCTTATACTTTGGACAGCATTCACAGCTCGCTCGACAGTATCACTTTTGTACATCTGCGTATCATCTGCAAATGCATGATGGGAAATGGAGCGACTACAAATCAGGTCGGACAGGGGCTGAACATACAGTAAGAACAATACAGGTCCTAGGACCGAGCCCTGGGGTACACCAAACCGAAGAGGTGATGGCTCAGAACGACAGCCGTCGACAGAAACAATCTGGGATCGTTCAGTCAGGTATGAACTAAACCATGCCAAGACTGTGCCTTCAGTGCCAAATACAGATTGAAGACGGCACAGCAAAATTTCATGGTCAATAGTGTCGAACGCACTGGACAGGTCCAGCAAAGCAAGGACTGTGATCTTACGCTCGTCCAAAGCACAAAGCAGGTCATTGAATATCTTCAGCAAAGCTGTTTCAGTGCTACGATGGGGACGATATGCAGACTGGAATACACTGAACAGACTATTAGAGTTGACATGCTTTAAAGTTTGAACAAGGACAATTTTCTCAAGAATCTTTGATAGAAATGTAAGATTGGAAACTGGGCGATAGTTTTTCAGTACATTTGGGTCTAAAGATGGTTTCTTCAATAGGGGTTTCACAAGTGCAGTCTTGAAGCTTTCAGGAAAAATACCAGTGGAGAGAGAGTTGTTGATGACTTGTGTAATGGCAGGCAACACTTCATCCAGGCACTCGTACAACAAGGGAGTGGGTATGGGGTCTAACTCACAAGTTTTGGGGGCAGTGTTTGTGATCACTTTTCTGACCTCATCCTCTAGCACAGGTTCGAACGCTGAGAGAGGTTCTCCACTAAAGCGTTTTTCGGTGAACAAAACTGAAGTGGGCATGAGATCCAGAGAATCACGAATTTCGCGGACCTTATCAACGAAGTAATCTGCAAAAAGCTGAGGCAGCTGGCACGGGGGAAATGTAGTGGGAAGAGGTGATGGAGTCTTCTTCACCATAAGCTTATTGGTCACATTATACAATTCTTTGCTTGTTGTGCACTCACTGATCTTCCTGTTGTAAAACGAAGATTTTGCTCCATGAACAATCTCATTTACATGCTTCTTAGAACATGTGTATATCTGCTTGTGAACAGTCAACCTAGTTGAGCACCACATTCTCTCAGCTTGGCGCCGCATCTGCTTAGCCGAACGCAGCTCTTTGCTCACAAACCTATACCACGGGCTGATTCTATGAGCTGACTTTTTACGCTTTGAAGATGGTGCATGGTTGTCTAAGACAGTGCGTAAACATGACTCAAACTCCTCGGCACTAGGACTAGGATGGTGAGACAGTGACTGAACGAGGTCAGCCTTGAAGGCTAGTCTGTCAATGGCACGAACATTGCGCACTATGGTAAGCATAGGCACTGGAGGTGGGACTATGGCCCTCAAATGACTGATCACACAGTAATGGTCTGAACATATTGCATCAGAAACCTGTGCTGAGCACAAGATATCATCGTCACATCTATGAAGGATCCAGTCAATAGTATGCCCTTGTCTATGAGTTGGTTTGTCGACAACTTGTGAAAGACTGAACATGTGTAAAATGTCCATGAGTGCAGAGGTGGTGTGGTGCTTCTGATTGTCAAAGTGGATGTTAAAGTCACCAAGGACTATCAGACTGCCAGCAAGAGAATTACAGTGATCGAGAAGATCATGAAATTGATCAACAAACATTGAATCAGTTAATTTGTTCTTGCGGTTTGGCGGGGGTCTGTAGAGGCATAGAAAATGAACAGTTTTCTGAGTTAAAGCTAGAGTAAACTGTACAAGCTCAAAAGACTCATGGGAGAAACTAAAAGACGTTGAGAATGATGCAAAAGGCTGCAGTGCTTCATGGAGGACGACTGCAATACCACCCCCACGAGAATCGCGGGGGAAGGATTTCACAGAGTATCCAGATGGGGCAAGATCAGCACATTTGGCCTCATCACCTGAGGCACGAAGCCAGGTCTCTGTTAAGAACAGAATGTCAACATGATGGTCGGTAACAAACTCGCACACTTCAGAGCGCTTCTTGGCACAACCAACTGAGCGCACGTTAAACAGTGCCAAGCACAGCTGACCTGGTACTTTGGTAGTGTCTTGAAGATGAACCTGAATAAGGTTAGATACATTACCAGTCTGGTGAGTATGGCTTGTGATTCTCTTGGAGCTGATGTAGACTGAGACGGGTTGTAATGTTTCTTGGGACAGGTGTGGTCGTTCAAGAAGTTGTGATGGTGATGACGGAGAGGTTTGAGGGGGTGGTGATGGTTGGAATGGAGCCCAATGAAGTGGAAGTGGGGGCTGCCACACGAATGATAGTGATGGTGGGGGCTGAAGTACCAGAGGTGGTAGCGGTGGGACACCGGGTGTAGGATGGCCCCACTGGGGTACTGATAATGCAGGCAGCAGGCATTGTGTTGGCGGAGGACCCGCGGGCGCTGCAGGCATGTGATGACTTTGCTGCTGTGATGGCGATGGTGAGGCCTGCGGCATGGGCGGTGGTAAATGTAGGGACAGCCGCGGCAGGGGAAGCGGCTTTGGGTGGAGTGGGGGAAACGACACTGGGGTAGTCCACTTGGCTGAAAAAGAGTGAGGCGACTGAAGCACTGAAAACATGTGCTGAGGTACAGATGAAAACACCGAGTACCCCTGGGGTGGACAGCAGGGCACCGAGTACCCCTGGGGTGGACAGCAGGGCACCGACAACAGGCGCTGGGTTGAAGACAATCCCGAGTACCCCTGAGGTGAAGGGTGGGGCACTGAAGACAGGTGATGAAGTGGAGGTGGCATCACTATGTGCCCCTGGGGTGGAGGGTGGAACACTTTAGACAGGTACTTGGGTGGAGATGACATCACTGATTGTTCCTGGGGTGGCGGGTGGGACATCGAAGACATGTGCTGGGGTGGCGCGGACATTACTGAGTGCTCCTGGGGTGAAGGGTGGGGCGCGGAAGACAGGCATGAGTGTAGAGATGACAATACTGAGTGCCCCTGGAGTGGAGGGTGGGGCACTGAAGACAGGTGCTTGGGTGGAGATAACATCACTGGGTGCCCCTGGGGTGGAGGGTGGGGCACTGAAGACAGGTGCTCGAGTGGAGATAACGTCACTGGGTGCCCGTGCGGTGGAGAGTGTGGCACTGAAGACAGGCGCAGCAGTGAAGCAAAAGAAGGTGACCGAGTCACAGAAGGCAGCAGTGAAGACACCATACCGTGCCCCTTGGGAGGAGACAGGAATTCTGAAGACTGGCTGTTGGAAAGTGCTAAAAGTCCAGAGCGTTGGTGGCACAATTTGCCACCTCTGCAGCCACGTTTACGTCCAGGCTTGGCAAGAATCCCAAGTTCTGATAATACGTCATAAACACACCTTTGGAGTCTAAAGTTCTTTGCTTGGGAAATAAAAGTCCGTATCAGGGTGCTGTAGGTATCCATCTATACAGTATCTGTACACTTGAATGCCAAAACTAGGCCAGGTCACAAACACTATTGTTATGCAGGGCAGTCTAACAGGCCACACTATTGTGTTGTTTGCACTGTTGACACTGACTACTGAGTACAGTTCATGAACTGCTGAAATGTCACTGAGACAGATTTCAACTGAAAAATGTCTTTTCTTTTCCAATGAAATACTCAAAATGTTTTCACAAAATGAAGAAAGAAATTACACCATGATGATCAGCTGCTGATGACAAACATGTTGATACCAAAATGATGCTTGCAATCCTCCGAGAACCAACAAAAATACACAAAATGTGCAGAGAGCAGTGCTTGATGCAGCCACTAGGCGCAGAACACAACTCACCGCTGCAAACTCAGGCTCCACTTCAAGCCAAAACCCAAGAAATGGGGGCCCCCCAAGAAAAAGCTTGATGTTGCCAGCCTTCAGCGTGACGATGTGAAAGCTGCCTTTCAGACAGATTTACAGCGCAGGCTCAAAGACACAGCGGACCCAGTAGACTCCTCCCCTGAAACACTTTGGGAACAACTGAAAACTGCTATTGCAAAATCCTCTGCAGAAGTCTTGGGTTTCGCCAGAAAGAAGAACAAAGACTGGTTTGACGAAAACGATGTAGAGATCCAGGAACATCTAGCAAAAAAAAGAGCCGCCCATCAGGCCCACCTAGCCCAGCCTTCCTGCCCTGTGAAGAAGTCTGCCTTCCGCCTCGTCTGCAGCAGTCTCCAGCGCAAGCTCAGAGATCTCCAGAATGAGTGGTGGACCAGACTTGCACAGAGGACCCAGCTTTGTGCTGACAATGGTGATTACAGGGGCTTCTACGAAGCACTGAAAGCAGTGTATGGCCCCAGGCACCTGGTACAAAGTCCCCTGCGAAGGCACTCCTCACAGATAATACCTCCATCTTGAACCGCTGGTCGGAATACTTTCAGAGCCTCTTCAGCGCTGAGCGCACTGTTCAAGAAGCAGTCGTCCTACAAATCCCACACCTCCCAGTAAAGGTTGAGTTGGACGAACCGCCCACCGCTGAAGAGACCCTCACAGCCATCCACCAGCTCAAGAGTGGCAAAGCAGCAGGCATCGATGGAATACCACCAAAGATCTGGAAACATGGAGGCACAGCACTGCACAACAAGCTCCATGACCTCTTTCTCTGCTGCTGGGAGGAAGGAACACTACCAAAAGATCTCCGTGATGCAGTCGTTATCACCCTGTACAAGAACAAAGGCGAGAAGTCTGACTGTTCCAACTATCGGGGAATTACCCTGCTGTCCATTGCTGGGAAAATCCTTGCAAGGCTGCTCCTGAATCGGCTGGTACCTGCCATCGCTGAAGACCAACTCCCAGAGGGCCAGTGTGGCTTCAGAGCAAACAGGAGCACCACCGATATGGTCTTTGTGCTGAGACAGCTGCAGGAGAAGTGCCGCGAGCAGAACAAAGGTCTGTACGTAACATTTGTCGACCTAACAAAAGCGTTCGACACTGTGAGCAGGCAAGGCATGTGGCAGATCCTGGAGCGACTTGGCTGTCCCCCAAAGTTCCTCAACATGATTGTCCAGCTACACGAGGACCAGCAAGGCCAGGTCAGACTCAACAATGACCTCTCGGAACCATTCCCTATTCTCAACGGCGTAAAGCAGGGCTGCGTGCTGGCACCGACCCTCTTCACCATCTTTTTTAGCATGATGTTGAAGCAGGCCACAGTGGACCTCGATGATGACGATGCAGTGTACATCAGGTATCGTCTCGATGGCAGCCTGTTCAACCTCAGACGACTGCAGGCCCACACGAAAACCCTAGACCAACTGATTCGTGAGCTGCTTTTTGCTGATGATGCTGCCCTCGTTGCACACACAGAGAGAGCCCTGCAGCGCATCACGTCTTGCTTCGCAGATGCTGCCCAGCTCTTTGGACTCGAGGTCAGTCTGAAAAAGACAGAGGTCCTCCATCAGCCGGCACCCAAGACAGTGTATCGCCCTCCTCACATCACCATTGGCGAGTCTGAACTAAAGTCAGTGCACCAGTTTACTTACCTTGGCTGCATTATCACGTCGGACGCCAAGCTGGACAAGGAGCTTGACAGCAGGCTGGCAAAAGCGAACAGCGCTTTCGGGCGACTTTTCAAGCGGGTGTGGCACAATCAACAGCTGAAAACAGGCACCAAGATCAGCGTGTACAGAGCTGTGGTCCTCACCACCCTGCTGTATGGTTCCGAGTCCTGGGCCCTCTACCGCAGCCAACTACGACTCCTCGAACGCTTCCACCAGCGCTGCCTGCGTACCATCCTAGGCATTCACTGGAGTGACTATGTCACCAACGTCGAGGTCCTTGAACAGGCTGAAACTGTGAGCATCGAGGCTTTGCTGCTGCGGACACAGCTCCGCTGGGCGGGGCATGTCTCCAGGATGGAGGATCATCGCCTACCAAAGATCACCCTGTTCGGCGAGCTTGCTACTGGACACCGTGACAGAGGGGCACCAAAGAAGAGATACAAAGACTGTCTCAAGAAGTCACTTAGTGCCTGCCAAATCGACCACCACCAGTGGTCTTCGCTTGCTGCGGACCGTGACACCTGGCGCTCCACCATTTACAAGGCAGCTGTCTCCTTTGAGGACTCTCTTAAGGACAAGCGGCTCAGGAGAAAAAACAGAGATGCCGCAGCTCAGAACCCTGGCCATACCTTCCCCTGCAGCCACTGCGGTCGAACCTGCCTGTCTCGGATTGGCCTCCGCAGCCACGAACAAGCCTGCAGACGTCGTGGGCAACTCCTATAAAATCTTCGTTCGCGAAGTCAAGCCAAGAGGTTCAGCTCCTCCTAAATACTAGCTCTAGCTGACTGAGCTATTTTGTACGGCCTTCTGTGCACTGGCGGGGAGTTTCCCGTCTTCACGTCGTGCTTAATGAGGGACGTTCTGCCCGGTACGTCAGACAATATGTCCTTAAAATCGTACAACAGCTGCCTTAGCTCCTGCTTCTGAGAATCGGATAAGTCGTCCCCTATTTGCACGTCTAGCCGTGTCTCCCTTCCTTGTAATCCGGGGTAGGACCTATCGTCAAAACTCGAATGTACTGGATCTGACGAAGTGTCTATAACAAGGCACGCTTTGGCCCGTGCCACTTTCTCAGCAGGTTCACGTGATAGACCCGCTTTGTCTTGCGCCTTTTCCCGGTATCTACTTCGTAGTTGACCTCAGAGATCTTTCTGGTGACCGTATAGGGCCCTTGCCACTCTGCTTTTAACTTGCTGGTGGCGCTAGGCAAAAGAACAAGCACTTTGTCCCCAGCGTCGAAAGTCAGTGTACGTGCCTTCTTGTCATACCACACCTTCTCTAGGCTTCCGTCCTCTGCCTACATTCTTTTCATATTTTCTGACCCAATCTCGTGTAAAGGGACTAACTGAGAGATGCCCGTTTCCTTATCCGCGGCCTTAGGGTACCACTGACAACGCCAGAGCCTAAGTCCTCATCATCCATCAGAGATGTGGGTTTTATCTCCGATTTCTGCATTCTTTCATCCGATTCGGTTTCCTCCCTCACGCGATCTTTGCGTCCTTGGCGAGTTTCAGCCCGAGCCACTACCCAAACCGCCAAATCATTTCCTAACAAAACCTCATCTGGGCAGCTTTCTACAACGCCAACAGTCACTGGCCCGTTAACATAGTGTAACGCACGCAGACTTGCCCACAGTCGCACGTACAGACTCTCACGCAACAGACTCAGACGGGCGCATTCATGCGGTAAAACAAACACACGGGTTCCCTTTCTAAAGTGACTTTATACAATATACAACAACAACAAAACGCTCACTATCAAGCTATATACATCACATACACATCACAATATCTTTGCCAGGCTAGGTTTTAGTTTTACACTGTCTCCAACCTGTTTGATGTTATTGCCTGGTTACGTTGGTCCTTCTCACGTCTAGGCGTGAAAGGCCTTCGTCGTACGCTTCTTCTTGCCGTCCTGTCTCTTTGGCACGGGCGTCCTCGTTCTCGTACGGTAGCGCAGTTCTCGCTTTGACTCGGGCGTCTTGGTCCCGGTCAGACTCACTCTCAGTGAAGAGCTGGAGGGATGACCTCACGTTAGGTCCCACCTGTGACTCGACGTCTCGGCGTCCGTCGTTCCACTCTTTACAAGAACTCTGAATAGACAACAAAAGTCCCAACGTAACACTTGCTAAACACATATTGGATAAATCAGAAACGTCACGTAACCTGGCTGATACAAATAACTCACACGTTCATTCACACACACACACGTGCTTCATAAACTGTCTACTTCCGTAACACCCCCATATCTCTGTCACTATCTTGAAACAGACTATAGCCTAACACTCTTGCTATACACTACTCTATACACTGGAAAAGACTATGCTTAACCATCCACGTACTACCTTCATAGCGACTTAGGCATACACACCTTACATTCCTTTAGTCATCCATCTCGGTAAATAACTATTCCAAAAACACCGGCTACTTCACTGAATTCTAAACTAACATAACTGAACCAAACCGGCCAACACTATACAAGCAAATTACTCTTAGCAACGCATACTGTCTTTAACTATCAATACTACATATATAGAAACATACCTGAATTCTAGGCTTCAGAGTCTTGGAATGCGGGCTAAGGTATCTCGCATAACGTCTGTCCAGAATGACAGTCAAGCCCCGCACTACCGTTTCTAAACCTCTGACAGACTAACTTTCGCCTAGAACTCACTAAACAGAACTCACCAAAACTCCATGTCTTACAGATTTCACGTGGGCAGCAGGCCCCACGGACTATCGGCACAAACAAACCCTTAACAAAAACCGTACCGTACTAACCCTAATGTATGAGCACTATGCACCAGCATAGAGCTTCATCACAGTTCCCCCTTCCACGGGAAAAAAAAGAAACGACCGAGTTTTTTTTTTTTAAGACTACTCGACGTACACTATCACAAAACACGAAGGGACTAATTTTGACTATCTAGAATATAAAGCAAAAAATAGAATAGCCTGCAGCCTCAACGCACACTCTCGGAGCAAATGGGACAACCGTTTGCCAAAAGACACAAACGATTCCCCTGTCTCTGGCCGACAAGCTCTCAAGCGTTCTCTAAAACCCTCCGCATTACACTAAAACTGCTGTAAGAGACACTCCTTCAAAGTCTCGTAATCTATGTTTCCCGAAACGTTCAAGCTATGGTAAAGACTCAAGGCCTGACCCTCAAGCAAAACGGACCAGTTGTCAGGAGGCCTGCGCATGAGACTCGAAACGACACAAAAATGAGTCAATAGTCCACGGACTCTTTAAACATCGGCAGTCCAGGAAAATTCCGTATGCCCCGGCCTACTGAATCACCATCAGCTGTTCTAGACCCCGCATCTCGAGCTAACTGTAGTTGTACCTCTCTATCCCTCTCTTTTTCTTCCCTCTGATACTCTAGTTCCTTCTCTCTTAACGCATGTTCCCTCTCGTCCTTCTCTCTCTCTGAAACGCTAATTCTTATTTCTTAAGAGCTCTTTCCTTCTCTTCTCTCTCTCTCTCTCTCTGTACTTCTAACTCTTTCTCCTTTAAGACTCTTTCTTTCTCTTCTCGCTCTCTCTGAGCTTCTCTTTCTCCTTTAAAGACTCTTTCTTTCTCCTCTCGCTCTCTCTGAGCTCTTTCTCTCGCCCTATCCTCCCTATCCCTACATTTCTCTACGTAATCAAAAAGTTTATCATCTTTAAGCCCTAGCCTTTCGCCTTGCTTAATATAAGCCTCTACCGGGTCTACCTCCATGTTTACAACTAACTCCCAAAAATATGAAAACGTGAAAATACAAATCACGACCAAGTGAACGGCAAAAACTTAAAATGAAAACTCACAACAATTGTCAACAACCTACGCAGAAAACAGTGTCCTACTTGACGTCCAGATGGAACGAAATATAAGAACGATAGAAAGAAGATCAAGGAAAAAGAAAGTATCTGAACCGCTCGCGGTATGTCTCTGCCTTCAGTTCGTACCTGCAGAGAATGGCCTTCTTTAACGTCTGATAGTCTTCACAATCATATTTGCCCTTTCTACAGGCTTCCCGGGCCTTTCCTGACAGGCATGGGGCTAGGCGCGTCGCCCACTCCATCTCCGGTATTCGGTATGATCGTGCCACTTTCTCGAAAGTCTGTAGGAAGACATCAATGTCATCTCCCTCTTTATACCGTAAGTGTTTTAGCCCCCCATAATCCGGCTGTGTAATTATTTCGGAAACCCTTTCTGATCCTGCGCTACCTGCTACTCTCTGCCTCTGGCGGGCTCTTTCTTTCCGCTCGAACTCGAGCCTTTCTTCTGCGGCTTTGAGCTCAAACTCCGCTAACCTAGTTTGATGTTCTAATCGGAGCTGTTGTTGCCTCATTACAAGCTCTGAGGCGTCCCCGCATTTGCCAGGCCCACCAGGACGTTAGCCGCCTGAGCTGACCGAGGAGTAGCAAACCCTGCCCTGGCTAGATTTCCCTCCTCTGACATGCTTTATGGTGGTTAAGGATTCTAGAGTATACTATCGAAACAGACAAAGTTCTAAAACAAACCTAACTTATACTGAAATTAACTTGATGCGGCGCATGCAACCGCTAATTCTAACGATATCTTATGATACACAACTAAACGGTGGAACCGCTAGAAAGCATGTATGGTACTCACTACTCGGCGACCGGCTCACACACGTGTCACAAACAAACGTGTCCACTGTAAGTCTCTCTGTGCCACTCTAACGTTATATGACAGCCTGTTCATAACATCGTTCCCGACAGCCTCGGGAACGCTGAAGAAGAAAACTGAAGAAGTTCCCGATAGCGTCTATTACACTGTGACCACGGCGACACTAGCACGACAGGTTACTCTGTCCACTTAACCACGATAGCGTCTTTCACACCGTGACCACGGCGACACCACCACGACAGGTTATTCTGACCACTTAAACACGATAGCGTCTTTCATACCGTGACCACGGCGACACCACCACGACAGGTTATTGGGTCCACTTAACCACGATAGCGTCTTTCACACCGTGACCACGGCGACACCACCACGACAGGTTATTCTGTCCACTTAAACACGATAGCGTCTTTCATACCGTGACCACGGCGACACCACCACGACAGGTTATTGGGTCCACTTAACCACGATAGCGTCTTTCACACCGTGACCACGGCGACACAACCACGACAGGTTATTTTGTCCACTTAAACACGATAGCTGAAAATCCACTGGCCAGAGAAGATCAGCAACATCAGACTCTGGGAGAGAACAGAGCAGATAACAGCAGAGAATGAAATTGGGCGAAGAAGATGGGGATGGATTGGTCACAGTCTGAGAAAGCCAGCTTCCAGTATCACTAGGCAGGCATTGGCATGGAATCCCCAGGGAAAAGAGGTAGGCCGAGAAACTCCTGGCGTCGAGACCTCCAAGCAGACATCAAGAGAATGGGAACCACCTGGAGTAAAATCGAAGGAGAAGCACAGGACAGGAGTCGCTGGAGGTCTCTCGTCGACGGCCTATACCCGGGTAGGGGTGACAGGCGTAAGTAAGTAAAAAAAAAACACGATAGCGTCTTACACCGTGACCACGGCGACACCATCACGACAGGTTATTCTGTCCACTTAACCGCGATAGCGTCTTTCTGTATCCGTTACGCAACGCCTGACGCCTGTTGCGGAGTTAGCTAGCTGGCCGGTCTACCCAGTTTGTCCAAGAGGTGTTGGGTTCGAAATATACTTGGTAGAAGTATCTTCTTTTTGTATAATCCTTTTCGCTACGACCACTGTGAAAGGTTACTCTTCCCTCCGTCTTTTCAAAATAGTAATACTAAAAGTACAGAACTTCTTTTCTGCTTTCTTTATTCCGGTTTACAGTCCTTCTCTGCCGGCCACCAGCTCTCAACTAACTCATTCTTCCACTCTCTCACACTCTACATCCTTCCTTTCTGTCTTAATTAAAACTACCCGACCCTTAATCTATAACATCTGACAGTGGACAGTAAACAGACCACATGACTGCACCCGCTGTAATTAATTGCTAAGCCTTCACCACGTCCCGGCTGCGCCTCTGCACTACTGTAAATTTTCTCACGCTGCTTGACACTACAGTATTGCTGATGTTGTGAAAGGTTCTATAAAACATAAAAGTTCGTATACTATCACTTATAGACAGACCGAGCGACTCCCGTTCTCAAACTGTTAGATTCATAGTCACCTCGCGCTGCGCTCTCGTCGTCTAAGTGACTACAAATTAAACAGATTGAGAATGGGAGTTGTTCGGTCTGTCTCTCCGGCGTAGAAATGATAGTATGTACCCACTCCAAAACGTCTTCCCTTATTTGACACATGTATTGATATATTGTATAACAAGCAAATTAATATTCATAAATTTGCTCAATATACTGACTTTCCTTCCCAATATTCCTTAGTGCGCGCCAAGAAGACTCGATTTTTCGAAATAGCTCAGGCGGTTGCGTCAGAGCAGGAGAGCGAAGGGAATCGCCGGGTCGTGGGTTCGAATCCCCGTCGCGGCGGCCTCATTAGCTGGTCTCGCAATCCAAGGGGAAAAGACGGGCTTGTTCAATAGCATGTCCGATGAAAGGTCCTGGTAAATCAAAGTGGCACAGTTGGAGTGCGCCTAAATTGATCAGTGTTCAGGTCGTACTCCATAGGCAATAGATTTCCCTGTCCCCCATAACCTGCCCGTCAGGGCCGTCCATTATCACTTCGGTGCCGTGGACGTTAAACCCCGAACTAACCACCAAGACTAGATTTTGATGAAACTTGCATTTTCAAAACTGACACGCGAAATATGCTCATGCTGCAACATTAACAAGCTCCGTATGTGTAGTAGCAATGAAATACTTCTGTGTGTGTGTGTGTGCGTGAACGCTCAAAACTTATATCCTATACTCATACACACGAACGGAGAAAAGACGACAGGAAACGTGCGAGTCGCTGGACTGACAAGTGGAATTGACGAGATGTCAGTTGGCGATATGGAACTAAATAAACAAACCTGCTGGAATTTTCCGATATTATACGTGACCTAGTTACAAGTAAAAATTACTCAGTAACATGCACGCTTATACAATGCACTCATATCTTCATAGTCAGACGAAATCTACACGCTGAGTCGACAGCGATATGCAGTCGGCGTCTGCCATTCATGTGTGTTTTGTCTGAACACCGCAATCAGACGTAAAAAGAATGATGCGGGCACAGTTTTGTTTTGGACTGGGTACATCAATTATATTGAGCAACAGTTTTGTTTCATATAGTGCCGATAAACAGACAGATGTGATTACTTGACTCGAATCAAAATCTTACGACTCGGACATTTTGATTCGGGTCTCGTAATCACATTTGCGTGTTATCGGCACTGTACCAAGCAAAATGTTGCTCAATATAATATAATACGAACATTACACTTCTCTGCTATAATAACAAGGTTGATGTAACAAAAATCTGATATAACAAAGCTTTTGGGGAGGACCCGGCCAAATCTGTTCGTTGTCCTTGTAAAATCAATCCGCTTAATAACAAGGCCGGATATAACACAATTTCTGATTTTAAAGAAAAAACTTCAGTCCCGATGCGCTGCCGAGTCCGCTTATAACAAACATTTACATTATAAGGAGCAAAGGAAACAGGAGAATGCTCCATTTTCACAGAATTTGCGTGTTTTAGTTGGCCTACTTAAAACTGGCCTACTTAAAACTTCGTGCGTTTTGCTTTGTCACCGGCGTTATGGTCTCGTAATATCGCGCTTTCACGTGCAGTCTTGCATCTACCAGTACTGAGCATTTTGATCGTGGTCTCTTACAAAGGTTAGCTGTGATCAGCGGCAGTAACTTTGGTTCTTGGAAGGACACACGAACTGTATACAAAATCCAGAACCAAATGCAGAGAAAACCCCAACGAAGAAAGAAGCACGCTTAGAAAATGCATAAAACACAATTTATTAATATTCACTTTTTCAAAATAGAAAACACTTCGCTGCTTAGCTTATCAGTGCGTGGAGAGCTTCTT
This sequence comes from Semisulcospira habei, assembly GCA_036245525.1. Classification (NCBI taxonomy): domain Eukaryota; kingdom Metazoa; phylum Mollusca; class Gastropoda; family Semisulcospiridae; genus Semisulcospira; species Semisulcospira habei. The sequence continues at coordinate 102,284,072 of BTPG01000005.1, read as the reverse complement.
TTTACGTTGGGTTTATCTTTGAACTGTATACAGTTAACTACCTTGCCTTTAAGCTTGCTTCCCCGTGTTCCTTTCTTGTAAACTTGTACAATTACTGACCGTGCAGCACCATCGTGGTGGCGCCTCAGCATCATCATAATGCCTTTAACTTGGGGATGGTTTTCTTATGTGTGTTTCAGTTGTATGTGTTTGCGTAGATTAAATTCATTTAAATGTAGTGAGATTTTGCATGCATACACTTTTTGTAAAGCGCTTAGAGCCCACTGCGTATGAATCACTAATTGGCAGGGGCGGATTCTGTAAAATGCTATAACAAAGTCCCTTTTTGGGGTGTTTGGAACCAACCTCCTCCTCATTTGATATTTTGGCGAGTCTTGACACATAAACATGTCCCCCTCCCCCCCCCCCCCCACACACACACACACCCTCCCCCCCCCCCCAAACAACGTGGGCAAGGGGAACTGGGGGGGGGGGGGTTCCAAACACACCATAAGGGGACTTTGTTATAACATTTTAAAGAATTATTCGGGGGGGGGGGGGAGATCCAGAACCCCTGGAATCTACCCCCACCCCCTGATCCGCCCCTCATCATGGGTTTCGTCTGACGTCTGTACTGTATGGAAGGCACGAAACGATTGTACAGAAGCCAGACAATTTCGATTTCAGTCGTGGGCCAGACAACAACCTCACAAATTCAGTAATATGTATCAGATATAACTAGGTTGTTGTATTAAAACTACCTGCTCCAGGCAATAACACTTTTCACTTGATAATAATTTCCTTATAAATGTTCTTAATAGGTCTTACAAAAATGTTGCGCAGAAGGGCTAGTCTAACAAGTGTGGTACAATGAAGACCTGTCAGCTTTTTTTCTCTCTCTCCTTTGCTACGAAGGAGAGTTCCCCCGCCCCCACCCTATGAGTATCAGAAGCAGTAGAAAGCCACCGTTACGCGTGCCTACTCAGATTGATTGTGAAAAGAAGGTAGAAAAAGCAAGACGACACTGAGAACCCGGTCCGTTGTATCGGCGAAGGCCCGCACCAGAGTAGGTCGCTTTAATGTTTGTTCGAACGTACAGAAGAGTGCTTATTTACTGGAGCGATCAATAACGAGAATACTTGTGAAACAAAAGTAAAATTATATTATTATTCAAGCTGAAAGTGAGTAGCATCCACATTGCAAAAAAGAAGTCTCGGGTTGGTTTGGGAGTGAACTCCTATAAAACCCCAAAACAGCACTTCGTATTATTTTCTGTTTTTAAATAAAGTGGAAACGTGTTAATCAGCTATGTCTACATTAACAATGTACTTGTAAGACATTAGTCTTTAAGAATCTAAAGCTTTGCTTATAGCATAAAAAGCTGGGTCCCCTGTTATATCCGGTGTTTGCTGTAATTGTGAATAAAATTACATATCCAAGGCAATAAAAAGGAAAAACCATTTCATTATCGAAGCTAAGACGCCTCGCAAAGACACCGCAAAGAAGAGACATTAGGCTCAGGATGGACCAATTTGGAAAGTAGGTGATTTGACTAAAGCCCCCCCCCCCCCCCCCCCCCCCCCCCCCCCCCCCCCCCCCCCCCCCGCCATCTCCTCTCCATGATATTTACTTAAAACATAAAATGAAAAAGAACAAATAATCTCGTTTACGTATGGTAATTGCATACTACTCTATTTAAGTGGTTCCACATTAAAATGCCCCTGTAAATGAATGAACTTAGGCTGAAAACAAGCCTTTGTCGATATTTTGGGATTGTTACATCAGAAAGTCTGACATATCGCTCATAACAAATTCCGCTTATAACAACCACAAAATCTCGGTGCCCTACAAATTTGTTATATCCGGACTTTACTGTATACTTATTATGAAGAATCATTCGTGTATTCATGAGAACTGCTTTTTTTCCTAAAAGGTTCAAAGATTTTTTACCTTTTTAAAATTAATCATAGAAATTCGCGAAATTTTCACAAATTTCAAACGCAAAATAATTTTCACTCAGCATGTTGAAGAGGAACATTACTATTGCGGAAGTCAAGCAGGCCATTCAAAAGCTGAAGAACGGGAAGGCACCTGGCGATGACGGAGTGTGCCCCGAGATGCTGAAAGTAGAAGATACGGTAACGCCGCAGCTTCTTTGTCAGATTTTTCAAAAGATCTGGGACACTGAGGAAGCGCCGAGCGATTGGAAGACCGGCACCATCGTCAAACTTCCGAAGAAAGGAGACCTGGGGAACTGTAACAACTGGCGAGGCATCACCTTACTTTCCCTCACCAGCAAGATCTTCAGCCGCATTCTCCTTGAACGCATTACGACAGCAGTGAATGGCATCCTTCGCCGGGAGCAGGCAGGTTTTAGGAAAGGCAAGTCCTGCATTGACCATATTTTCGTCCTGAGACAGATCCTTGAGCAGTCTAACGAATGGAATGGATCCCTCTATGTGGTCTTTGTAGACTTTGAGAAGGCCTTCGACAGTCTGCATCGAGACTCCCTTTGGAAAATCCTGCGATACTATGGAATCCCCCAGAAACTTGTCAACGTCATCAGGTCCCTGTACAAGAATTTTGAGTGCAGAGTCGTCCACAACAACCAGCTCACCGAACCGTTTAAGGTGGAAACCGGAGTGAAACAAGGATGTATTCTTTCGCCAATCCTATTCTCAATGGCAAATGATTGGATCATGCGCCGCACCACAGAGGGAAGGAGGCAGGGAATTCAGTGGACGCTGACCTCAATGCTGGATGACCTCGACTACGCCGATGATATCGGGCTGCTGGCAAGCAGAAACCAGGACATGCAACAGAAGACACAACAGTTGACACAGTCAGCAAGCTCCATAGGTCTCGGGGTCAACATTAGGAAGACTCAAGTCATGAGGAAGAACACCATAGTGGGCGACCCAATCACCATCAATGACCAACCTCTGCAAGAGGTGGACGAGTTCACGTACCTGGGCAGCAAGGTTACCACAGATGGAGACTGCACAAGGGAGATCACCACAAGAATCAGCAAAGCCAACCAAGCCTTCGCAATGCTGAAACCCATCTGGAGGACCACAAGCCTGAGCATCCACACCAAGCTCCGTATTTTTAAGAGCAACGTGCTGAGTGTCCTTCTATATGGGTCAGAATGCTGGAAATCCACTACCACTACGGAACGCAAGCTGGATGTCTTCCAGAACAAGTGCCTGCGACGGATCATGAAGGTCTTCTGGCCAAACATGATTACAAACGAGGAACTACGGAAGAGAGCAGGCGCAGACAGCATCGCTGAAACCATCGCCACACGGAGATGGAGATGGCTAGGCCACGTTTGCAGAATGTCACCTGACTCATTACCAAGGGTGGCACTGAGATGGACACCACAGGGGAAGAGAAACCGTGGGCGACCAAAGGAGACGTGGCGCCGAACCGTGGAGCGAGAGCTCAAGAACAGAGGCCTTACTCTGCAAACAGCACCCAAAATAGCAGCTGACAGACAAAAGTGGCGCTCCCTTGCCGTCGCCTCAAGCACCAGACGGCGCAGAGAGGACTGAATGAATGAATGAATGAATGTTGAAGAGGTACGAAAAGCTGGCTAACGAACTAATTCAATGCCTTCCTTCAGTCCAGCTACAAAACAGACATTTTCTCGTGAATGAGTACTCCAGTTTTAATACCATTGGAGGCATGCTTGAGAAGATCTCCTATGCGTAAAAGAGAGGCAATTTTTGATTTATTTAAGTTTACTGTCAGCGCACATTTTTTTCTGAAGAGTAATTCATTATCAAAACTAAATTAATTATCACTGGAAAAGTTAAAGAGTTACAATACTGGCTATAGAACTCATTCAATATCTTCCTTTAATCAAGCTTTATGCAAAATGTCTAGTACAAATAAGAAGAATTACGGACTCAAATATGGGTCAACCGGTTTGGATGAATTGGTCATTTATTTGTCAATGTATGCACTAATTTATATATATATATTATTAATGTAAACTGCCTTGGGAGAATTCTTGTAGGGAAAATATCATAAAGTTTCAAGCTTTTCCGTCCACAAACGGCGGCGCTAGTCGTTGCCACACACGCACGCCCGCACACACACACGTACGCGCGCGTATACTGGCCAAAAGCACATTCTAAAGAGAAGGTTAGAGTAGCTAGACTTTCAGCTTGTTACTCAGTTCTTTGCCAGCGTTTGAGGTCCGCCCACCGGTGACGTCATTTGCATGCTATTGAACGCGCTCTGACCAGCCCCATCTCGGAGTCTACCGCATTTTCAATAATGTAGACAAAAATAACAACGTCGAGGAGCAAATGGCCCGGGGGAAGGAGGGGGGGGGGTGCCCGCCGTGACGAGGATTCGGGGGCTCTTGGTGAGGGAGGGCGGGGGGGGGGGGGAAATCTAGATGACCAGGGGAAGATATCCGATGGTCAAATTGCCGGGGAACGAAAGGCCAGTCCCCTGAGGATAGATGGCCCGGGTGGGAAGGCCTTCTCCTAACATGTTGTACAGCATTATCTGTAACTGCAAAATACAGCTCCATAAACTTCGGTTCCAAGCAGTCTTATAAAAATCTGTCCAAAAGAAAAGAAATAAAAAAAACCCAAAACCAAACCATCAAGAGACAGGAAACTTTCAGGCTCCATTAACGAAATCTACCTGATTCTGCAGACATTTATCCCTCATTCGATGAGATTACGGCGCACGGTCAACAAGGCACCGCATGTCGGGAGACCATCCCTTGTGCAGTGTAAGTAGTCATGTCGGATTAAAATGGCTCTGTTACAAAAAGTGTAACGGAAGTAACATTTTAATGGTTGGCGACGGTCTGAAACAAACTGTATGGTTTGTGTGAATCTTAACTAGCCGAGAGAGCAATATCGTATACTAATGGTCAAAACTTAAGGGCCACTTTTTATCGCAGACGCACCGACAACACCACCCAAACAATGTAACAATACTTGGAGTCAGTTCTTTGCTAATTTATTCAGTAACAATTTCATTTAAGTTTTGAGTAAATCAAGCAATTGTAACAACAGCAATACGTTAGAATGTTCACCCATCCCTCATTTGAAAAGTCACGCAAGACTGGTCCAGTCAGTAGCGAGTGTATCCACCGTTTGCAGCCAAGCATTCAATGCAGCGTTGACGCATGGAGTTCACCAGGGTTCGGACAACATGTTGTGGGATCGCTTCCCACTCTTGATGCAGGAACTGAGTCAGCTGGGCGACGCCTTGAGGTGGGGGGGGGGGGGGGGCGCCGGGGGGGGGGGGGGGGAGGGTTGCTGACTACACATAACGTGACCTCTCTCTCTCTCTCTCTCTCTCTCTCTCTCTCTCTCTCTCTCTCTCTCTCTCTCTCTCTCTCTCTCTCTCTCTCTCTCTCTCTCTCCTTTCTTGGCAGTTTTTCTTGGATACAGTGCATTTACGGAGGTCAGACGAAATCCATGGTAAATTCGATTTGGAGCCAGGCCGTATCGTCAACCTTCGCCTGTTTGGTAGGGCTCTGCCTTACCGGGCCACGGCGCTTTCTACACTATTAACTCCACAAGGCAAACTGAATAAAAGAGGACGTGAAAGTGAAAAATTACGATCATAGCGTTACAAGACGACGAAATGTACGAAGTTTTAATTAAGCGAGTTTTATGAAAAGAAAAGGGGAGACTGCCAGTGCTAATATTTTAGGAAAGTTACAAAGTAAAGTAGGTTATAGCACTGTCAGGGGAGAGAAATGTGCATGATCGACCAGTGATCATAGATCTACTGTGGCCAAAGCACAAAAAAAGAGATAGGAAAGAGAGGGGGCGCTAAGAAAGTGTCTGAAAGCAATGCATATGGAGGAAGCCCCCCGAAGGGGGCGTATCACATATCCACTGTTCCAGCCACTCAATGCATGGAAATTTAAATCTAGGTCCCCCAAGGGGGGTCCAGATATTTAGCCGGTGTGGACAGCTGTTTCGGTGTTGGCGACCTCTTCAGCACACCATCGGCAATACTGGAGGAGGCAGGAAATTCTGCATGCACTGAGTGGCTGGAACAGTGGATATGTGATACGCCCCTTTCGGGGGAGGGGGGGGGGGGGGGCTTCCATATGCATTGCTTTCAGTCACGTTCTTAGCGCCCCCTCTCTTTCCTATCTCTTTTTTGTTTTGTGCTTTGGCCACAGTAGATCTATGATCATTGGTCGATCATGCACATTTCTCTCCCCTGACAGTGCTATAACCTACTTTACTTTGTAACCTTCCTAAAATATTAGCACTGGCAGTCTCCCCTTTTCTTTTCTTTTATTACTACAATATCGACTGCAACCCCTTTTGGTAGGTTCTCTTTTAGGGTGCATGGAAATTTAACTCTAGGTGGTGGCAGGGAATGTATGCCCCTGCAGACACCACAGTAAAATGTGGTTGTCATTGCAGGTAAGCAGAATTTCCTGCCTCCTCCAGTATTGCCGATGGTGTGCTGAAGAGGTCGCCAACACCGAAACAGCTGTCCACACCGGCTAAATATCTGGACCCCCCTTGGGGGACCTAGATTTAAATTTCCATGCACTGAGTGACTGGAACAGTGGATATGTGATACGCCCCCTTCGGGGGGCTTCCATATGCATTGCTTTCAGTCACTTTCTTAGCGCCCCCTCTCTTTCCTATCTCCTTTTTTTTTTTTTTTTTTTTTTTTTTTTTTTTTTTTTTTGTCCTTTGGCCACAGTAGATCTATGATCACTGGTCGATCATGCACATTTCTCTCCCCTGACAGTGCTACTTTACTTTGTAACCTTCCTAAGCGAGTTTTAATTTGCAACTAAAGAGATGTACGCACATTTTGTTAAATCTGAAGCATTCTCCCGTTTATTTTGTTTAAAGCGAAGCCGTTAGCACCGTGGGGACCAAAACTGACAAATGTTATAGCGGCTAAATTTTACAAAGACAAGGATCAAGTTTGGCTGGATCCGACTTGTCATATCCGACCTTGTTATAAACGAAGTTGATTATATAAAAATGCATTGACATTCTTCGTATACTCGCGAATCACGTTTCTCCTACTATATTATCAATCAATCAATCAATAACTTTATTGTTCCAAATACATGTTGCAACGTACAGGAAAATTTGTCTCGCCACTTCAGGTGCAACTCGCAATCACCCACATTCACACAACAGTTCACAAACAAAAAATGGACAATGGCTCGGGACGGGTGAAGCCCGTCGCCAAGGCGTCTCATGGCCGGCGCCAACGGCCCCAACCCAACCTGAACCTCCCTAACACAAAGCAAACTAAAGACAGCCCTATCATAGCCTGAGTATCTCTTAAACACGTAAATGATTTTAAACTTTCTGCTTGGCTGAGACTAGTTACACAAATGAGAAATACGCACATAAAAAAAAAAAAACCGAATTATACTTTCACAGTGGCTACCTGGGGGCCCGTCGCTAATGATAAGAACAGCGCCGGCTATTAGACAGTCGCTCCGGCATAAACAGTCACCACCTTAATTATAACTTAACTAGTATATAACTTCTTGTTTTCCTCCCTACCTCACACGACCAGTCACTTTAGCGCAAACTGTACCATGTGACCGTGATATAAAAACCCCTGTAGCGAAAAATGGCGGACGTTTCATAGCCCTCTCGATGACGCGTTATGACCTCGTTTTCGAGTCTTGATAGCAACTCGGTTCGACAAAATAGCAGAAAAAAAAAACGCACTAAAGTAGTCCTATTTGACGTAATACACATCCTCTGCCTTATTTTTTGCGACGTGAGGAGTCAACTTAAACAATATTTCACCACTAATTACACAGCGCAAACAGCAAAAGCCTTCGCCAAATCCATCTCATCGCCATGCACCGAGCATTTTTAAAGTTCGGGAAACCACGGAACAAAAATAGCTTCCGAGTTTTTTTTTAACCAATCAGAGACAGCAATCCTTGCAAACAACACACTGTCGTCTGCTCAGCCACCAACATGCCACAATTTTACCAAAGCACAGAGCCACAAATTCAAGAACTAAAACGAAATTACACACCCAGCAACACTATACACAAAGCACGATATTGCCAAAGTTCTCTCTTCACGTCACTCAATACGGGACTATCTGAAGAAAAACATCTCACGAATTTTCGTAGACTATCTGACTTCATGTCAATGCTGTAAAATAAAATCTTACCTTAAAATCCATCTCAGCACTGAGTGACTGGAACAACCAGCGTTTTTTGGTATTCCTTTTTCCAGATATCCAAACACACATGACAATCTGCTGCACACTCGAAGCATCCCCTTCAGTCATCTTGAATCTAAAAGCACAAGGCACCATGCTAACTTGCACAAGCTGTCACATCAGTGGTCAAATGCCGATCGCTTCATCAAAAAGTTCTTAATTTTTCTGAATCACCAGCAGTCAAAAAGCACTGTCACTGTCATACTTTGACGACCTTTTGTAGACATTGCAGCTTGAATCATTCTGTACACAAGCCAAGATTAGTTTTTTACTCGCGAAACTTGCGCTTCACACGGAATCATGCTACGTCACACTCTGTCGCGTAAAGACTGGGAATCCCCGGTAGAACATGTATATTCAATGGTGTCACCTATCCGCCACAGAAGCGGCCGTCTTCATAAACTGGATTTTTTTTTCTCGAAACAATAAACGGAGGAAGGAAAACAAATACGTTATTGGTCCGAGGGGTTCGCTACACGGACCTTTGTAGGCCTGAGGGAGGTCACAGGAATCATTGTACCCCGAAGGCCGATTCCTTTGACCTCCCTCAGGCCTACACAGGTTCGTGTAGCAAACCCCTCCGACCAATAACTTATAATAGTTATCTTTAAAGCAATAGTAGTAGAACTACAGCATTAATGTGAAAGAAGTCCAAATTGGTTTCTAAGTGAGAGTACACACATGCACACGCTGTTGTAAGAAACACAGTCACTGTGTCGGGGAGGTATCTGTCATCACATCATTCGGCTGGAATGTGGGGGCCTGAAGCTTGCTGATACTCGCTTCGTTGTATGCGCTCGCACTATTTCGTAGGCAGTGATGTTGAGAGTGGCGTGGGAAGAGCCACTCCAGTCGTGATGCAGCATTGCAGGGCCTGACATATATCAAACGAAGGTACAATGTCTGTTAGAATACTGTGCCCACTCGGCACCGGCCTCCACGTGGGGTGGGTGGGTAGTCTCCTCAGTCACTGACTGAGTGGGCTAGCGAAGGGGTACCATCTTTGTACAGGATTAGGACTTCACGTCAGCAGATATATTCTTCAGTCTTTTTCACTGGTCCGGTTTTTAAGGAGCTGTGCTAACCCAGGTCTTACCATGTTGGATTGGTCCTTAAAATTATTCATTAGTTTTTGGTCCTTTGGATCCCAAGTGTTTGCCGTGCTTGGAGACCCCTGTCGGGGGAAAAGAGGATCCTGGTGGCTGAGGTTCCCTTTGGGTTGCGGCTCACTGGTGCCAACACTCCACTTGGCCTTAACTTCTACTTAAACGGGAGGCTAGGAGTACCGGACTAGTCAATTGGCGGCTCTTGTCACGATGAGCCCTCCCTATCCTACTGTTGACATGCAGGTTGATATACGGAGAACCATGCTATAGCCTCTGCTGCTGATTAGGTGCTTTACGCCAGTATTCCCGGCATTCAACAATGTGATAGAAGGCGGTGGCTCGGACGGTTCAATCGGGCTTAACCCCCTGAGTATATATTTCGGGCAGTCTCCATCGTGCGTCGGCTGGAGACCCGCCGACAGATACACTTTCCCTTGTTGGGCTCGGTGGTGGGCGGGGATCCCCGGGGGATGAATATCTCTACTATTATAATATGGAAAGCACAACAACAAAAAACTGTTACAAAAGCGGCACATATCCACCGACATTGTACCTGACAGTGACTCGGACTGTGAGGAAGCGACGCCTCAGGCGTCTGCCGTCTGGCCTCGCTTCCTCATTGTCCATAGCACAGTGAAAGAGAAGCCTGTTTCCAAGATGGATCCTTTTCTGGTGGGGGAGACCCTCAGGAGCCGTGTTGGCAGGCCTGATGCCCAGCGCCTCAGGTCTGGAGACTTGCTGGTGCCACACTCCAACGGGCTACTGAGACACTCCAGTGGAGGTCACACCCCACAAAACGATGAATTCTTCTAGAGGCGTGATTAAAGATCAAGCATTGGCAGAAATGTCGGAAGATGAACTTGTACGGAACCTTAAGTCGCAAGGGGTGACTTATGTCAGGCGCTTCTCTTCCAAGCGATGTGGTAGGGAGATCCGTCTCCCTACCATCATCCTGACGTTTGGTACCCCCACCCCTCCTACTACCAATTGGGGAGGTTATTACTCCTTGAAAGTCAAGAAGTACGCTCACCTCCGGTAATTTAAGTGCCAAAAGTATGGCCATGGGCAGAAGACATGCCGCCAGGCAGAGGCTTCATGCGCCCGTTGCACTAAGCCCGGACACTCTGCTGAGCCCTGTGTGTGATTTGCCGGGAGGGGGGGGGGGGGGGCATATGGCTTCGGATAATAAATGCCGTCGTTGGATATCCGAGTGCAAGATTCAGCAGGTGCGTATGGAGAAGGGGCTGTCCTTTGCAGACGGAAAAAAAAAAAAAAACGGTTGAAGGCCCTGATGCAGCTGACAGTAGTAGCAAACAGTAGTAGCACCTCTGTCTTTACATTCAGTGTTGCGGTGGCAGGCAAGCGCCCCACCAAAGACTTCTCCTATCAAACCCTTACTTCTTGGTTGGGGGCGGAGCCTCGGCTCCTCTCGCCTCTGGAGACTAACCCTTCTCCAGGAAACACAGAAGGCGAACACTACCGGTCCGGTAGCGCCGCCTTCTGCTGTCCCTAAGCCTCAGCCCTCGCCCAAGCCTGTCACTGTCAGTCTGTCTACTACAAAGGTTTCTGGCGCTGGTCAGCTTTCTAATGTCGTTAACTCTAACGGCAGGAACGCTGCCCAGAACCAGAAGTCCAAGAAAGCTACACACACGCTGTGCGCACGGGCCCAGAAGGGAGACGGCTGTGCGCACGGGCCCAGAAGGGGGACACTGATGTCCCCCATTCAAAACAAATATGCTGCATTGGAGGAGCAAATGGAGGGAGTGGAGTTGTCATAGCTGGTGCTGCGTCAGCTCCACTCCCCTCATCTCCGAAGAACCAGAGGAGGCCCGGGTGCGCGCCCCCCTCTGTTTCTTCGACTCCTTCCAAAGCAAAGGAAAAGGGGGAAGACACTCTTCTCCCCCACATAAGACATAATCATATACTCTCTGCTTCAGTGGAATTGTCGTGGTTTTCATACTAACTTTGAGGAATTATGTCTTTCAGTCAAGTCCTATAACCCATCAGTAATATCTCTTCAGGAGACTTACCTAAAGACTTCTGACCCTGTGTCTTTTAATGGATTTAACGCTATCCATAAAGGCTCTGATTCGGAGAGGCGCTCGGGTAGAGTGGCTCTTCTCATTAGTAGCCAAATTTTATGTAGCCCCGTTAGCATCGACACCTGTCTTCAGGCTGTCGCAGCTCGGGTTACCTTAGAGAAGACCATAATTATATGCAGTGTTTACCTGCCACCATCCCTGCGGGTCTGTAGTAATGATATTTTTTAACTTAGTAGATCAGCTGCCTGCTCCCTTTATTCTCATGGGAGCTTTAACGGTCACGTTCACCTGTGGGGTAGTGACCACTATGATGGCAGAGGTCAGATGTTAGAATTTGTTTTTTCTCAACTTAACCTATGTGTCTTTAACGATGGCTCACCTACTGCACTCTGGCAAATCAAAAGAAATGATTGTGGACTTTACAAAGAAACAGTCCCCTCCCCCTCCCCCTCCCCCTCTTGTAATAAATAGTGAAATCATTGAAACAGTCCAGAACTTTAAGTTTCTTGGCACTAACCCTGTCATGTGACCTTAAGTGGGAGGAAAACACTCGCTTCATCGTCCAAAAAGCACAGCTGCGCTTGTTCTTCCTGCGACGTCTGAAAAGTTTCGGTCTCGGTGCCCACATGTTGATGCAATTTTACCGAGTTGTGATTGAGAGCGTGCTCACCTTTTCGATCACAGTTTGGTACGGTTACATCACGGCCAAAGAGAAAATCAGACTGAGTGGAGTGGTCAAGACCGCTTAAAAAATCATAGGCCGAGATCTTCCTAGCCTGGACTCACTGTACCAGCAGCGTCTCTTACGTAGAAAAGTCTTATCTCCAGTGATTCCACCCACCCCAGCAATGAGCTTTTCCAAATTTTACACTCAGGGCGCAGGTACAGGTCCATCAGTACCAGGACCAGCAGATTCCGCAACATTTTTTTCCCTCTGGCTGTTCGCGCTCTCTCTGATCAACCGGACTGATTGGAGAGAGCCCGAGTGGCGAGTGAGAACGAATGTGTACAGTCAGCTTTTAACTGAATCAGATGTTACTCTGTGTGTGTGTGTGTGTGTGTGTGTGTGTGTGTGTGTGTGTGTGTGTGTGTGTGTGTGTGTGTGTGTGTGTGTGTGTGTGTGTGTGTGTCTGCCTGAGAAGTCACTCCTCGTACTTCTCAAGGCCTTAACTATATCTGAGTAACTGGCCATTTTCCGCCTTCTTGGCGCCAGGCTGTGGTTGTGCCAATCTCCAAGCCGGGTAAGGATCCATCCGACCCGGGCAACAACCGGCCAGTCGCTTTGACATCATGTTTATGTAAAACTATGGAACTATGGAACATCTTGAGTCACAGGGTCTCACCACAGACCTCCAATGCGGTTTCCGGCGCTTCTGTAGTACTACTGACCATCTAGTCCGCTTTGAGTCTTTTATCCGAGATGCTTTTGTCAATAAGCAGCATGTCTACGCAATTTTCTTCGATCTTGAGAAGGCATATGACACTACTTGGAAGTATGGTGGAATGTCTGACTTGTTGGACATGGGTTTTAAAGGGCACAAATTATTCACAATTTGTTTTTCTAACCGGTCGTTCCATGTCCGTGTGGGCTTCACCCTCTCCGACTCCTTTGAACAGGAGATGGGTGTCCCGCATGGCAGCATTCTATCTCCTGTTTTAGTTAGTATTAAAATTAATAACATTGTAAAGGCCGTCAAGGATGATTCTGAATGCTCTTTGTTTGTTGACGACTTTGCTTTATGCGCACGAGGTCGAGGACTTACGTCCCTTGAGAGGCGCTTGCAACTGTGCGTTGATCGCATCCAGGGGTGGGTGTCTCTCAACGGATTCACGTTCTCGCCCTCCAAGACAGTCTGAGTGCATTTTACTAACCAGACGATTTTTTTTTTCCAGAACCTAGCCTGAGCATTGCTGGAGTGCCAATTAAGGTGGCCGAGGAGGCCAAGTTTCAGGGGTCATCTTTGACAAAAGACTGACCTTCCGCAACCATATTAATTACCTTAGAACCTCTTGTCAGAAAGCCCTCGACGTTCTTCGTGTCGTTGGTCGTACTGACTGGGGCCCTTGTTCGGTCCAAATTGGATTACGGCTCTGTGGTATATGGCTCGGCTTCCAAGTCTGTTCTACAGCGTCTGAACACAGTTCACCATCAAGGTCTGCGGATATGTCTGGGGGCCTTCAGGACGTCTCCAGTTCCTAGTCTGTATGCCGAGGAAGGTGAGCCGTCTCTCATGCTCCTCCGCATCTGCCTCATGCTCAGCTACGTTTTGAAACTGAAGGCCCATTCAGACAATCCTGCCTATGATTGTATTTTTAAACCGCCGTTTGCAGAGATTTACGATACCCATCCAGTATCACTAGGCAGGCATTGTCATGGAACCCCCAGGGAAGGAGGAAAAGAGGTAGGCCGAGAAACTCCTGGCGTCGAGACCTCCAAGCAGACATCAAGAAACTGGGAACCACCTGGAGTAGAATCGAAGGAAAAGCACAGGACAGGAGTTGCTGGAGGTCTCTCGTCGACGGCCTATACCCGGGTAGGGGTGACAGGCGTAAGTAAGTATCCGGGAGCTGTCCCATCCACTTTCCTTCCGTGTCCGACCTCATCTGCAGGCGACCGATGTGGACCTGGACAAAGTTTCGGAATCTCTGCAACACATCACCCCACCCTGGCTATTACCAGTTCCTGACATCTTGCTGGACCTGTCCGCCCACAAGAAGGACTCTACTCCACCAGCCATATACCAACAGAGCTATTGTCGTAATTATACGGATGGGTCAAAGTCTGAGGATGGGAGAGTGGCTGCGGCCGCAGTGTCCTCTCGCCGTCCTAGACGCCCATTTAAGCACCGCCTCCCAGACCATTCATCTGTATTTAGTGCAGAACTGCAGGCGGTTCTGATGGCACTCAAGCATGTTTTTCGGTCTAGGGAAAGGAACTTCCTGATTCTGTCTGACTCTCTGCCCTGCAGGCCCTTCAGGGCGCAGGAACAGACTACCCACTGCTGGTGCAGATCAGAGAGCTCTACGCAGACTTGATAAAGGAATAGTATGACATCATTTTTATTTGGGTCCCAGGGCATGTGGGCATCGAAGGCAACCGCATCGACCCCGTCCCTGACGCACTCTATAGTTATTTTAGACCTGTGATTCGTGTGTACATAGCCCGTGAGTGGCAGTCCGAGTGGGACAAAGAGAAAGCTAACAAGCTGCATGAAGCTCTTCCTAAGGTGACAGTCTACCTTATCGCTGCGGCAGCCACCGTGAGAAGACTTGCTCGGCTCCACATCGGACACACGTATGTTACGCACTCTTATTTACTAAAACAGGAGGAGCGTCCATGGCGTTATGCCTGCGACAAGCAGTATTCTGTTAAACACTTTTTGCTGTCTTGTGTCGATCTAATTGACACAAGATATAAACACTTTACAGCAGACTCCTTGAAGGTTTTGTTCCGGGATGTAACCCCGGACAAGATCTTCAGTTTTCTGAGAGAGTGAAATATTTGTAATAAGATTTTAGCATTCATAGACTATGATAATTCTATTATTTTGACCTTTTTGAGAGTCTGTAGACATTTCCTTTAAAGACCTGTGCGACATTTTAGCATGAAATATTTTTAAGATATATACATCTTGTCTCATTAAGGCCGCCGTGAGATGGCCTTAGTCGCCTGCTCAGCGTTAAACCCAAATAACTAACTTGTCTTAAGACCTTTCTTTTAGTCTGGCTGGCCAGATTTTTACCCATCCCGCCGTGAGATGTCCTTAGTTGCCTGCTCGGCGTTAAACCCAAATAACTAACTAACTGTTAGAATACTGTGGGTGGCGGCGGAGCGGGCGGCCAGGAGGCGTTGCATGGCCGCCATCTTGTCTTGCAAGATGCGTAAGTGGGGAATGACGCTATAAAAAGCGCCGTATTACTATTATTATTTTTTATAATTATTATTATGCAACATAAGTTTAGGACCATTTGAACAAACATACATAACGTAAAAACCATGCGACCAATAAGTAAAAAATTCACATCAAGTGTTGTTTTCGTATTGAACATTTATTTCTCAAAAGAGCGTGTAATCTTTGACGTAAAGTCGCAGACAAGTTCAGACGTACTTAACAAATACTGTCCTCGATCTGAATCAGTTAAATTATGAGAGCTGGTCCTTTTCTAATGCTTCATAGTGGTACATATTTGCTCACAGATAACTGTAAATGCAATGCCACTTTCTTATTCCGACGCCGCCCCCCCCCCCCCTCCCCTCCCCCCCCCCCCCCCCCCGCCCCACCAACCCACCCACCCAAAATGATCGCACTTGCGCTATAGGTAAATCGGGGATTATTTTGATTATTTTGGATTAGTGCCTGACTGCTCTGGTGACCTGTGCATCTGAAGTAACAGGTTGCACGTGCATTCTAGGCGGTTTGCTGGTGCTGCTTCTGCTTCAAGACGGGCAGCATGAGTGAAGCGAACCATGCAGATGGCTTTTCATAATCTGTGCACTGTTGCTAATGATAACCACTGCTTGGCCATGTCCTTTGATCCGAAACAGGTATCCGCTTGGGTCTGTTAGATATGTTGTTTTTTTTATCCACCTTTTGTGGCTATAAACCAGATGAAAGATAGTCTCTCTTTAAACAACATATAACCGGATGTGCAGTTTAAGCTGGCAGGTGATGGGAAAAAGGTACAAGATTGCATTTGACAAAAGTTACACGCACATGCGCCATTACGTACCCACACCAGACCACCTTTATTGTCAACATGGTGGTTTTACTCTTAGGTGGGCATGACCAACTGGCCATGTGCAGTGTAAACACTACTTTTTTTTATACACAGTCTACACACAGATCTTACTTATGCAGCTGGCCATAGTGTACAATCAGTGCTGTAGTGACCCAGGCAATCGATCAAGTTTTTCTCATTTTTTGCTCAGCTGATGCTTTAGCATGGGTGTGTATTACAAAACCCGAAGTGGCTCTAAGACCAATAGGACTGTTTGGTCATTTCAGCTGATTTGAGCAAATTGTGACCTTTTAAAAATTAAACCTTAAATGAATCGAGGTGGTCCTTAACTTTTGGCGCATTGTTCGTCTGATTCACATAATGAATTATAAACTGGAGAATGTGAGTCGCAAGGTGTGTCTGTAAGTGATAGTATAGTATGCGAAAGCTCCAATTATAATCCATAAACCGAACTTTTTCTTAATTTCTGCAGAATATTAACGAGGTGAAAGTCATAAATCGAAAAGCGAGGCTCAGTTGTTTTGAGCTTCACGTCACTGCAGGCCACTGATCAAAGAGATGTCGGATTTTGAAACAATAAAAACAAAGATAATTGCAAGGACCTCGAAAGACTGTTGTAGGTCGCGGCGACCAAAACAAGCCTCGCTTTCGCTCGCTTAACCCCTGAACACACATCTCAGAATTACGATCATAGCGTTATAAGGCGACGAAATGTACGAAGTTCGGCAAGTTTGCAACTAAAAAGATTTACGCACATTTTGTTAAATTTGAAGCATTCTCCCGTTTATTTTGTTTTAGGCGAAGTCGTTAGCACCGTGGGGACCGAAACTGTTACAGCGGCTAAATTTTACAAAGACAAGGATCAAGTTTGGCTGGATCCGACTTTGTCTTATCCGACCTTGTCATAAACGAAGTTGACTATATAATAATGCATTGACATTCTTCGTATACTCGCGAATCACGTTTCTCCTACTATATTATGCCTAAAGGTCCCGCCACACATGCCGATTTTGAGGCCGATTTATGCTCGAGCAGTTTCCAGAACGGTTTCAATCGGATTGTGATCGGGCCGGACTACAAAAACGTCACGTGCACTGACACACGTTCCGGATTTAGCCGACCGATTTGAACCGAAAGGTCATGGTCGCTAACAGCTTCCTGTTCTCTGATTGGTTGAAGCTTACAATCGGGGCCGATTCGTGTTGCACAAATAGAGCAGGCTCTAAACACAAGATCATAGCCGATTGGGATCGGATCGGATGCAAAGAGGCATTCTGACGTCATCCGCTCGCAATCGGATTGGAATCTGCTACAAAATCGGGGCACAATCGGCATGTGTGGCGGGGCCTTAAGTGGGGAATGACGAGCGATTGTCAGTAATTCGTTATTTATACATGCGATACGGACAGTCATAGGCGGATTTGCACGTTCAACAAATTACAATTACAGGAGTAATGACAACGCCGGTGTGTGTGACAATCATGTTTGTCTGTTCTGCGGCTCACTTTCTTTCTCAATAACAATAATGGTTGGTGATTGGCTCAATACTCCTTTTTTATCATCTAGATATGCTATAGCCAATCAGTCGCTTAGATTATATTTTTGCGTGTTTCTTTTTTCGATATAAAATTAGTGTTTTAAATGATGTGCAATTTAATGTTGATTAAACATCTGTCACCTTGTCAGTCTCACAATGTCCATGCAGATGAAACGGGGGACTCGGACAAATTGATTTGTTTCCTCACTCTTCCGTACCACTGCTCCATTCACTCATGCATGCAAATTGGAGGAGACCTGCAGACGCGAGACCGCCGGCTGTCTGTCTATAGAGATGCAGGCTGCTTTGTTCATAGGCCGACCTATACGACACTTAGTGACACACAAACAAACATCTACACAGACAGAGGTCCATAATGAATAACATATAAAAACATCGACATATAGCTGTCAGTTTCATCATTTCGTTGAATTTGAGGTCGTCCTCGCGCGCGCGCGCGTGTGTGTATCTGTGTGTGTGTGTGTGTGTGTGTGTGTGTGTGTGTGTGTGTGTGTGTGTGTGTGTGTGTGAGAGAGAGAGAGAGAGAGAGAGAGAGAGAGAGAGAGCCGCACCGAATAGGGTCTGAAGAAATTTTGACCCAAGTTGGATTCAAATGACCTGCGAGTTTTCTAACGAGAGGTCGCTTAAAATCGAAGCGCGCGTTTTTTGCAAATACCTTCGCAAAAGCAAAAAGAAAAAAAGACACTGTCCAAACTTAGAACAAATATCATTCAATGCCAGTTGATCTAATACGATTTACTGTCAAGAAACCCAAAGTAATATGTCAGGCTTGTTCTACAGCCGTAAGAAATCGGATTTTTCCATGAAATGACTGATTTTACTTTCCTAGATGTGCCCCGGATATCTATTCAGCCCAGTATAAGAAAGATACATTTTCACGTGAATGAGTAAGTTAACCAAGTTTTCAAACCTGAAACAGCGCAGACATACATGAAATCTGCATATTCGACATATTGAAATCTAGCTCTATTAAGGTATGAAAGGTTCTTGTCTTTTCACTGTACAAAATCAACAAATCATAACAGTTAAGCAAGAATATCCCAAATAAGGTCAACTGGCACTTAATGATATTTGTTCTTAAAGTGGTACAGAAAAGTTTGTTGTTTTTTCGGAGATATTTGTGCTCAGAGAGAGAGAGAGAGAGGAGGGGGGGGGGGGGTCTTGAAAGGGGTGGGGTTTGGGGCGTTCAGTTTGATAAATGCATGAAAAAAATGCACTCATTTAGGTATTGAAGTTGTGGGGTGGGGGGTTGTTGGGGTGGAGGTGGGGGGGAGGGGTTAAGGTCAAAGGTTAAGATCAAAACTACAATGAAACAGTGTCAGCAAGTTCATTTCATCAGACAGCTGACCTCAGAGTGAAATTAGCCACCAAAATAATGTGACATGCAGAAGTTATTTTACTTGATCCAGCTACATTTGTATACAACATAGGCTGCATCTGAGGTGTCATTCTGCTGTAATTGTAATGAGATATATCTCTGGTGTCTATTCTGAGCCGAACACAAGCAATTTTACACTGCGTAAAGCTCATTTGAGTGCGTTGTTATGGGAGCTGCAGCTGCAGCCACCTGTACAGGCTATTACCGCAGGTTTGGCACACTCATGCCTGCTGCATTTGCAACATGAGTTGAGGTGTTTTGAGACTCTGACAAATGTGTTCTATATAAAAAAAATAAACTGTACATAATCATCTTTCTCTATAAGCACTCCAGACACTTGTTTGGGTATGGAGTGTGTCCTGTGTAGCATAGTTTTTGCTGTTTTGTGTGGTCTTTTGGCTGTAGGAGAGCTCAGGGGTCTGATGTATGGACAGAGACTAGACAAGTCCCCGACGTAGCTCTAGTCGGAAACTTGTTACGTAGGGACTAACTGAGGCATAC
The DNA here is from genome assembly GCA_036245525.1 of Semisulcospira habei. NCBI lineage: Eukaryota > Metazoa > Mollusca > Gastropoda > Semisulcospiridae > Semisulcospira > Semisulcospira habei. The sequence goes on along the minus strand of BTPG01000005.1, from coordinate 102,264,551 downwards.
ATTTCCGATGCATGAACTGAGACTTGAGTCAGACTATCAAGTCCGAGACTAGATATGGTTAGTCCGCGACTTGTGTCAAGTGCTATTTTTAACTTGGGAATATCCAGTTCCAAATGCCACTGAGCATGCGCCGCTGGGAACAGTTTTCGCCCTGCACGTGTTTTGACAGCCACTGTCTTCCATCTTCACTCTGCCTGTAAACTGTACTCATCGATTTTGGTTTTAATAATATTAATAATAATAATATTGTACATTTATATAGCGCTTGACCTCCAAATGAATGGTGCTCTAAGCGCTTTACAAGATCAAAAATCACAGAACAAAAAGTACAACAACAACAAAAAAAAATTTCACGGCGCTTGAAACGAAACTTTTTGTGAAGCTTCGTATCACCAAACTCATCTAGTGTGTGTCGACGGTCTCTAAATCCTCGATTTCGGCGTAGATTTCGTTGAGATAGGAACATCATGTAGACAGCGGCTGCCATTTTGATTCGCTTTTAGTCAGAGACTAGACGCTTTACACCTAGTAAATCGTGGGCTTAAATTTGGGCTGTTTAGTCCCTGAGAAAGTTTCAGACTTGGCCTAGTCTCAGTTCATGCATGTCTTACTAACATGTTAGTCTCAGGCGTATGAAGATAGTTTCGGACTTAGGCTCTAGTCTCTGTCCATACATCAGTCCCCAGTAGACTTAATGTTTAAAATGCACAGACTCATGACTCATTTTGCCTGAGGAAAAGATTCCAAGCAGCATATAGGGCATGGCAGCTGGTTACATGCCTCTTCCTGCTTGCTGTCACAGACAACAGGGTCAATGAGGATGCCTGGGCGTTGTGTTTTTGGCTGCCTTGAGATACACAAGAAAATGGCCTTGGGTCTGAGAGCTCATTTTTCATCAATGTCAGTGTTATGGTAACCTTTTTCAATTGTCCAGCCCACCGGTAGTCAGTTTGACTGTATTGCATGTGTATGTAAACTTGGAAAAACAGAAAAAAGTAGGGGGGGGGGGGCGGGTGGGTAATGACAAAATATGAAAAAAAAAACTTTCATGTGCCTGTGCCGTAAAAGCAACATTTCTGAGAATCAGATATATTACTTGATGTGCATGCCAATTTTGGAAGCATTCTGACCATATCTAGTCGGGGCCTGTCAGCGGTAAGCCGCACACGGTCAGCGTGAGACTACAGTAGAAGTAAGCTTTACAGTATTCCTTAGGCGAAGAAACTACAATCATAAACATTGTATTACATCAACGCAATACCAGCATCCCTGATGAAACTGTCCACCGGCGGAATAGACACATGTTCCAAGCCTCACTGACTCAGCTCGCGGCTAGCCGCATCCGGATATGCGGCGTAAAGCCGCGCAGCCGGATGCGGTCCACCGCGGATGAGGCAAGACACTGAGACGGAATGTGGAACGTTACACTCGAACAGTGTTTTAGGTATTCTTCAGACTTCCAACAGCTGAATCTTGTAACTTTTCAGAGATATCGCTGCTCTAATGTCTGCAGGAACAGAGCTCACAATTTTACGCCAAAATAGGACAATGTAAATGTCCAAACGGGGCATTGGTACACCGATTAGATTGTACCCTGGCGTTCCACTAGACGTGTGACCGAAACGAAATAAATTATGAAGATATGCTGGTGATTGTGTAAGTGTAAATTTGCGCATGAGAAGCAACTTATTATAAATAAACTGCTAGTCAAGTGGCAGAATATCAGTCTAGCAGTTTATCAGTACTAATAATTTATGTGGGTCTGTCAATAATTAATTTAATGTCCCTTCTTTGGAGAGATTTGAGTCTTTAATTTAGCAGAGAGAGAGAGTGATTATTTTGCAAGGAAAGTGGTTTCAGGCGCGCAGGGCCATCTTGCAATTCTGTCCTTGCTATTTACAGGTCCGCAATGATAATGACAAGGAGTCAAAAAAAAAAAAAAGAAAAAAAAAAGGCAGTCCTACTGTGCAGTAGCACAGTAGACTCTGTTCAAGTTACACAGTTGCAAAGTTGGTAGAAACACAGCAAAACCGTACCGATTGTGTGCCCCACTTCCTGTCGCCGTCCGTGCGCGCTACTGTCAACTTCTCCGTGCATCTCAGACCTTTACCAAAGACGCTGAGCTATAGTATCTATCATGCCTTTACCATAAGCCTCAGCCATTGCACTGACCTGTAGAATGGAGAATAGACACGGTACCACGCGCGATATTTTCAACGGTAATTTCTCCAAAAACGCCTCTGCCAGCCTTTACAATTGATGTAGTTACATTTGTGTGCAAGAAAATGCAGCGACAGAGAAAACATTTGGCTGAAAGTACACGGAAGCCTACTCGAGGCTTCAAAAACGTGCCATGCGTTCGTGGCTGTCGTCTGCTACAGACTAGTCCACAACACGTTTATCTCGAAAAGGCTTCTGTACTTTCAGCCGAACGTTTCCTCTGCTGCATTTTTTTTCCTCAACAAAAATATAACTTCATCAATTGTAACAGCTGACATATGCATTTTGGAGAAATTACCGATGAAAATATCGCGCGTGGTATCCTGTCTACTGTTCATGTCAGTGACCCTGTCATGCTGTAAAGGTTTGAGCTGTACGGAGAAGTTGACAGTAGCACGCACGGACGGCGACATGAAGTTTGGCACGCATTAGGCACGGTTTTGTTGTGTTTCTACCAACTCTGCAACTGTCTAACTTGAACAGAATCTGCTGTTCTACTAAACAGTAGGTTTCTGAATTTATTTTTACTCTTTTGGATGCTTTTTGTTATGATTGCGGACTTTTAAACCAGTCTGCATAGACACTTCGATGAGACTTTTTCAATCCAGTGTGTATCTCTAGCACTACGTATCGCGAGAACTCCGTGTCCATAGCACTAAGATCGCTAGCATTATGTGTCGATAGCTACGATCGCTAGCACTATGTGGCGATAGTACCACGATCGCTAGTACTACGTGTCGTTGTCACTGAGCTTTTCGAGCGCAGTGCTGTCGAGCAGTAGTGCTACTGACAAATCGTTCTAACGTCCGCAGTTCTATCGACACGTAGTGCTCATAATACGCAGCGCTAACGGGATTCAGCCAAATGAAGCTCATCAGCCTTAGAATTCGCAAATCATTATAATTATTGCATTAGGAGAAATTTGGGTTCAGATGTCTGTAAGTGGAATGAAAGGATAGATAATCAGGAAATACTTGCAACATTGTGTCTGGACATGCGCCACCACAAGATTTATGTCTGAAAAACTAACATCAGTTACGATTAAGCGTGTAGTGAGCGCCAGAGGAAAGTCGCGTTTTTACTGTCGACATGATAAACTAGGAATTTCCAAGCGAATACAAATATGTTTTCAGTAATTATTATGACTAACAGGCGGGCATGCCCACTGGTATACCACACATTTGCATTTATTTAAATTAAAAGAAACTGTCGGGTGAAGGACCACTGATGAAGGTGCCTTTTAAATTGCAATAGTGGCCATTGGCAACGATTACTACATGACGTAAAGAAAAGGCTTCAATTTACTTCAAGACATTTTTTTCCCTATGTAATCGGGGAAATCTTCATTTTCCCTGGGGGTTGGGGGTGGAGGTCACTGATTATGTTACGAAATTGTGCAGCTGTGTTTGACGTTAGAAGCGCTGTAGCCGACGACATAGTATTCAGCGTGTTCTCAGTGCCTTGAGCATAGAGTTCATTTGCATAATTGTAAAAACACAAATTTATAAATATTAAATAGACATTTACTGTCAAGACTGTTTAATGTTAATGTACAACAAACAGTATCTGTTCTGAGACACCGATTTCTGGTTCACTATTTGCGCGATCACAACGTTGTGGGTCATGTTATATATTTAAATTGGGCAGTTCAGGCTGTGCAAGGACCGGTGTTTTTAAAAATAATTTTTGCCTTGTTTGAAAATTTGTAGTAGGGCTGAATGTTGGAATTTGCTGGACATTTCTGGTTAGCTGTTTGGTGCTTTGATTCATACCATCCTGAGCTTATCCAGTGGACAATTGTGGGCCTATGTTGAGTTGCCGTTGACGTAGTTATTTCAGGGCCACGTTGATTTCAGCTGTGCTTGGGTAAGGAATCAGGTTCATAGCCAAGAATTGAGACAGTCAATGTGCTGTTGTTGTTGTTTTGTTTTGTTTTGTTTGTATTTTGTGCATGGCAAATGTGCAGCTGGTAGGCGGTAGTGTGTTTTAGGGGATTTAAATATTAGGGACTGTCGTTAAGAGCTGGATCTCACGAGCCCCTTTGACATTAGAGGCTAATGTGAATCTATTCCTTTCGGGCAAAGCGGGGCAGGATGGACAACTGTAAGCCATCCACAACCACCACCCATCCCCTCCCTGCAGCTTCCGCATTGAAAGGGACAGCTGGTTGTTTGTCATAGAGAGCTGGATCTCACGAGCCCCTTTGATATCAGAGGCTAATGTGAATCTATTCCTTTCGGGCAAAGCGGGGCAGGATGGAAACCTGTACAAAGCTACAGTGTATATGTCGGCCGCATATACTTAAATGGTTCTTCGTAAGCTAAAAAATCTTCACTGATTTAACTCTGCCTGCACATTTCATTTAGTTCTGTTCCCTTGTAACGTACCAGAGAGCGCTTTCCACGTCAGTGCAATAATGAAACCGGCGGCAGTGTGTATGTTGGTCGCATATACTTTCATGTCTCTTAAAGGTTCCGAAACATTTAGTGATTAATATCTCTCTGCAGGTTGCATTTACCTCTATTTTCTAGTCATAGAGTACCAGAAAGAGTTTGGCTAGTTAGTGGTCGAGCTAGCCACTCAGGAAACCGTGTGGAATGTGCGTCGGTTTTCGATTGCTCACATGTGTAAGCCGAAAGTTGTAACTGCCTGGCTACTTTAAAGAGTGTATGAGCCCTTACATCCATACTTAAGTTGCACAGTTTAAGTTCTAGTCTGGAACCTTACGCATGCACCACGTGCAGCCAAACAACACTAAAAATACATATACACTCAAAGCCAAAGTATTGTATCAACTGTAGATCATTCTAAGCATTTTAAATAAAATGTTTATATTGAAACATTTTTAAAATAATATTTCACCTTAAACAAAATACTGCAGTATAATAACAACTGCCATAATATCACATTTTTTTTAAAAGTCGTGAGAGGAGAGTACAAACAAAATGTCGGACAGCGTCGTTAGCAATGGCAACAGCGATCGCTTTGCCGACTTGAAAAGGCTGAAAATATGCGAAAGACCCAGGCCTCAGGCGATCGTAAATCTTAAGTGTGACACTTGAGGCGTAGCCGGGTTCTGGGACTCGCTGTCCACGAAGCACTGGGGCCCGACAACGAAGACTTCACCGAAATCTGTAATAGTATAAAAGACCGGGTTAGGAAGTATGTGTGGACATTGTATGAGAAAAGCAGTGTGTTAAAAGTGTTGATGAAAAGTCGCCCGAAAGCGCTGTTCGCTTTTGCCAGCCTGCTGTCAAGCTCCTTGTCCAGCTTGGCGTCCGACGTGATAATGCAGCCAAGGTAAGTAAACTGGTGCACTGACTTTAGTTCAGACTCGCCAATGGTGATGTGAGGAGGGCGATACACTGTCTTGGGTGCCGGCTGATGGAGGACCTCTGTCTTTTTCAGACTGACCTCGAGTCCAAAGAGCTGGGCAGCATCTGCGAAGCAAGACGTGATGCGCTGCAGGGCTCTCTCTGTGTGTGCAACGAGGGCAGCATCATCAGCAAAAAGCAGCTCACGAATCAGTTGGTCTAGGGTTTTCGTGTGGGCCTGCAGTCGTCTGAGGTTGAACAGGCTGCCATCGAGACGATACCTGATGTACACTGCATCGTCATCATCGAGGTCCACTGTGGCCTGCTTCAACATCATGCTAAAAAAGATGGTGAAGAGGGTCGGTGCCAGCACGCAGCCCTGCTTTACGCCGTTGAGAATAGGAATGGTTCTGAGAGGTCATTGTTGAGTCTGACCTGGCCTTGCTGGTCCTCGTGTAGCTGGACAATCATGTTGAGGAACTTTGGGGGACAGCCAAGTCGCTCCAGTATCTGCCACATGCCTTGCCTGCTCACAGTGTCGAACGCTTTTGTTAGGTCGACAAATGTTACGTACAGCCCTTTGTTCTGCTCGCGGCACTTCTCCTGTAGCTGTCTCAGCACAAAGACCATATCGGTGGTGCTCCTGTTTGCTCTGAAGCCACACTGGCCCTCTGGGAGTTGGTCTTCAGCGATGGCAGGTACCAGCCGATTCAGGAGCAACCTTGCAAGGATTTTCCCAGCAATGGACAGCAGGGTAATTCCCCGATAGTTGGAACAGTCAGACTTCTCGCCTTTGTTCTTGTACAGGGTGATAACGACCGCATCACGGAGATCTTTTGGTAGTGTTCCTTCCTCCCAGCAGCAGAGAAAGAGGTCATGGAGCTTGTTGTGCAGTGCTGTGCCTCCATGTTTCCAAATCTCTGGCGGTATTCCATCAATGCCTGCTGCTTTGCCACTCTTGAGCTGGTGGATGGCTGTGAGGGTCTCTTCAGCGGTGGGCGGTTCGTCCAATTCAACCTTTACTGGGAGGTGTGGGATTTGTAGGACGACTGCTTCTTGAACAGTGCGCTCAGCGCTGAAGAGGCTCTGAAAGTATTCCGACCAGCGGTTCAAGATGGAGGTATTATCTGTGAGGAGTGCCTGGCCATTCGCGCTTCGCAGGGGACTTTGTACCAGGTGCCTGGGGCCATACACTGCTTTCAGTGCTTCGTAGAATCCCCTGTAGTCACCATTGTCAGCACAAAGCTGGGTCCTCTGTGCAAGTCTGGTCCACCACTCATTCTGGAGATCTCTGAGCTTGCGCTGGAGACTGCTGCAGACGAGGCGGAAGGCAGACTTTTCAAGCGGGTGTGGCACAATCAACAGCTGAAAACAGGCACCAGGCACCAAGATCAGCGTGTACAGAGCTGTGGTCCTCACCACCCTGCTGTATGGTTCCGAGTCCTGGGCCCTCTACCGCAGCCAGCTACGACTCCTCGAACGCTTCCACCAGCGCTGCCTGCGTACCATCCTGGGCATTCACTGGAGTGACTATGTCACCAACGTCAAGGTCCTTGAACAGGCTGAAACTGTGAGCATCGAGGCTTTGCTGCTGCGGACACAGCTCCGCTGGGCGGGGCATGTCTCCAGGATGGAGGATCATCGCCTACCAAAGATCACCCTGTTCGGCGAGCTTGCTACTGGACACCGTGACAGAGGGGCACCAAAGAAGAGATACAAAGACTGTCTCAAGAAGTCACTTAGTGCCTGCCAAATCGACCACCACCAGTGGCCTTCGCTTGCTGCGGACCGTGACACCTGGCGCTCCACCATTTACAAGGCAGCTGTCTCCTTAAGGACAAGCGACTCAGGAGAAAAAACAGAGATGCCGCAGCTCAGAACCCTGGCCATACCACCCTGCAGCCACTGCGGTCGAACCTGCCTGTCTCGGATTGGCCTCCGCAGCCACCAAGCCTGCAGACGTTCGTGGGCAACTCCTATAAATCTTCGTTCGCGAAGTCAAGCCAAGATGAGATGATGAAAAGTGTTGATGCATTAAAGAGGGATCAGTGTTGGTGCATTTGTTAATGCATTGTGTGGAGATCGCATCGCTGCAATAAAATATTGTTGTAACTGTTACTCCAGACTACTGTCTATACAACCTTATGTGACGAGTTGCAGCTGAGTGAATTTTCTTTACAAGAATCCTACGTGCGTGCGTCTGGTGTCAGTGATTGCATCATAGTACGACTACAACTACCACGTAACAGACATCGATTTTTTTTTAATATCAAAGTAAGTTTTTCTTATTATATTGAAATTTTTGGTTCACACAGAACAGTCCTTCAGCCAGCTTATTCCATCTGCAAGAGGCGTAAATTTTCACGAGCCCCTGCGTTCACATGAGCTCATGAGAATTCATGCTTTGTTGCATGCCATGAATCCTGGGTCATAGTTAGTCCTAGGACCCTTTACAGTCATTTCAAGTTTTCGCACTGTCAGCGATGCATTACTTTTATTACTTTTTCAAAGAATACAGTGTGACCTCTTTTTTAGCCGAAAGAAAGAAGTTTTAAAAGACAACAGGACTGTAGCGAGTATTGCGAAGGACACATGGTGTCTCTTGTCATGAAAGACCATCATTCAGGTGGCTAAAGTCACCTGAACGATGGTCTGTCATGACGGGTGAGCTGTTACGATGATGGCTGCTCAAAAGTGGTTCACTGTAATATTATCCGGTCAATATTTTTGTTCTGTCTGCTACGGTAGGTAAAAGCGACTGATGACATGCTGGGACTGCTACATGTCAGCTTTATGAAACAGGATGGGGAGCTGTACACCTGGCCTTCCAGTCCGGATACTTCTAAGGAACCAGTAGCTTTAGTCAAGGGCAGCTGGCCACAGATAAAGCTCAACGCAAAGAAAACAATACTTTTGTGTGGTTAACGCTACCTTTGGTGACAATTGGCTGTTTTAACAGTTATCATGGTTTGCTGAAATTTATTTCTGGCATTGTAAGACATTCTTGACTTGAGATCCAGGGTTTACTTACAAGGTACTTTCTGACCGCATCTTGAGGTCTTCATCAGCCTACCGTTGGAACATACAGTATAAAACAAGATGGGATCTTCTTCTTCTCGAACGCCGTCACACTTGGAGTTTGGAACAAGAACTATAACCCACAAAGTCCCTTCTATATGAATGCTGTCTTCGCTGTCAAGGGTCTCTACCTTTTGTCGTTGACTTGATTCTGATGAAAAAGCCTCGCAAATGTGCCAATGTGTCATAGTGAACTCTATAAGGGGCGCGCGCAGTGCATACGCGGCATTGGTTTGTCAAACGTCATGACGGCATGGGACACACAACCTCGTGTGGTTGTGATCTTGAGGTAGTCTGTCAGCCTCTCCATTCCCAGCTACTCTAGAATGCACTGGAATCCACTGCAGCACTATTTTGTGGACAGGCGCCTTCTTGAAGCTTCCTGGTGAGATCAGTGATCAAGCTGCTGCCGTTCCCTAGCTAGTGCTCTGCTGCTGTGTTGAGCACCTGCAGATCTGTACGATAGTTGGAGCTGCTGCCGCCAGCTGGTAAGGAGTGGGAGGTAGTAGTGCGGTTTGCACAACAGATGTACACGCCACTTCCTTCATTCCGCACGGCGTCGTGTGCGGTACCACAGGTGCCGTGAGAGTAACGCTTGTGCATAATCTCCAGCGAGATGGCTTTATGCAGTGCCGCGACCTTTGGCAAAGAGTCATGGAACATTGTTTATGTTGTCTAGAAGGCTCTATCGAGATGTCCAGCCTACATGGAGCTCCGTCGCATTTCTTCTATCAGACACTATTTGACCATCGAAGCCACAAAAACCCTCATCTGTGCATTTGTTCTTTCCAAGCTATACTATTGTAATTCACTGTATGCAGGTTGTCCCAAATATCAGATTGACAGGCTTCAAAAAGTTCAAAATTCTGCTGCGAGGCTCATCACCAAAAAGCGCAAAACTGATCATATTACACCTGTAATTAAATCCCTCCAGTGGCTCCCTGTGGCTGCAAGAATTCAGTATAAACTTTCTTCTGTCTGCTTGAGCTGCATTTCCACATCAAGCCCCCCTTACCTCTTCTCTCTCCTGCAGCTGTACAACTCCCTCAAGACAACTCAGATCCTCTGCTGACAGCCGTATTTTGCATGTACCTTTTGTCCGTACCAAGTCTTTTGGCCAGCGGTCTTTTTCATATCTTGGGCCGCTGTACTGTACTCCCCTCCCATGTCCGCCACACTGCTTCAAAAGACGTTTTTAAATCTGCGCTAAAAACACACCTTTTCCAACTCCATTACCCCACTGATTAATCATTGATTGCTGAGGATTCTGTTGTAGGTTTGCTGTGGTGCCTGGAATGTGTGTGTGTGTGTGTGTGTGTGTGTGTGTGTGTGTGTGTGTGTGTGTGTGTGTGTGTGTGTGTGTGTGTGTGTGTGTGTGTGTGTGTGTGTGTGTGCGTGCGTGCGTGCGTGTGTGTGTGTGTGTGTGTGCGTGCGTGCGCGCGCGCGTGTAATATTGTGTACAGTTTTTGTAATTGTATTTTTTAAATTTGTAAGGCGCCTAGAGCTCTACCTGAGGTTAGGCGCCATAGAAATCATCATTATTATTATATTAGAACAGCATCAGACACAACATCTCCCTGAGGTACACCTTCCCCGAGTTTGACAAGACTGCTGAATTTGCAGACGGTAGAAGCTTCAGCGACAGCCCCTGTTAAGCATGCATTAACTAAAAAGAATTGCAATTAAGTTAATGGGTCACATTGAAATTAATGAAATGAGCCAAAATGTTTATGCTCAATATGCATATTTTATTATGAAAACTGGCAACAAAAATATTTAAACAGAGGAGTATGGCATAAGCAATAGTTATGATCATTTAGCGTTCCTTTGCGAACTGGTAAAATAGGGGTAGGGCATCAGATGTAGCCACTGTGGCCCCTAAATGCATCACAGCATCATAAAAGCAGGTTGGGAGTAACTGT
>BTPG01000005.1:102236517-102249017 GCA_036245525.1 Semisulcospira habei | reverse complement strand
ATGGAAATTTGGCTCTAGGTGGAGGCATGGAATGTATGCCCCTGCAGAAACCACAGTAAAATGTGGTCTTCTTTGCAGGTAAGCAAAAATTCCTTCTCTTCCTCCAGTATAGCCGATTGTGTGCTGAGGAGGTCGCCAAGACCGAAACATCTGTCCACACCGGCTCAATATCTGGACCCCCTCTTGGGGGACCTAGATTTAAATTTCCATGCACCTAGGGGCTGGAACAGTGGGATATGTGATACGCCCCCCTTCGGGGGGGCTTCCATATGCATTGCTTTCAGTCTCTTACTTAGCGCCCCCCTCTTTCCTATCTTTTTTTTTTTGTGTGCTTGGACCAAAGTAGATCTATGATCATTGGTCTATCATGCACACTTCTCTCCCTTGACAGTGCCTTTTCCTACTTACTTGGTAGTTTCTTCTAAATTACAGGCACTAGCAGTCAACTCTTTCGGTCTAGTTTTTTACTACAATTTCGACTGCAACCCCCTCCCCCTTTTTAGTAGGTTTTCTCTTAGGGTGCATGGAAATTTGGCTCTAGGTGGAGGCATGGAATGTATGCCCCTGCAGAAACCACAGTAAAATGTGGTCTTCTTTGCAGGTAAGCAGAAATTCCTTCTCTTCCTCCAGTATAGCCAATGGTGTGCTGAGGAGGTCGCCAAGACCGAAACAGCTGTCCACACCGGCTCAATATCTGGACCCCCTCTTGGGGGACCTAGATTTAAATTTCCATGCATCTAGGGGCTGGAACAGTGGGATATGTGATACGCCCCCCTTCGGGGGGGGGGCTTCCATATGCATTCCTTTCAGTCTCTTACTTAGCGCCCCCCTCTTTGCTATCTCTTTTTTTTGTGTGTGTGTGCTTGGACCAAAGTAGATCTATGATCATTGGTCTATCATGCATACTTCTCTCCCTTGACAGTGCCTTTTCCTACTTACTTGGTAGTTTCTTCTAAATTACAGGCACTGGCAGTCAACCCTTTCGGTCTAGTTTTTTACTACAATTTCGACTGCAACCCCCTCCCCCTTTTTAGTAGGTTTTCTCTTAGGGTGCATGGAAATTTGGCTCTAGGTGGAGGCATGGAATGTATGCCCCTGCAGAAACCACAGTAAAATGTGGTCTTCTTTGCAGGTAAGCAGAAATTCCTTCTCTTCCTCCAGTATAGCCGATGGTGTGCTGAGGAGGTCGCCAAGACCGAAACAGCTGTCCACACCGGCTCAATATCTGGACCCCCTCTTGGGGGACCTAGATTTAAATTTCCATGCACCTAGGGGCTGGAACAGTGGGATATGTGATACGCCCCCCTTCGGGGGGGGGGGGGGGGCTTCCATATGCATTGCTTTCAGTCTCTTACTTAGCGCCCCCCTCTTTCCTATCTTTTTTTTTTGTGTGTGCTTGGACCAAAGTAGATCTATGATCATTGGTCTATCATGCACACTTCTCTCCCTTGACAGTGCCTTTTCCTACTTACTTGGTAGTTTCTTCTAAATTACAGGCACTGGCAGTCAACCCTTTCGGTCTAGTTTTTTACTACAATTTCGACTGCAACCCCCTCCCCCTTTTTAGTAGGTTTTCTCTTAGGGTGCATGGAAATTTGGCTCTAGGTGGAGGCATGGAATGTATGCCCCTGCAGAAACCACAGTAAAATGTGGTCTTCTTTGCAGGTAAGCAGAAATTCCTTCTCTTCCTCCAGTATAGCCGATGGTGTGCTGAGGAGGTCGCCAAGACCGAAACAGCTGTCCACACCGGCTCAATATCTGGACCCCCTCTTGGGGGACCTAGATTTAAATTTCCATGCACCTAGGGGCTGGAACAGTGGGATATGTGATACGCCCCCCTTCGGGGGGGGCTTCCATATGCATTGCTTTCAGTCTCTTACTTAGCGCCCCCCTCTTTCCTATCTTTTTTTTTTTTGTGTGTGTGCTTGGACCAAAGTAGATCTATGATCATTGGTCTATCATGCACACTTCTCTCCCTTGACAGTGCCTTTTCCTACTTACTTGGTAGTTTCTTCTAAATTACAGGCACTGGCAGTCAACCCTTTCGGTCTAGTTTTTTACTACAATTTCGACTGCAACCCCCTCCCCCTTTTTAGTAGGTTTTCTCTTAGGGTGCATGGAAATTTGGCTCTAGGTGGAGGCATGGAATGTATGCCCCTGCAGAAACCACAGTAAAATGTGGTCTTCTTTGCAGGTAAGCAGAAATTCCTTCTCTTCCTCCAGTATAGCCGATGGTGTGCTGAGGAGGTCGCCAAGACCGAAACAGCTGTCCACACCGGCTCAATATCTGGACCCCCTCTTGGGGGACCTAGATTTAAATTTCCATGCACCTAGGGGCTGGAACAGTGGGATATGTGATACGCCCCCCTTCGGGGGGGCTTCCATATGCATTGCTTTCAGTCTCTTACTTAGCGACCCCCTCTTTCCTATCTTTTTTTTTTTTGTGTGCTTGGACCAAAGTAGATCTATGATCATTGGTCTATCATGCACACTTCTCTCCCTTGACAGTGCCTTTTCCTACTTACTTGGTAGTTTCTTCTAAATTACAGGCACTGGCAGTCAACCCTTTCGGTCTACTTTTTTGTTACTTCTTTGCCAAAATTTCTGCCCCGCACGCCAAAAACGTCATGTGCATGCTCCGGAATGCGGCCCGACCAAGCCCATTTCAAATTCTATCGTATTTTCTATACGGAAAAACAAAAATACGTCATGACAAATGACGTTTGACAAACGACGTTTGACAAACCAATGACGAGTATGCACTGCGCTCCTTATACAGCTCACTGTCGCAGATCTGCAACGCTTTTTCAATGGGAGAAATTTTAAAATCAGACACAGGTCAGAGACAAAAGGTAAAAACCATTTACAAGCGAGGACAGCTCATACAGAAGGGACTTTGTGGGTTATGGTTCATCCCATCTTGTTATTTTTAAGTAGCTTAGCAAGGACAGTTTGTAAGAAAGGCATGAGCCTGCCTAATATCTCAATCCTTGGAAAATATAGTTTCGTTCGTTCGTTCGTTCTCTCTCTGTCTCTCTCTGTCTCTCTCTCTGTCTCTCTCTTTGTCTCTGTCTCTGTCTCTCTCTCTGTATGTTCTAGCGTGCCTCCGTGCGTGCATATTGAAACGTTCTTTTTAATATTGGTCGCGGTGGGGCGCTTTCAATAGCATGTAAATGATATTTTAGACGGGCAGACAAAACACAGTGAAGTAACAAGATAGAAATTACGCCATGTCTAGTTAGGCTAACCTCGCTGCATAACGTACTTTTGGCGCGAAACCCCGCATGTGTGCGTGTGCGCGCGTGTGCGTATGTGCGTGCGTGTGTCCGTCTGTATGTAGACACGAGAATTTCCGATGTTTGCGTACGTACAAACTTGAAAATTAAGGAAATGCTTTATTCAAGGGGTGTCTAGGACAGCCTCCGAGCATATTTAAATTGGAGGTCTCATTTAAGAGTTCAGTGACCGTTCATAGAAAGTCGGTTGACCCACATTAGGATCCGAAATATTTTTCATATTCACTTGAACTTTTGGAGAGGAGAAAGGAGAAAGACATTGGATGAGTTCGTTAGCCTGCTTTGTAGCTTGTCAACATTTTCAGTAATAATTAATTTTGGGCAGAAGAAAATAAAAAGGTAAACAAGATGAGGATTTCATTCCAAACTCTACCGTATTGTTTGAGCTCACAATATGCGTTTTTCTTTTAGAAACATTTAGAGTTGTTCCTTTTTTTAAGCTTCATCCTGATTCATCTCTCACCACCTGAACTCACACCGATTCGCATAATGGCACACACAAACACTGACAGACACAGTTATACGTTATGTGGGCTGGCTTAGCCACAGCCATTCTAAAGAAGAACAAGATGGGATGACCCATGCCCACAAGGCCTCTTCTATATGAGCTTGCGAGCATTTTCCACCTTTTCCACAATACGTTCGCAGACATCATACCAAACATAGCTTTAGAGACTGTCTTCCTAATAGTCTAGCAGATGCCCTTCATAGACTATCAGCCGTTTACGAGATAGTGATTTTCTTCAAAGTAACAAAGGTTAGGGTTAGGGTTAGGGTTATCAAAATGAAGTCTAGTATGAATAAAAGCAGTGCGCACTAATTTAAAACCGCCGGAGGATGGAGACACTTTCCTTTAGCACATTTTGTTTCCAGTCGTTTGCAGAAGTGTATCCAATCGCAGAAGAAGGCAACACATTTTCTAGTGGAGTAGATAAAGCGGAGGCCTTTGTTAATATGTTTGCAGAAAGTAGTCTCACATCAAGTCTTAGTTTACCAAACATAAACCTCAGAAAACAAGAAGAAGTAAATGCAGATTATCAAGATCCAGTTTCTAATCAATCTCAGTACATCAATGCTCCAATTCAATATAATGAATTCCTAGATGTTTTACAGTCGTTTGCCTCTAGTGCAGTGGGTATAGATGGAATTTCTTACAAACTACTTTATCATTTACGTGAATCGTGGAAAACATTACTGTAAAACGTTTACCAAAAATTTTGGTTTAATGGATCTCTTGCTACTATCTGGAAGCAATCAGTAGTAGTTCCAGTACTAAAATTGGGTAAAACACGTACATTGATTGGTAGTTATAGACCTATTGCACTAACATCACAAGCTTGCAAAGTAATGGAAAGATTCTTTTTAATCGACTATTTAATTGGTGACAAACAGGATATAATTCCAGTTAATCAAGCTGGTTTTCGGAAAGGTAGATGTACGACAGACCATTTAGTTATACTCACAAATAACATTTAAAAAAAAAAAACTTCAAGAAGAAAAAGTATATTAGCAACCTTTTTTGACGTAAAAAAGGCGTTTGATAGTGTGTGGCATTTTAGATTATTATACAAAATAAAACAGATTGGCATAACCGGGTTTATGTACGAGTACATTAAAAGCTTTTGTCTGAAAGATTTGTCTGCACCAAAGTTGGTAAAAGTTATTCAGCCTTTAAGAAAATAGATATTCCTCAGGGATCAATAATTTCACCCTTTTTATTCACTGTGTTAATTTACGACCTCCCAAAATCTCTATCACAAGACACAACTGTGGCACAGTATGCAGATGATATTGATATATGGATACCCCAAAAAGAATCATAGATTACGTTTTTTAAAAAAAATCAGATTGAATTGGACAAATTATCAAACTATATGAAAGAAAATGGCCTAGAACTATCTGGGGAAAAAACATGTCTAATGCAATAATGGGGAAAGTGCTAAAACATTAACTAAATTATCCCTAAAAGGGACGCCTTTAATCTACCAACAGTGTATAAAGTTTTTAGGCGTACGTTTTACATGAAAATTATCTTGGAGAATTCATATTGAAGACATATTAAATAAGGCAAGAAAAAGACTTAACTCGTTAAAAATTATAAACTCACAACCATGGAGTCAGGAAATTAAAAGTGTTTTACACCTTGGTACATCTTTAGTTAGATCAACACTTATATATGGTCAGGAAGTCTACTTTACTGCCCCAGCTACACTTCTACAAAGCTGCAAAGCATTGATAGTAAAGCAGTTAAATTAGCCCTTGGAGTGTCAGTTCATACTAATACTGTAAAAACCTACAAAGAAGCAGGTATTATGTTTTTATCTGACCAACGTAAATTAGCAACTGCAAAATACATTGTCCGAAGCCTGTCCGTCCTAAATTCAGTACGAGAAGACATAATTTTAGACGCAGATGTGGATTTCCCGAAGACAGCACAAACAATCTTTTACCTATACGTAACTATGTCAAAGATGCTATAGAAAACTGCAATATAGATATCAAGTCTATTCCAGTTTTACCAGTAACACCTATGTGTTCCGTGGGAACATATTAATGCTACTTTCGATATAGATTATACAGATTTGAAAACAGATGAGGATGTGAACGTTTTAGCAAATTTAATGAAAGAAAATTTACAGAAAACATATTTTAAACATTTGAAAATTTTCACAGATGGGTCTGTCTTAGGTTCTTCAGACTGTGGTGCAGATCTCAAAATGAAGATTTTTTTTATCTCGGTAAAGGATTTTCTATATTTACGTCTGAACTGTATGCGATTCTCATGGCACTAAATTTATTCAACTTATAACATGATATATTTAACATTTTGATTTGTGTCCATTCTAAATATGTTCTATATAGTCTAAAAAGCTGGGATTGTATCTGGACAAAAAGTTTTCAGAATGTGGAAGGTGGTCGGCAGACACAATGCAAAACATGTACGAAGCGAATTTACTTTCGAAATTCTTTTTCCCCACAAAGGGGCCGCGTTCTATGGGAAAGGCTGCTTTCAAGACCAGAAGGAAAAAAAAACAAAGGGCCGCGTTCTATGGGAAAGGCTGCTTTCAAGACCAGAAGAAAAAAAACAAACAACGTATATGATGTACTTCAAACCTCGCGCTGGGACCATATGGCGTTGAGGCGCGTCCCCTGGGAGGTGGATAGGGGTCCCTCGCGAGAAGGGTGCACCGAATGAAATAAGGTGCCGTTAACCAGCATGGTCTAAGGGAAGGAGACCCCGACAGAAAACCCCTGGTCCTCCTAGTAATGGGGTTGGGCGTGGAGGTAGCTTCCCCGCCCTGCAAATAAAGAAATAGCTACAAAAACGCCGACGAAAAGACAAACAGCAATTCCTTTCCAGGATGAGGAAGGTTCTTCTACCAGAAGATTTATGACGTCGTGGGGTGAAAGCCGGAAGTCTTCGGTAGCCACAGGACCGAGCCGCCTCTCTCTATCCAGGGACACAATCATGGGCACATGGAATGTCAAGACCATGTACCAGAGCGGGAAGTCCGCCCAGATAGCAGCGAAAATGCAAAAGTACAACCTTTCCCTGCTAGGTATCAGTGAAGCCAGATGGACGCAGTCTGGCCAGAAAAGGCTGTTAAGTGGGGAGATGATTCTGTATTCAGGTCATGAAGAGGAGAATGCCCGCCATGCAGAAGGTGTAGCATTCATGCTGTCACCAGTGGCACAGAGAGCGCTGATTGGCTGGGAACCTCTTGGGGCAAGAATTATCACAGCAGCCTTTAGAACTAAGAGAAAGATCAAGTTGAATGTCATCCAGTATTATGCACCCACTAATGACAGTGACGAGGAAGAGAAACAAGAGTTCTACGACCGACTCCAGAGTGCTGTGGACAAATGTGCATCGTCATGGGTGATTTTAATGCCAAAAAAGGGGAGGACAACACCGGATACGAAGAGGTGATGGGGTGACAAGGACTAGGGGAGATGAGTGAGAACGGGGAGAGGTTCGTAGACTTTTCTGCTCTAAACAGACTTGTCATTGGAGACAGTACCTTCCCACATAGAAGAATACACAAAGCAACGTGGGTCTCACCTGAACATACTACAGAACAATGAACAATGAACATTTATTTTCCAACGGTAGAAGTTATTGGTAACAGGACCAGTTTTCAAAATTGCCGTTGAGAACCAAATAGACCATGTCTGCATTAGCACGAAATTTAGAAGATCCCTTCAAGATGTTCAACTGAGAAGGGGAGCAGATGTCACCTCAGACCATCATCTGCTTACGTTCAAAATAAAGCTCAAGTTAAAGAAAAGCAGCACAGGGACAACAAGAAGACAGCGCTATAATGTAAGCCTTCTGAGAGAGACGGGAGTGAGAGAAGAGTTCAAACTGGTGCTGTCCAAACGGTTTCAAGCGCTACAGGAACTAGTAAATGAAGAAGAGGCGGTCACCACAGAGCAGCAGTGGAAGGCAGTTAGAGAGGCACTGAACTCAACCTGCGAAGACACTGTGGGGTTCAAGAAACATCACAAGGACTGGCTATCGGCACAGATCTTGAAGAAGATAGAAGTGAGGAAGCAGAAGAAAACAGTTATCAACAACAGTCGCACGAGAGCGGCCGAAGCAAGGTCACATGAGGAATACTCGGAATCCAACCGCGAGGTGAAACGGAGTATCAGGGCAGACAAGAGAGCCTACACAGATGGCCTAGCAGCAGAGGCAGAAAATGCAGCAGGCAGCGGCAACCTGAAACAGCTCTACGACATTACCAGAAGATTGTCAGGAAAGTATGGCCATACAGAAAGACCAGTAAAAGAGAAAGAGCAGACCAACTCGACAGATGGGCTGAGTATTTTTAAAGAGTTACTGAACAGACCCACCCCTCTCGACCCCCCAGACATCCAGCCAGCAAAGACTGACCTACCCATCAGCTGTGACAGACCAGCCGGGAAGTGATCAGAAGAGCAGTGGCATTTTTGAAGAACGGCAAAGCAGAAGGGCCAGATGGCATCCCAGCGGAGGCTCAGAAAGCAGACCTAGAAACAACAGTAGAGATGCTGTAACCACTGTTTAGAAAGATCTGGGAAGAGGAGGTGATGCCGGCTGACCCCCAGCTGAGAGCCCATCAAGCAGGATTCCGGAAAAACCGATCATGTCCAGACCAGATTGTCACTCTCCGCATCATCGTAGAACAGTCTCTGGAGTGGAGCTCCCCGCTGTACGTCAACTTTGTGGATTACGAGAAAGCATTTGACAGCGTGGACCGAGAGACTTTGTGGAAACTTCTACGACATTATGGTGTACCCACAAAGCTCGTCTGCCTGATCAAGAGCAGCTACGATGGCATGACATGTTGCGTGATCCACGAAGGGCAGTTCACCAGGGAGCTCCAGGTCAGAACCGGCGTCAGGCAGGGGTGTTTACTGTCTCCGTTCCTTATCCTACTGGCCATAGACTGGGTCATGAAGAGGACCACAGAGCAGAGAAGAAGCAGAATACAGTGGACACTGTGGATACAGCTTGACGACCTCGATTTTGCAGACGACTTGGGTTCCCACTTACTTACTTACTTACGCCTGTCACCCCTACCCGGGTATAGGCCGTCGACGAGAGACCTCCAGCAACTCCTGTCCTGTGCTTCTCCTTCGATTATACTCCAGGTGGTTCCCAGTCTCTTGATGTCTGCTTGGAGGTCTCGACGCCAGGAGTTTCTCGGCCTACCTCTTTTCCTCTTTCCCTGGGGGTTCCATGACAATGCCTGCCTAGTGATACTGGAAGCTGGCTTTCTCAGACTGTGACCGATCCATCCCCATCTTCTTCGCCCAATTTCATTCTCTGCTGTTATCTGCTCTGTTCTCTCCCAGAGTCTGACGTTGCTGATCTTCTCTGGCCAGTGGATTTTCAAAATTCTTCTAAGGCAACTGTTCATGAAGGTCTGTACTCTGTTGACTGCTCCATATAGGAGAACTGCTTTTACATTGGAGTTGAAAATCCGGACTTTGGTGTGGTGTGACAGCTCTCTGGAACTCCACACTTTTTTCAACTGGAGAAAGGCTGCTCTGGCTTTACCGATTCGTGCTCTAACATCTGCATCAGTGCCGCCTTTTTTGTCTATGATGCTCCCGAGATAGGTGAAGGACTCCACCTCCTCCAACGGGGTGCCAGCAAGCAAGACTGGTTCTTCCCTGGTTGCGTTCAGCCTCATTGTCTTTGTTTTCTTTTGTGAATGGTGAGGCCCACTTGGGACGACATGTCAGCAAGCCTCGTGGTCTTGTCCTGCATTTGTTGATGAGTGTGGGACAGTAATGCCAAGTCGTCTGCAAAATCTAGGTCGTCAAGCTGTGTCCACAGTGTCCACTGTATTCCACTTCGTCTGTGCTCTGTGGTCATCTTCATGACCCAGTCTATGGCCAGTAGGAAGAGGAACGGAGACAGCAGACACCCCTGCCTGACACCAGTTCTGACCTGGAGCTCTCTGGTGAACTGCCCTTCGTGGATCACGCGACATATCATGCCATCATAGCTGCTCTTGATCAGGCGGACGAGCTTTGTGGGTACACCGTAGTGTCGTAGGAGTTTCCACAGAGTCTCTCGGTCCACGCTGTCAAATGCTTTCTCATAATCCACAAAGTTGACGTACAGCGGGGAGCTCCACTCCAGAGACTGTTCCACGATGATGCGGAGAGTGGCGATCTGGTCTGTACATGATCGGCTCTTCTTGAATCCTGCTTGCTGGTCTCTCAGCTGGGGGTCAACGGAGCTCTTCATTCTCTCCAGGATGATCCTGTTGAAGACCTTTCCTGGTACTGACAGCAAGGTGATTCCTCTGTAGTTGGAACACTTGCTGAGGTCGCCTTTCTTGGGAAGCTTGATTAGGTACCCCTCCTTCCAGTCAGCTGGCATCACCTCCTCTTCCCAGATCTTTCCAAACAGTGGGTACAGCATCTCAACTGTTGTCTCTAGGTCTGCTTTCAGAGACTCCGCTGGGATGCCATCTGGCCATGCTGCTTTGCCATTCTTCAAAAATGCCACTGCTTTTCTGATCTCTTCCCGGCTGGGTCTGTCACAGCTGATGGGTAGGTCGGTCTCTGCCGGCTGGATGTCGGGGGGGGTCGGGTGGGCTAGGTCTGTTCAGTAACTCTTCAAAATACTCGGCCCATCTGTCGAGTTGGTCTGCTCTGTCTGCAATAGGCTTGCCTTCTTTGTCTTTTACTGGTCTTTCTGTATGGCCATACTTACCCGACAATCTTCTGGTAATGTCGTAGAGCTGTTTCATGTTACCGCTGCCTGCTGCCTTTTCTGCCTCTGCTGCCAGGCTGTCTGTGTAGGCCCTCTTGTCTGCCCTGATACTCCTCTTCACCTCGCGGTTGGCTTCCGAGTATTCCCCTGTGCCCTTACTTTGGCTGCTCTCGTGCGACTGTTGTTGACCGCTGCTTTCTTCTGCTTCCTCGCTTCTATCTTCTTCAAGGTCTGTGACGACAGCCAGTCCTTGTGGTGGTGTTTCCTGAACCCTACAGTGTCTTTGCAGGTTGAGTTCAGCGCCTCTCTAACTGCCTTCCACTGCTGCTCTGTGGTGACCGCCTCCTCTTCATTTACTAGCTCCTGTAGCGCTTGAAACCGGTTGGACAGCACCAGTTTGAACTCTTCTCTAACTCCAGTTTCTCTCAGGAGGCCTACATTATAGCGCTGTCTTCTTGTTGTCTCTGTGCGGCTTTTCTTTAGCTTGAGCTTCATTTTTAAGGTAAGCAGATGGTGGTCTGAGGCGACATCTGCTCCCCTCCTCACTCGAACATCTTGAAGGGATCTTCTAAATTTCTTGCTAATGCAGATATGGTCTATTTGGTTCTCTGTTGTATGGTCAGGTGAGACCCAAGTTGCTTTGTGTATTCTTCTGTGTGGGAAGATGCTGCCTCCAATGACAAGTCGATTTAGAGCACAAAAGTCTACAAACCTCTCCCCGTTCTCACTCATCTCCGAGCCTAGTCCCTGTCTCCCCATCACCTCTTCGTATCCGGTGTTGTCCTCCCCTATTTTGGCATTAAAATCGCCCATGACGATGGTGATGTCTCGCTCCTTGGCGTTCCCACACTCATCAACAAATGCAGGACAAGACCACAAGGCTTGCTGACATCTCGTCCCAGGTGGGCCTCACCATCCACAAATAGAAAACAAAGACAATGAGGCTGAACGCAACCAGGGAAGAACCAGTCTTGCTTGCTGGCACCTAGCTGGATGAAGTGGAGTTCTTCACCTATCTCGGGAGCATCATCGACAAAAAGGTGGCACTGATGCAGATATCAGAGCACGAATCGGTAAAGCCAGAGCAGCCTTTCTCCAGCTGAAAAAAAGTGTGAAGTTCCAGAGAGCTGTCACAACACACCAAAGTCCGGATTTTCAACTCAAACGTAAAAGCAGTTCTCCTACATGGAGCAGAGACTTGGACGTTGACAAAAAACACAGTCAACAGAGTGCAGATTAACAGTTGCCTTAGAAGAATTTTGAAAATCCACTGGCCAGAGAAGATCAGCAACATCAGACTCAGGGAGAGAACAGAGCAGATAACAGCAGAGAATGAAATTGGGCGAAGAAGATGGGAATGGATTGGTCACAGTCTGAGAAAGCCAGTTTCCAGTATCACTAGGCAGGCATTGTCATGGAACCCCCAGGGAAAGAGGAAAAGAGGCAGGCCGAGAAACACCTGGCGTTGAGACCTCCAAGCAGACATCAAGAGACTGGGAACCACCTGGAGTAAAATCGAAGGAGAAGCACAGGACAGGAGTCGCTGGAGGTCTCTCGTCGACGGCCTATTATTCCCTGGGAGGGGTGACAGGCGTAAGTAAGTATGTACTTCAAAGTTCATATCCAAAATAATCTGTCTCACTTCAGGAGCAAAGTAAACCTGCATCAACCGTGCGCGTCTGATTGACT
The DNA here is from genome assembly GCA_036245525.1 of Semisulcospira habei. NCBI lineage: Eukaryota > Metazoa > Mollusca > Gastropoda > Semisulcospiridae > Semisulcospira > Semisulcospira habei. The sequence continues at coordinate 102,236,816 of BTPG01000005.1, read as the reverse complement.
TCTTTCGAAGGCATCTCGCTGACCTCCATTTTGAAACTAGCGACGCGAGTATACTAACGGCATTAAAAATATTACTTTTTAAATTATTTTATCGTAAATATGTACACGTGGTACTTCCTCCTTATTTTAATTTGATCATTGCAACAAACTTGTAACTTGTATGCTTGAAATTCACAATGTTATGCACAAAAATATGTTTTGCACCTTATCCGGGCCGTGTACTAGGACTGGTTCCCCCACAGCGAATAAACAGCGCCGCTCGAAAAACACTTCTAAAAAAATGTCTCCATCCTAAGGAC
>BTPG01000005.1:102224017-102231517 GCA_036245525.1 Semisulcospira habei | reverse complement strand
AAGAGGTAACAGAGGTAAGTCGTTTATATATTATGTAAGAGAGGTCCGAGAGTGGAGCCCTGGTGAACCCTGTATTTGACGTTTCCTTCCACTGAAAGTGTACCGTTAAAATATAGACGTTGAGTGCGTGCCTTGAGGTACGATTCAAAGAAAGCAATTGATCCGTGACTTCTCAGATAGACTTAAAGCTTACGAAGAATCAGCTGATTGTCAATGAGGTCAAATCCTTTTCTAAAATCGAGAAAGACAGCATGTGAGACTTATTCATTTAGTCTGTAGTCATTTATTTGTTAGATATACTAGTGCAGTTTGACACGAATGTTGTGGTCGAAAGCCAGAATGAAATGTGTACAAGAGTGAACGTTCATCTAGGTATTGTTGAAGATTTTGCTGAATATGACTTTCTAAAGGTTTGGATAATGATGATATGGGACGAGAATTATTGAGGTGAGACAAATCATTAGCTTTCAGAAGAGGAATAGTTTTAACATTTTAAAGGCCACGATTGCAGATATTGTAAATAATAGGTTTGCGTCTCAACAATGTATGGAATAGAACATACCCACTAATACCATCAAGACCATGTGAATTTTTGTTCCCCATACGAGACAGATACTCTCCAACTTCATGGACCGCTATTGGCAGATTTGCTGAAAGTTGTTCATTACAAAAGGCTTCCAGTAAATCAATAATAACGGTTTCAGGAGTATCCGCGGAAGAAGCAAGTGACTCGCCTACAGACCAAACAAAAATGCTCATTAAATTTGACTGCTGAAAGATTTTCTGAAATGTTATTAGAGCAATGAGCTTTATATGTTAAAGAGTGCAGAGCCTTCCATATTGTTGAGCTGCTGTTATCTTTTCAATATTTTTGGGAAATGATAGTTTCCTAGCCCCTCTTAAATGAGATATTTTACTTTGCTGCGCTGCTACTCAAACGATGGATAGTTTTTCTCTCTGCGTAGCTTAATTCTTAGCTCCGTCGCCTGGATAAATTTCATCACTCAGACACAAAGGAGGGTCCGACGCTCGAACACGTCTTTACTTAAGACTGATGGGCGTGCTTGTTTAAGACAAAGAGGAACAACTCGTACCAGCCTGACACGGCCTGGCCTGTGCTGATGAACAAATGCCGGGGTCAGAGACATCAAACCTCTACTTGAATGCCGCAAATTCAGAACAAAGGTCCAACCTGCAGAGTCATCGCCTCACAGCTCCCAGCGTGTTCACTGAACCTTGCCTAAATGCGTTGATCATATGGACACGCAAACACGTTATATCCGCGACTGGCACAGCAATACGGTCCATAATACCACTTTGCGGCCCGTCACTCACACACACACACACACACACACACACACACACACACACACACACACACACACACGGAAAGAGAAAGAGAGAGTCGAGGCCTCACCTCACTTCCCCCCCCCCCCACTCCCCCCCCCCCCCCCCCCCCCACCCCACCCCACCCCACCCCCAGTGGTGTTTGCCAAAAATAAGTACCGAATCGAAGATACCACAGAGTTTGACCGAACCCCCCCCCCCCCCCCTCAAAGGGTTCATACGTTTTGGGGTAGGAGTGGGCAGTAAAGCTATGATAACTACAAGAAAATACATATTATTTGTATCTGCGTGTTCGTCCTTTATCGGGCATTCAGAAAATAAAAACTTTATTATATTTTTTTATAGGTAATGACGACAAACATTCCATATTTGGACGCTATGAATATGGTACCATTTTTTAGGTGCGGTGTTCTGATGCACTTCTTCCTTCATTAGTGGAATTAAACACACACAAAAGGCGTCTTATATGCTAAAACACTTCCAGTAATATATGTGCACTTCATATTTTACGACACACAGCTTACAGGATGTTTATAATTAGTTTAAGACTGAGGCTACAATTATGTATGACGAAACTTGTGCTGCCCAAATCGAAATAGAATGAAATAATAAGCGTATAGACACTAGTAGGGGGCCAGTAATACGAGCTGCACAAAACATCTTTCTACCTTACGTCAGTGACAAACCGGCAGATGAATGAGGGGATTCTAATATTAGTTCCAATGCAATATCAGTTCAAGTGTCAGGATCACTTGTTGATCAGTTTGTGTGCGTGTGCCACGGTGCGTGCGTGTGTATGTCGGTGTGTCAAGCTGTTAAAAAATGAGTGGTCGAGGTAAGAGTTTGCGATTAAAATGTGGGCATGTGGAATCGAAACAGCAGTTTAGGGATGTGTCTTGTCTGTTATGATGAGGAACAACACATTAAAAATGAACACCTTGATTAGATTGTTTCCGAAGTTTACTTCTAGACTATGTCAGTAGTGAACTGAGCTATATATGATCCTAATAAAAAAAAAATACTATAATAACATCCTGATAGACGGCACAATCAAAGAGTCAGACACAAAAAGAACTAACCGCACAGACACTGTCGGTAAAAACAGTACTATTCCTGTGCTAAAAGGCATCCAGCACTTTTTCAAATATCCCAAGTGGTGGGCCAACGGCCGGGCAGACCGTCCAGTCTCTTCTCTTCTCTCTTTTGGCTTTGACTTCGCGAACGAAGATTCTATAGGGGTTGTCCACGAAGTCTGCAGGCATGCTCGTGACTGCGGAGGCCAATCCGGGACAGGCAGGTTCGACCGCAGTGGCTGCAGAGGGAGGTCTGGCCAGGGTTCTGAGTTGCGGCATCTCTGTTTTTCTCCTGAGCCGCTTGTCTTTAAGGCCAGTTCTGCGAGAGTCCTCAAAGGAGACAGCTGCCTTGTAAATTGTGGAGCGCCATGTGTCACGGTCCGCAGCAAGTGAAGACCACTGGCGGTGGTCGATTTGGTAGGCACTAAGTGACTTCTTGAGACAGTTTCTGCCTGTTCAAGGACCTCGACGTTTGTGACATATTCACTCCAGTGAAGGCCAAGGATTGTACGCAGGCAGCCTGGGTTTGCAGCGGACAAGGCGGTGGTCAGTGTGACACTCTGCGCTGGGCATCACTCTGGTGAGGAGGAAGTCACTGCGGTCCCTCTGACGCACTAGGACTTAGTCGATAAGGTGCCAGTGTTTGGAGCGAGGATGCATCCAGGTGGTCTTTCGACTGTCCTTTGGCTGGAAAGTAGTGTTGGTGATGACAAGTTGCTGCTCTGCACAGAACTCCAACAGTAGGCGGCCATTGTCATTGCAGTTCCCAACGCCATGCTTGCCGAGGACTCCTTTCCAGGCTTCAGAGTCCTGGCCCACTCTGGCGTTGAAGTCGCTGGGCATCACTCTGGTGAGGACATCACTGCGGTCCCTCTGACGCACTAGGACTTAGTCGATAAGGTGCCGGTGTTTGGAGCGAGGATGCATCCAGGTGGTCTTTCGACTGTCATTTTGCTGGAAAGTAGTGTTGGTGTTGACAAGCTGATGCTCTGCACAGAACTCCAACAGTAGGCGGCCATTGTCATTGCAGTTCCCTACGCCATGCTTGCCGAGGACTCCTTTCCAGGCTTCAGAGTCCTGGCCCACTCTGGCATTGAAGTCGCCAAGGATGATGACTGTGTTGTCTGCATCAGTGCTCTGTAGGAGGCTGCGCAGGTCAGTGTAGAACTTGTCCTTTTCTGCAGGCTCTGCCAGGAGGGTTGGGGAGTACACATTGAAAAGGGTGACGTGTTGCTGGTGTCTCAGTGGGAGGCGCATGGACATGATGCTATCTGAGTGACCGGTTGATAGGTTTTCCAGCTTAGTCGCAATGGAGGTCTTCACCATGAAGCCCACGCCTGAGAGCCGTCTTTCTTATGCAGACTTGCCTGACCAGTAGAGGGTGTAGCCAGCGCCAAGTTCTTGGAGACTGCCTTCGTCCGGGAGGCGTACTTCGCTGAGCGCAGCAATGTCGATGTTTAACCTCCGCAATTCATGGGCAATGAGGGCGGAGCGACGTTCAGGGCGTCCGCTGTCTGCTGTGTCAAGCGTGGTTCGGCTGTTCCAGCATGCTACGTTGAGTCCGGTCGTGGTCGTCATGAGAGTGGATCCGTTGTTTTTACTTGTTTTATGACCGCAGAAGAAGATGCCCGTTGACCGCGGCTAGCCAACTGGGGTTGTGAGGGGACGAGCTTTGGTTAGAGCAACTTTTCTAGGCCCCTCTCCGTGTGGAGCAAGCAATGCTGTCCCTAGAGAAGGCTGCTTGGTCATTCAGGAGATTCTATAGGGCTTGCCCACGTCGTCTGCAGGCATTTTCGTGGCTGCGGAGGCCAATCCGGGACAGGCAGGTTCGACCGCAGTGGCTGCAGGGGAAGGTCTGGTCAGGGTTCTGAGTTACGACAACTCTGTTTTTTCTTCTGAGCCGCTTGTCCTTAAGGTTAGCTCTGCGAGAGTCCTCAAAGGAGACGGCTGCCTTGTGAATGGTGGAGCGCCAGGTGTCACGGTCCGCAGCAAGCGAAGACCACTGGCGGTGGTCGATTTGGCAGACAGGAAGTGACTTCTTGAGACCGTCTTTGTATCTCTTCTTTGGTGCCCCTCTGTCTCGGTGTCCAGTGGCGAGCTCGCCGAACAGAGTGATCTTGGGTAGGCGATGATCCTCCATCCTGGAGACGTGCCCCGCCCAACGAAGCTGTGTACGCAGCAGCAAAGCCTCGATGCTCACAGTTTCCGCCTGTTCAAGGACCTCGACGTTGGTGACATAGTCACTCCAGTGGATGGTACGCAGCCAGCGCTGGTGAAAGCGTTCGAGGAGTCGTAGTTGGCTGCGGTAGAGGGCCCAGGACTCGGAACCGTACAGCAGGGTGGTGAGGACGACAGCTCTGTACACGCTGATCTTGGTGCCTTTTTTCAGCTGTTGATTGTGCCACACCCGCTTGAATAGTCGCCCGAAAGCACTGTTCGCTTTTGCCAGCCTGTTGTCCAGCTCCTTGTCCAGCTTGGTGTCTGACGTGATGATGCAGCCAAGGTAGGTAAACTGGTGTACAGACTTCAGTTCGGACTCGCCGATGGTGATGTGGGGAGGGCGATGCTCTTCCTTGGGTGCCGGCTGATGAAGGACCTCTGTCTTTTTCAGACTGACCTCAAGTCCAAAGAGCTGGGCGGCATCTGCGAAGCAGGACGTAATGCGCTGCAAGGCTCTCTCTGTGTGTGCAACGAGGGCAGCGTCATCAGCAAAGAGCAGCTCACGAATCAGTTGGTCTAGGGTTTTCGTGTGGGCCTGCAGTCGTCTGAGGTTGAACAGGCTGCCATCGAGACGATACCTGATGTACACTGCGTCGTCATCGTCGAGGTCCCCTGTGGCCTGCTTCAACATCATGCTGAAGAAGATGGTGAAGAGGGTCGGTGCCAGCACGCAGCCTTGCTTCACGCCGTTGCGAATGGGGAATGGTTCTGAGAGGTCACTGTTTAGTCTGACCTGGCCTTGCTGGTCCTCGTGGAGCTGGACGATCATGTTGAGGAATTTGGGGGACAGCCTAGTCGCTCCAGGATCTGCCACATACCTTGCCTGCTCACAGTGTCAAACGCTTTTGTTAGGTCGACAAACGTTACGTACTTTGTTCTGCTCGCGGCACTTCTCCTGAAGCTGTCTCAGCACAAAGACCATGTCGGTGGTACTCCTGTTGGCTCTGAAGCCACACTGGCCCTCTGGGAGGTGGTCTTCAGCGATGGCAGGTACCAGCCGATTTAGGAGCAACCTTGCGAGAATTTTCCCGGCAATGGACAGCAGGGTAATTCCACGATAATTAGAGCAGGCAGACTTCTCTCCTTTGTTCTTGTACAGGGTGACGATGACTGCATCACGGAGATCCTTTGGTAGTGTTCCTTTTTCCCAGCAGCAGAGAAAGAGGTCGTGGAGCTTGTTGTGCAGTGCTGGGCCTCCATGTTTCCAGATCTCTGGCGGGATTCCGTCAATGCCTGCTGCTTTGCCACTCTTGAGCTGGTGGATGGCTGTGAGGGTCTCTTCGGCGGTGGGCGGTTCGTCCAATTCAACCTTTAGTGGAAGGTGTGGGATTTGGAGGATGACTGTTTCTTGAACAGTGCGCTCAGCGCCGAAGAGGTCCTGAAAGTATTCCGACCAGCGGTTCAAGATGGAGGTATTATCTGTGAGGAGTGCCTGTCCATCGGCGCTTCGCAGGGGACTTTGTACCAGGTGCCTAGGGCCATGCACTGCTTTCAGTGCTTCGTAGAAGCCCCTGTAGTCACCGTTGTCAGCGCAGAGCTGGGTCCTCTGTGCGAGTCTGGACCACCACTCGTTCTGGAGCTCTCTAAGCTTGAGCTGGAGACTGCTGCAGATGAGGCGGAAGGCAGACTTCTTCACAGGGCAGGAAACAACAAAAACAACAGATAATAAATTTAAATAAATAAATGAAATAAAATAAGTCAAAGGTACTGGGATATATCTATTTCAAGTAAAAGATAGATTATGAACATGCACAGATGTGCATGTCTTTTGATGGGTGTTATGGGGTTTTGTGTGTGTATGTAGGGTGGGGAGGGGGTGGTATGGCACCTTTTACCATATATGTGTACGTTCTCATCTTGTATGCTGATGTGTATGTGCAAACCTACATCATAAACAAAGAAAAATAAATAAATATATGAATAATAAATTTAAATAAATAAATAAAATAGTCAGAGATACCTGGGACATATGAATATGAATGCTAAATAAATGATAGTTTATGAACATGCACAGATGTAGGCGTATTGAACAATTTCTTCCTTTCCTCTCGTTGGTGGCCACCACCATACCACTAGTGATCATGTGCATCAAGGAATTCCTTCCATCCTTAATTAAAAGGATAAATAATAAATAAATATGTAAGTGAATACATAAATGAATCAATAATAAATAAATAATAAAACATGTAATATAATGGAGAAAGGTTATTGTGGCTCATTCAGTCCTGATAAAGCTTGAGCATAAACTCTTTTTTTTTCTTGCGTCTTATCCGGGCCGTGTTCGAGGACCGGTCCCCTGCAGCGAACAAATAGCGCTCGAACTCTCTTATGAGTACTTGAGTGCGGATTGCTTGAATTGGTTGCAAAAACAAAAATTCCTACATTCAGGTGTTCAGCTGAACATTGTGATTTTAGAAGGAAACGGTTTGGAGATGGATTTCAGTCTGCCTGCCTTGTGCCTAAGACCAGACGAATAAGACCGTGCACTAATCAAAAAGAGGAGGCTTACACATAGAGCCGTTAGGCTGTAAAACAGACGAACAACATGCATGTTGTATCTGGACAAAAAATCTTCAGAATGTTGAAGATGGTCGGCAGACACAATGCAAAACATGCACGAAGCGAGTTTACTTTCAATCTGCTTTCCTCCCACAAATGACTGAGTTTCATCGGAAAAGCTGCTTTCAAGACCAGGAAAAATAACGTATATGACGTTGCTAAGATATACTTCAAAGTTCAAATCCAAAATAATCTTTGTTTTACTTCAAAAGCAAAGTAAACCTGCATCAACCATGCGCGTCTGACTGACTTCGATAAATGGCAAAAAAGTCTTCCTACTCCACTGCCAAATAAATGCCAG
>BTPG01000005.1:102101517-102219017 GCA_036245525.1 Semisulcospira habei | reverse complement strand
AGCAGAAGAAGTGCTGGGGAAGCAGAGGAAGCGCAAACAGCCCTGGATCACCGATGACATCCTCGATCTCTGTGATGAGAGGAGAGCCTGGAAGAAAAAGAGAGGCCAAGACAAAACAAGTACAGACTTGTCAACAAGAAGATCAGGAAGAGGATGAAAGAAGCCAAAGAAGATTGGATTGAAGACCAGTGTTGTAGCGTGGAAGAGGGCATGGCAAACGGCAACAGCAAGAAGGCTTATGAAACGCTAAGGACCCTCACCAAGACTCAACAGCGAACAGCCACAGTCATCGAAGACAGCAGCGGCCAACTCCTTACGGAAAACACTGCTGTACTAAACAGATGGACTGAGTACTGCCGAGACTTGTATAACTACAAGGCTGAGCCAGACACCAGCATCCTCCAAAACAACCAGGCTGGGGCCAGGAAGGCTGAAGACCTGCCAGTGTTAGCTGAAGAGGTGGAAGCAGCCGTACGCGGCCTGAAGGGAGGAAAGTCTCCAGGTGTAGACAACGTACCTGCTGAACTGTTGAAACATGGAGGAGAAGTAACAACGAAGGTCCTCACTACACTCTGTCAAAAGATCTGGGAGCAAAAGAAATGGCCAGTAGAATGGACACAGTCTCTAGTGATCCCGCTCCCCAAGAAAGGAAACCTGAAACAGTGCCAGAACTACAGAACTATCAGTCTGATAAGTCACCCTAGCAAAGTAATGCTTAGAATCATTCTCAACCGCCTCAAAACTTTCGCCGAGGAACTGCTGGCAGAAGAACAGGCTGGCTTCAGAGTTGGAAGAAGCACTGTAGAGCAGATTTTCAACTGCCGCGTCCTGATCGAGAAACATCTGCAGCATCAGCGCGAACTCTACCATAACTTCATTGATTTCAGGAAAGCATTTGATCGCGTCTGGCACGACGGACTCTGGCAAGTCATGAGATCGTTTAACATAGAGGAGGGACTGATCCAAATGATAGAAGCGCTTTACAAGAACGCCTGCAGCGCGGTTCTACTTAACAATCAGTCAGGCGAGTTCTTCAGGACGACGATCGGTGTCCGTCAAGGATGCCTGCTCTCTCCTGTCCTTTTCAACATATTCCTGGAGAAGATCATGCAGGAAACCCTCCACGACCACCATACTTCAATCTCTATTGGTGGCAGATCCCTGTGCAATCTTCGATTCGCAGACGACATTGACCTCATGGCAGGCAGCAATAGTGAGCTCCAAAACCTGACAGACAAACTTTCAAGTAGCGCAGGGTCTTATGGCATGGAGATAAGTACGGATAAAAGCAAAGTGATGATCAACACCACAAGCGACAGCAGCAGCAACATTCACATGAACGGCCAGAAGCTAGAAGAGGTCAATAGCTTCAAGTACTTGGGAGCCACCCTGTCCAAAGACGGTAGTTGCATAGCAGAGATCCGTATCAGGATAGGTACAGCAACATCCGCAATGGCCAGGCTGGACAGGATATGGCGAAGTAACTCCATCAGCTTCACCATCAAGTACAGGCTTTACAAGTCCCTCGTAGTGTCTATTCTACTCTACGGCTGTGAGACTTGGACACTGCTTGCAGACTCAGAAAAGAAAATCCAGGCCTTTGAGAACAAGTGCCTGAGGAAGTTGCTCCGCATCTCGTACCGCGAGCACAAGACCAACGAATATGTATGGAGCATCGTCACTTCCCTGGTGGGCCCACATGAACCCCTTCTGGCAACCGTGAAACGGCGCAAGCTTGCTTGGTTTGGCCACGTGACCCGACACAACACCTTGTCCAAGACTATCCTCCAAGGCACTCTCGAAGGAAGTCGTCGGCGAGGTCGTCAGAGAAAGAGTTGGGTCGCAAACATAAAAGAATGGACCGAACTCGAGATGCCAGACTTGCTTGCCACCGCCCAAAATAGAACTCAGTGGAGAGCACTGTCTGTTGCTGCTGCCTTTCAGTCCCCCCAACGCCCAGTTCGGGCAAGGGACTGATGATGATGATGATTTCCTTCCTTAACTGGCTCTACTGCTAATGAGGTTAAGTAGGCCCTGGCAGCATTTGCTACACCAGAGTATATCAAGAAATTTGTAGACACATCAGGTAACAGCAACTTGAATGACTCGAAAGACAGCAGAGAGCCATTCTCATCAAGCAGATCCCCAAAAACCAAAATTCCTTTTTCTCTCTATTCGGTGATATGAACCGTTTTCCTGTCTCTAATAATGTGCTTGCTATAATGAATACGTTCTGAGAGCACTTCATCAGAATTTTCAGGTACACACTTGTTACAAACAATCTTGTAATGTTTGGCAACATCGGCCCAGAAGCAATTATCACAATGAAGCATTAAAACGTTTGCATATTCACCGCCAAACACCTGCATGTTACTAAACATAGGATAGCAGCTGACCAGAATCCGACGTACCAATGAGCAGGATAGCTTTTGGCGACCTGTGACAGGAGAATCTTACGGAATGCCTCTTTGAAAGTGTCTATAGGAGTTGTCTCCCCATATATTGACTATCACACAAACTAAATGGTATAAATCGAAATGGCATTTAAAAAATTGTACTTTTTTCCAAATTTTATCTGCCAAAATCAGGGGCAAATTTGAAGTATAGATGGCAGTTTGAACAATTAAAAGGAACAATTGCGTCGGTTTCATTTTTATATTAAAGGTCAGGTCATACAGTCATATACCAAATTTGCATGGACGACGTAGTAATCTGCGTTGGCAACAGCAATGATTTAAACACTTTATTGTCACTCAGTGTAGTGCTAAATGTAGCTGATGCTGACGCGTGGATGGCTTTGTGAGCACCTTCCGCGTGACGGCCTCCATTATGCCGCCTCTCCACTCTCCGCACGGCACTAGCGATCGCTCCGCTTCCAATGGTTTGTTTTAATGGGCAGCGTGAAAAATTTATTAGCACTGTGACATGTAGGGGCTAGTTCCAAGCTGGCACTGCCAGAATCCTGCAAGAGGGAATCCCACTTTAGCCGTAAAATGTATTGGGAACAGCCGGTACGGGAGACAATTGTTCTATGTATTATTCATCTACTTTAACAAACCTGCACGGCTGTAGTGTTCATGACAAGGCCGACTGACTGTCAAACATAACGAAAAAATGGCGTCACTGTGAAGTCTTAAGTTTGTGAATTTATTTATTTATTTATTTATTTATTTATTTATTTATTTATTTATTTATAACCTTTGCACACATGCCATAGCAATGGGGTTCTTGTGGTCGTGGTTGTGACAGGGTGTCGGTGTGTGTGTGTGTGTGTGTGTGTGTGTGTGTGTGTGTGTGTGTGTGTGTGTGTGTGTGTGTGTGTGTGTGTGTGTGTGTGTGTGTGTTGCTGGTGAAACAACAGTTGCGACTGAAAAGTAGACAATCGCCAGTTTGAAAGAATATGACAAGAAACAAGCTGTTTCCACAAGGAATACTGCACCACTTGGCGGATGAGCTGTTTCTAACAGCCAACGGACCGAGGAGATGAGGCTTGATCCAACGGCCAAATGTGGAGGAGTAACCCTTTAAATCAGGAGTGGAGCTCCGAAGGCGGACAACTGCCTGTAATTCACGCACTGTTCTGACAACTCCTGCAGCCAAACTGGTGCCAAACGTACTGGACTACATCAGCGAGACCGAGAGGGGGATCTTGACGACTGGGCCCAGGATTTCCATACACTTCGCCCAGGCTTACGCCCTGGAGAGGTCACACGGACTGACACAGCAAGCGCATACTCCATTGTCTTCGGAGACAAAAGAATGCCAACAACAACTACAACATATATCCTGGTGACGGCCCTGGCGGAAAGATGATGAAACGTTTTTATTCAGGATAAAAAGTTTAGTCATAGCAATGCCTATCTTCCAAACTGTCCTGCTAATCTACACATATAAAAATACATCAGACGATACATCAAAAGAAGGAAAAAAAAAAGAAGAAGTAAAAAATAGAAATAAATAAAAATATATATACACAGGTATGAACCTGACATGTTAATGCAGACAGTCGAACTATTTACATAATCTGCAGCAACAGTAGAAGAGTATTAGGTAATAGGAAACTTGTCACTAACTATACGAATAGTAGCATAAGGGAGCCGAACATACTATTACTTCTGAAGTAAATATTTATGGAGGCGATCTTTGAAGACGCTAATCTTACAAATTAATTTCAGGTGTGGAGGTAACATATTACGCTTTAGCGCCTGAAAAAGACAGGCTGGTTTTACAGATGTCTAATCTACTTTTTGGAAGGTGGATCGAGCTATTTCTCGTGTTTTTACTATTATTGTCGGGAAATAAAGTTTTTAGATAGGGTGGGGGTTTTCCGTGCATGATCTTGTGCAGTAGAACACAGCGATTAAATTCAAACTGTTTTTTCAATGTTAGTAACTTGAGAGATTTTAATTTTTCATCAGTCGAAGTAGGACCTGGAAGTATTAATTTAATGGCCCGACGAAACAAGGAATTAACTTTTTTCATGTGAACTTCGCTGCATCGATCCCAGACGGTAGAACTGTAGTCACAATGCGTTTTGATATGCGCATGGAAAAAGTTTACGGATATCAGTATTAACTGTATGGCGTAGTTTTGATAACAGGAACAGATTTTTGGAGTTTGTTTTGCATATAGAGTAAGTATGCGGCTCACAGCTTAATTGGTTGTCAACTATAACGCCTAAAATTGGTGTGCCCACAAGAATGCTCTACATCCAGCAGTTGTTATTAGCGATCTTTCCTGACCTTCCTACGCATGAAATAGCACACGTGACGTAATAAACGAAATAGGCGCAAATAAAAACATTTTCGGTAAAATCGATTGTGTACAATGAATTGAATTTCTCTCTCTCTCTCTCTCTCTCTCTCTCTCTCTCTCTCTCTCTCTCTCTCTCTCTCTCTCTCTCTCTCTCTCTCTCTCTCTCTCTCTCTCTCTCTCTCTCTCTCTCACACACACACACACACAAACACACACATGAACACAAAACCCATCAGAGTGGGTTACCTACCATTTTATGTGAAAATGGGTTCCCATATTTCTATTTATTCTAGGGCTCTGGAGTTGATGCGAATGTTTAGAACTCACCTTATAACTAAGCTCTACAACTTAAAATAAAATAGACATTTTCTAGAAACAGAGCCACTGGATGGAAAAAAAATGGGTTTTTACCCAAAAAGTGGGTGCCTCTCACACAAAACTGGGATTACAGTGAAAATACCTCACTAAAGATACCTTTGGTTGATTTTACTATTATGATTGTTTGAGTGGAGTTGTAAGGGGGTTGGGGGAGGGGGGGGGAGAAGTGTGTGTGTGGGGGGGGGGGGGGGGCGGGGTGGGGTGGGTGGGGGGGGGGGGGTGAGAGGGGTTTATAGAGCTGCTCAATGCGCTCTTATGAATGAAAGATTTTCATTATCAGTGGAATCAGTAGGTCATTTCAGAGGCGCACACTGAGTTGCACGTCGAACCACTCACAAATACTCATTTGGAGTGCACCAGATGGATCCAGTTGGCAAAGTCCCACATTCCACACTATAGGACAGCTAAGACTGAAAAGCAATCGCGGCGTTTATGGCGCGGTACAAGGTTTAAAACTAAGAAAATGTTGTTTTTAGAAGCGTGTCGGGCAAAAGTTTTTATGAAAACTGTTTTAAAACCTCTTTTAACTCAACTTTTCTTAATGTTAAAAGTGTTTTATTGTACATTACTTAACGTCCCGACAGCAACAAGGCTTTCTCAGGACGTGCCTGCACTACTTGTGAAAAAACAACAACAAAACAGAACATTGAATGTATGTCGCCAGCCGGTCAAATACATTAAATAAACCTAACACATGGGGCCTACATAAAGCTAAGACCATTTAGCAACACACATCCAATATCAAGAGCTACAGGCAGTGCAGACAGTAGGGAGAGTTTTAAAAAGGCAAATACAGGTGAATGGACAAAGGGCCGACAGAGACACATGCCCCAGAATAGAGAGAAAAACCCACCCTGTGGGGCTGACCAGGGTGCCCCTGGGAAATAAAAAGTAGTTAACCCCACCCGTCCCCCAGGGCAGACCCGGGTGGGGTTAAAAGTGTTTTAATTTACAAGCGTGTCGTAACTGATATGCATCTATTCCAACGTATAGTGCTGGATATTTTTCCCATCCTAGCCTTCTCTCTTCGCTCAACACTCGACTTTCCAGTCCTTCCCTGAAACACCCCCAACCGGTCTGCCCTCAACACTCGACTTTCCAGTCCTTCCTTCAAACACCCCCAACCGGGTCTGCCCTGGGGGACATTTTAGTTCCCAGGGGCACCCTGGTCAGCCCCACAGGGTGGGTTTTTCTCTATATTCCGGGGGGCATGTGTTTCTGTCTACCCTTGGTCCATTCACCTGCATTTTCCTTTTTTAAACTCTCCCTACTGTCTGCGCTGCCTGTGGCTCTTGATATTCGATGTGTGTTGCTAAATGGTCTTAGCTTTATTTAGGCCCCATGTCATAGGTTTTATTTAACGTATTGGACCGGCTGGCGACATACATTCAATATTCTGTTGAGTTTGAGTTGTCACTAGCAGTGCAGGCACGTCCTGAGAAAGTCTTGTTGCTGTCGGGACGTTAAGCAATGTACAATCAATCAACCTTCCTTCAAACGGACAGCATTCACACAAATAATACTTTACTATTACATCAGAAAATGGCCCATCCAAGCCTGCACTCTTTTAACTGCACTAAACGACTGACTGTAGCAGACGACGCATGAAACGACGCTGACTCTGTGACGTCATTTCCATTCAATCAATTTGTGCATACAATCCAAAAGGAGATGCGGCATTGATAACATCGACAAACCTACAAAATAAAGCAACAGGTTCAACCAAAAGGTCGGGCAGGACAAAAGACAACAGCAGCCTCACCCAAAGTCTAAACGTCCTCTCTTACAATGCGCTCTCATACAATCACTTCACTTCTTAGCAACCGGCGCACGAATATAATTATAGGCTAAGTCAAACTAAGACAGAAGATAGTGGCGGAAAACCCTTTAAAATAGAAACAAACAACGACGTTTCAGATCAAATATTCTTCATCTGACATGGAAACAAACGTAGAAAACGTATAGGCTAAGTCCCTGGTGAACGTATACATGAATCTGTGAACGTATACATGAATCTCAAATTTGTCACTAGACATGACCTTTCTCCACATCACCCCGGAAGTACATTACAACTCAACACTTTTTTTTAACAAAACAACCACACCCTCAAATAACAAACCTAATTTTGTAGAAACATAAACAATTTACTCCCTGAAACAACAAAATATCCCCCCTGACCCATATCAGCTATGAAGTTATTTATAGCTGAGAAGGGTGATGTAATACATACACGCTCATTTTCAGGGTTCTGTGCGCACAACACACACACACACACACACATTGCTGGGAGGGACAAGTTTTCAAACACACTAGAGGTGTGTCTGTTAAACACAAAAGTGCATGTGTTAACGCCAAAATGAGAAAAACGGATTTTTTTACTTTTTATGAATCTTTACCGCAAGACAATGCAGAAACAACCCTCAGAAAAAATGGGTGTCTGAGTTGGGCACCCAGAATTATACACGCACCTATTTTCCATAAGGATGGTAAAGACAGTCACCCATTTTAGCTTTTTTATCTACACACACACACACACACACACACACACACACACACACACACACACACACACACACACACACACACACACACACGCACCCACACACACACACACACGCAAGTTAAAACAGACTACACAATGCATATCAAGATGCGTCACTGGGCAAATGTCTTCATGGTTTGAATCGCTTCAAATGCAGTAGTGTGATCTTCGAAATGAAACGCAACTACAAACACACGTGAATTCGGACGAGACAGACGGACATTTTTATCATGATTTTTGTGTTTGTAGTTCTTTCATGATACTCACCTTTTTCTTTGCGTAAATCTGATGTGAGTTGGTTTTCGGCACACGCCTAGTCACAACACAGCCGCCATTGTGTATTGACGTATTTTGCTTTGTGATGTGACGTCATTATTTTGGATGCCAGAGAAATGTTCCTACATGATACCGGCCTCCGTAGCGCAGTGGTTAGCGCGTCGGACTGGCGGCCGGGAGATCAGGGTTCGAATCCCAGCCGAGTCAAGCGGGACCTTTCCTACCTGGGTCGGCTCCTACCCAGAGCGGGTGTGCTATGGACCCAATGGGAAGGCTGATGCCACGCAGCCGAAACTCACCCACTTCACGGGAAGGAAGCGAGGAATGCGGCCCATGGCATCATCATATCATCCTCATCATGCAAAAATGAAAAAACGTTATTCCAAGTGCCTGACCCCTCAAGTCTCCGTCTCATGTTGACATCAGCCCAGTCCGGCCTCTAGGAGCCCTAGGTGCGCAGTTGTCTTCGGCCAGATCCTGCTGCTGTGCGTGGAAGGACGTAGTGGTTGAATCGCCACCTCTGGGGGGAGCTCTCACTCGTCGACTCCGTGACTAGCAAAAAAATGTTGTAAGTAGGAAGACCACCGAAGTGACTCGGCAGTAGTGCGGACTTTCCTCCGGATCCCGGGGAGTCCCCTATTACCTGAGATATATATAGCAGCGGGGCCGGGAGTCTGGCTGGAACAACTGGCGGGCCTGGGTGAGCACACTGGGGTTGATGGCGGTGAGCGGCGTGGGAGGAAGACCTCTGAGGTCGACAAAGGACCAAAAAAAATCTTCGAAGCAGCAAAAAAAAAAAAAAAAAAAAAAAGTTCCTACATGATGATGTAATAGCACAATATAGGACGTTAGAGGGCAAATGGTCACTATGAAATGGTGTCATTGCACGTCAGCTTAAAGTAATTCAAGATTCAATATCGCTTGTGCCTGTACCTTTTTCTTGACCACTTTTTGTTGACCAGACTTTCTACAAGACAACCCCTTCCCCCATTTTAGTAGGTTTTCTCTTAGGGTGCATGGAAATTTAGCTCTAGGTGGAGACATGGAATGTATGTCCCTGCAGACACCACAGTAAAATGTGGCTGTCATTGCAGGTAGGCAAAAGTTCCAGCCTTCCTCCAGTATTGCCGATGGTGTGCTGAAGAGGTCGCCAAGACCGAAACAGCTGTCCACACCGACTAAATATCTGGAACCCCTTGGGGACCTAGATTTGAAATCTTCCTAAAATATTAGCACTGGTAGTCTCCCCTTTTCTTTTAATTTATTTCTACAAGACAGTTTTGTTAAGACTTGGCCGTTCACGCAGCAGGGCTGTATCACAAACGTGTGTATTACATCTTTTCCGCTCAAAGGCAGCAAAGAAGGAGGTGTGTAAGAAGGTGGGATCAGTACCGCCAGAAACAATGCGTTATCCTGCAAATTCGTCTTACGAACACCAACTTGTGGTCACAGCTAGTTAGGTCAATACCCTGTTCGTAAAACAAGTAAAATTTCATCGAGATTTTTTATAAAAGATAAAAAAAAATCAGTGTTTCCCACTTTGAGGTTATTACACACACTTTTGTGCTTAAAATACACTGTGGTAGTGTGTTTGAACTTGCCCAGCAGTGTGTGTGTTTGCACAAACCGGTAAAATGGGCGAGTATGTGTGACATCACCCTTCTCAGCTATAAATTACTTAATACCTGATCGGTGGTTCACTGCGTCGGTGAGCCGAAGTGAAACGGAGAGATACGAAAGGTAGTGGGGCGGTGAGGGGGGGGGGTTGTTATTGTATTTGTGTGAGGGAGGAAATTGTTTATGTTGCTGCAAAATGAAGTTTGTTATTTGAGGGTGTGGTTGTTTTGTAAAAAAAAAAAAAAAAAAAAAAAGTGTGTTATGCTTCTGGGGTGATGTTGTCGGAGGTCATGTCTAGTGATAAATTTGAAACTTAGCATATGTATTCTCGTGCGCCGGTTGCTATGAAGTGAAGTGATTGTATGAGTGCGCATTGTAAGAGAGGACGTATAGACTTTGGGTGAGGCTGCTGTTGTCTTTTGTCCTGCCCGACCTTTTGGTTCGACCTGTTGCTTTATTTTGTAGGTTTGTCGATGTTATCAATGCCGCATCTCCTTTTGGATTGTATGCACAAATTGATTCAATGCAAATGACGTCACAGAGTCAGCGTCGTTACATGCGTCGTCTGCTGCAGTCAGTCGTTTAGTGCAGTTAAAAGAGTGCAGGCTTAGATGGGCCATTTTCGGATGTAATAGTAAAGTATTATTTGTGTGAATGCTGTCCGTTTGAAAGAAGGTTGATTGATTGTACATTGCTTAACGTCCCACCAGCAACAAGACTTTCTCAGGACGTGCCTGCACTACTAGTGACAAAAACTAAACAGAATAATGAATGTATGTCGCCAGCCGGTCCAATACGTTAAATAAAACCTATGACATGGGGCCTAAATATTTAAAGCTAAGACCATTTAGCAACACACATCCAATATCAAGAGCCACAGGCAGCGCAGACAGTAGGGAGAGTTTAAAAAAGGAAAATGCAAATGACCTACTGATTCCACTGATAATGAAAATCTTTCATTCATAAGAGTGCATTGAGCAGCTCTATAAACCAAAAGTGATGACCCCCCCCCCCCCCCTAGAATAAATAGAAATATGGGAACCCATTTTCACATAAAATGGTAGGTAACCCACTCTGAGTCTTTGTGTCCATGTGTGTGTGTGTGTGTATGTGTGTGTGGTGTAGTTTGCTGTCCATCGTAAACCCACTCTGAGGGTTTTGTGTCCATGTGTGTGTGTGTGTGTGTGTGTGTGTGTGTGTGTGTGTGTGTGTGTGTGTGTTGTGTTGTGTGTGTGTGTGTGTGTGTGTGTGTGTGTGTGTGTGTGTGTGTGTGTGTGTGTGTGTGTGTGTGTGTGTGTTTAAAAAGTGTATAACGTCGCACACTATCCTATGCAATGGCCTGTATTTTCGGCCGGGGATACGCACTCTTTTCCCACAAGCCAGTCAGTGTTTTGTGTTGGAAAAATGAGGTGTGTTTTGAGGACGTTTTGCTTTCAGATTCTGATTCAGATTCAGATTCTTTATTGTGTTCAAGGCTTTCAGCCCATACACAAGGGGGAGTTGGGGGAAGGTGATTACAAAAGACACACATTAGGAGCCGTGTCTAACAACATGGACAATCTGATCGTGACATGGAAACCATGACACTTATACATATATATGTTTGAGAAAATGTTCAGTCTGGCTCATAGTCACACACATACACTGTCAAACCTCCGTGATTATTGGCTACAGATATCACAGTTTAACAACACGCATGTTAGCCCATGAGATATCGTACCGCACGTGACACACAGGCCATGTCTTCCAGCAAAACGTCACAATACTCTTTATATGGGTCAGTGTCAACAGCGTCCCACTTGCGTAAACAGGACAGGGTGTCACGATCTTCTTGAGACAACTGACCGTCGTACGCCTTGATGAACCAACTACAAATTTGTTGCTTACAGTCATAGGTGAAGACATAATCATCACTGTCACATATAATGATCTCGTTGCTACCCCGCGTGTCTAATACTGTTTTCTTGAACGCAGCGATTCTTTTGACTTGACGTAGATGCGACTGTTTGATTTTGTTTGTCAAACCAGCCACAACTGCCTTCACGTTCTCTCTCTGAAAGGAGCTGTTCGACGGACGTCATTTCTGATGTTTCTCCGTTAGAATCGATGGAAATGTCATAAAGGTCTTCTGTTGTAGTTTGGGCTTGTAGGTCACAACACATCTGTGTCGGATCACTCATGTTGACACTAACGTAAGCTACACGTGAATGTTCATGTGTGTCAACTGTTAGGCCTACTGCGTTATTTCTTGCTGTTTCAGCTTGCGTGTCCCATTCAGAAAAAAGGGTGGGGGTTGGGCTTGGCATAAACAGTCCCAAGGGCGAAGTTCTATGATTAATAAAGTCACTTGCTTGACTATGTTCGTCATGCTTGTCAATCCTGCCTTTCACAGCCATACCTGCCCCCGTGTCGAAACGACTGCTATCATTTTCAGTTGTGGGGTACCCGATGGCATAGTCGTTACGCACTCCATCGCCGCTGCCGAGGTCGCCGTTGTTGTCGTCGTCACCTTGACGTAGGTTGTTGGCTGTTGTAGTGGCAATTGTGTCCATGTGTTGTAGTCTGTGTCGTGCTGCTCGCTGTTGGTCCCTGCGAACCTGTCCCGGTGGTTTTCGACGCCACTGGCCAGTTGTGTGCAATGGCGCCACGCCCGGTTGTGTAGCTGATAGGCGAAGTATGACGACTGAGCTGTCACCCTCCCCTGTCACTTTCCAGGACGTGACATGGTGGTCGTTGCTGAGCAGAGTGGTCAAGATGTTTGATACAGCAGCTGGGAGGCCAGTTACTGCCATGGTGGCGGCAATATCCACTTGGAAAACCAAATTCTATCGGAGCTGACAGAAAGCGTGTCGACAGGCCGCCAAGGGGAAGCCACCCCGACGTTTTGCTTTCAATAGCCAGTTTTCCTCTCGTCAGCGGACCAGACCGTTTGAGACTTCCATGTTCACAGCAATTCTTGGCTGTGATTGTTTCAGTCTCCTACATTTAGCCCCGATTTAGTTAACGGGTCAGATGTTTGTGCACCTTTTCGGGCAGAATCTTTTTTTCCTTTTCTTTTTCTTTTTTTCTCCTTCCTCTCGTCTAATTTGACGAAGGGTAAGCTTAGTCTGCTTCACTGGGTGAGGTTTTCTGCCTCGGGTCGACACGGTTGGAGAGGAAATCGTGGTAACGGCGCTTGTGGGCTTTATTTTTGGGTTGCTTCCCTTGATTTTACTCACTTTCTTATTTCTCATTATTTTAGTTTTGAGAAGATTAGCATGTCTCCTAAATTTGTGTGTCATAGGGGGTGTCGCGATTGTTTCTTTGCATTCCGGGTCGTTCATGATTCTACACCAGTGTTGTTTTCTTTTATGGCTCTCGGCGATAGACCTTTGGTGGCTGGGTTGAATTTGTGGTTAACACCAATAAGTAGGAGTTTGTTTTTTTTTTTCCCCCTCTCTTCTTTCCCCCTCCCTCGTCTATTTTGACGAGGGGTAAGCTTATAGATTCGATTCGGTGCTCTAACCACGCAATGCTGATAATTTAACCAGTGCTGTGGAGAGGAATGATTGTGCACTCGGGCACGTCGTGGCGGCGAAAGAACGCCTTGTTGGTTGGTTAGTTCGGGTTTAACGTCCACAGCACCGAGGTGATCATGGACGGCCCTGACGGGCGGGTTATGGGGGACAGGGAAATCTATTGCCTATGGAGTACGACATGAACACTGATCAACTCAGGCGCACTCCAGCTGTGCCACTTTGATTTACAAGGACCTTTCAATGGACAAATTGAACAAACCCGTCCCCCCCCCCCCCCCCTGGATTGTGAGTCCAGCTACCGGGGCCGGGACGGGATTCGAACCCACGACCCGGCGATTCCCTTCGCTCTCCTGCTCCGACGTTTAACCGCCTGAGCTATTTCGGACTCCTAGAACGCCTTGTCCGCAGGCCAGAATGGTGGAGTGAAGTCGGGCGTCAGGCTGCATGCAACAAGGAGAGGCTGGCTGTGCAGTATATGCAACAGGAGTCCTGATCCTTTCGTCGTCTGAGGAAACAGACATAAATTCAACCGTGAGACAGAGTTCCCGCAGGGTTGTTTTATGTCTCTTTTGTCTGGGAAAAAAAACGGTGCTCACATCGCACACATGAATGTTTCAACCTGATTCTGGCCTGGCCGTACACACTGTTTTCCCACAACAAGTCAGTCATTTTTTTGTGTTTAAGAATGATGCGTGTTTCGAGGACGTGTTGCTTTCAAAAGCACTCTCGTCATCGGACGAAGCCGTTATATATATATATTCTTTACTTTTAACAACGGCGTCGCCCAAAGCCAACAAATCAAAAAATGCACTCAATCAGAATAGATCAAGGGACGTAATTTTTCATTAAATTTTGAGAATGCTCTTGCTACACTAATGCCATGGAATTCCAGGCTGGTAAGCTTGCATTGTGTCATCAGGACATCAGCTGTCGTTTTTGTGACTGCATCGCCTACTAGTTCTAGAAAGGAGAGACCTATCATTTTAAGCCTTCCACCGAACACCTTCTACATAAAGTAGTAGGGACTACCCCCAGGCACCCCGCAACCAGCTGGAGAATATCCAGTCCTCCCCCCGAGAGGGGAGGCTTGTGCATGAATATTCCCAAACAGATCTTGGACCTGCTAAATAGATTTAAGTTTTTGCCGCCTATATATATATATATAATATGTTTTCCTCCCTACGTCACACGACCAGTCACTTTAGCGCAAACCGTACCATGTGACCTGTAGCGAAAAATGACGGACGTTTTATAGCCCTCTCAATGACGCATCTTGGATGCCAGTTTTGTTCTATAAAAGATCGCCAAACGTTCTAAAGTACAAAGTTACTCAGTGTTGTTCGAAACAACAAACACACGCAGTACTGGAGACGGCAACGTCATGACATTTTAAATTACGTCATGAGTCTATTATGTATAAAGGCCGTATATTCCTTTGACGTCAGTCATGTCTTGCGTGATCCAGGTCGATAGATGTCTTCTTGATTTCTTTTACGAAAATAGTGGAGGAATGAAAACAAATACGTTATTGGTCGGAGGGATTCGCTGCAGGGACGCTTGTAGGCCTTCGGGAGGTCAAAGGAACCATTGAACCTTTCGGGAACAATGTTTCCTTTAACCTCCCTCAGGCCTACAAGGGTCCGTGTAGCATACCCCTCCGACCAATAACTTATAATATATATATTTGTTTTCCTCCCCACGTCACACGACCTGTCACTTTAGCTCAAACCGTACCATGTGGCCGTGATATAAAAACCCCTGTAGCGAAAAATGGCGGACGTACTCGATGATGCATCTTGGATGCCAGTTTTTGTTCTATAAAAGATCGCCAAACGTTCTACAGTACAAAGTTACTTGTAGTGTTGTTCGAAACAACAAGCACACTCAGTACTGGAGACGGCAACGTCATGACATTTTAAATTACGTCATAAGTCTATTATGTATAAATGTATATTCCTTTGACGTCAGTCATGTCTGGCGTGATCCAGGTCGGAAGATGTCTTCTTGATTTCTTTTACGAAAATAGTGGAGGAATTAAAACAAATACGTTATTGGTCGGAGGGGTTCGCCACACGGACCCTTGTAGGCCTTCGGGAGGTCAAAGCAATCATTGTACCCCTTGGTGCTTGGGCCTTCGGGGTACAATGATTCCTTTGACCTCCCTTGGGCGCGGGCCTACAAAGGTCCGTGTAGCGAACCCCTCCGACCAATAACTTATTATATATATATATATATATATATATATATATATATATATATATATATATATATATATATATATATATATATATATATATATATATATATATATATATATATATATATATATATATATATATATATACATATATTCTTTTAGTGTTGAAGGTGCTTGAGGTGCTTGGGTAGATATATTCTTTTAGTGCTCAAGGTGCTTGGGTATCTCTCGATTTTTGGGTATTCTTTTAGTAAGGCTCCTCCTAAAGATCCCATGTGTCGCAGGTGGTCAAGGGTATTGGTCTGATCATGCGCCGGGCCCGGCAGTTATAAATTCAAAGACCATTTCCACCAACCTTCTACTACGTTGGAAAGTAGTTGCGCGATACACGTAAAGGTGACGGCATAGATGTAGCTTAGCTACCTGCCTGAGTGAGATAATTCATGCCTCCCCTTTACATTGCTTTTTCTTTTTCTTCCCCCCCCCCCCCCCCCTTTTCCGTAAACGTTCTTGTGTTAGCTGTTGGACAGCAATAAGTGGAAATGTTGTTTGAATTCATAACTGCCGAGCCCTGCGCATGATCGGACCAATACCCTTGACCACCTGCGACACATGGGATCTTTTGCAATGTATGAGGAGCCTTACTAACAGAAGACCAAATAATCGAGAGATACCCAAGGACCTTGAACATTAAAACTAAACAGAAAATAATCATAGATCCATCGCGATCAAAAGATACAAAAAACAACACAACCTGATTTCATAAAGTAAAAACATAAATGGGAATGTCGACGCCGAACGAACAGAACGGAAAATCCTATCGGCAATCATAACAACGTCAACGAGAGAGTAAAACTACCCCCAGGGACACGTGGGTGAGTACAGGGCTTTGAACAAAATCCTCCCCAAGGCCCGCACTAAGGTATTGGCAAACGTGGGAACCAAACCAAAGCCGACTCTCTGGAAAACCCAACCACCCCACACGGGTACGTGAAACACCACCCGGCAGATCGCTGACACAACACGTGCAGAGCCGACGCAACACAACTATAACCCAAGATCTAGACGTAACCACTGCCAAAGAGGTTTGTGGTTCCGAAATACTAGAAGCAGGGACAACCCTTATCGGAAACTCTCGCTCTCAACATTCTACATTCAACATAAAGTCCCCGATCACTGTATAGTGCCAGTGGGACGTTAAAATGGAGATAATGAATGAATGAACATTCTACCACAGTAAAGAATGAAAAAAGGAACGAACGATTAATAAATAAAAAGATATTAGAAATAAAAACAAAAAGAAAGACGGCCGGCCGAAAAAACAGGCCATTGCATAAGGTAGTGTGCGATGTGAAACACATCTTTACACAGTCTTTGGAAGTGACTCACAAGCCGGAGAGAGAGATAAGTGGGGGCTCCCACCCCACCCATCCCCCAAACGAAAGAGTTATTTAATCCTCTCGGTAGTTAGACAAACCCACGCCAACAAATACCACCATTTCTTTAATCGCCCAGCCGTACTAGTTCCATTCCAAGAATCATTCAAGCAACGATTTTTGATCAGCTGCCAACCCGCGATTATTAAGGCAGATCCCCCACCCCACCTAAATTATTAATGCTGTCATTGACTTCTTAAACGCCTTAGAGGTCAACGTTTATAACCTTACCTTTACTAAAACAGCTATCAGCTGTTACCGGGAAATGGTTTGCCAGCCACCTACTATTACTAGATATGGAAATTCCCGATAGTCGTAATAAGACCAGGAAAAAATAGGCATGAGACGATCCATACTAGACATGCCCAAACACGTTCTATGTGATGTTAGTGTTATTAATAGCAATGCTACGTGTCAATATCACGCGTCTGATCTTGTGACGCCACGCAACCAGTCATTTCAGAAAATGGATTGGACGTGATTGTCTTACAATCTCATGGAGAATACCATGGGAAAAAAATGCTGGCTTATATAGCGTGTGCTTTATCTAAACCTCCGGAATATTGGTTATATTGGTCAGTGATCCAAAAAATCTTGATTTGTATTTAAAAGAAAAATCTGTATATTCATACTGATGACAAGCCGGTTGAATGTATTAGAGTAGACCAGTGTGATTTCACTACAATTACTTTAGATAATTTAAAAAACAAATTTAAAGGCCGGCTACAGATTACTTTGCCGTACTGAACAACAGAACATGACAGCCTCTATCCACTATGGAGAGTGGCTCATTGAGGGAGCTGAAGTTCATAAAAGACTAAAAATTCGGAAAGAAACTAACTTGAACTGGAAAGATTGGCTAAACGTACACGTCGGAATTTCAGAGTCTTATTCTCACAAGTTGCGCTATATATATTTCTTGCACTGCCTTTTTCGAAGGTGTATAGTTTACGAAAACAAATTAAAGAAATGTTGGAAGAACAGGAAATAGCAACTTTTTGGCGAGAAACACCTAGCAGTCCGTAACTAAATGTACTGTGTGTGTATTGTCTTGTGCAAAGGCTCTGGCGTGACCTGACAGTCTGTAACCTTGTTTTTATGTTCTGTGTGTGTATTGTCTTGTGCAAAGGCGCTGGCGTGACCTGACAGTCCGTAACCTTGTTTTTGTTTGTATTGTGTGTGTATTGTCTTGTGCAAAGGCTCTGGCGTGACCTGACAGTCCGTAACCTTGTTTTTTGTTTGAATTGTCTTATATGTTGTGGGCCAAGTGTGAGACGTTCCCGTCGCGGCTCATGTAAGTAGCTCGCTTTTGCGAGTGAAACTGACTTCACACAAGTGTTAGCAATGGATCTGTCGGCCAGACTGCGTGCTTGCGGGCCTGGCTGTGTCGCCGTGCTGGGACCGCAGCGCAGTGTGATGACACCACGTGTTTAGGGTGTAATCAGAAGATTGTGCCAGAATCATTTGCTATCCCTTCCGTGTCGTGGACAACTAAGAAATGATAGGCATGACACAGAGTTAAAAGTCTTTGTTTACAGGTCCTTAACAACCCCGATCTTACTGGAACGGCGTTACTAAGGAAGAACTGACGTCCATACTGACTGCGTGCGTGTGTGCGGGCTTGGCTGTGCCGCCACGCGGACCACAAACCTACCGGGAATTCGCAGCGCAGTGATGACACCACGTGTTTAGGGTGTAATCAGAAGATTGTACCTTCTCAAAACAGAGTCATTTGCTATCACTTCCGTGTCGTGGACAACTAAGAAATGATAGGCATAACACAGAGTTAAACATCTTTGTTTACAAGTCCTTAACAACCGCGTTCTTACAGGAACGGTGTTACTAAGGAAGATCTAGTAGTGACAGTCATACTGCCTGCCTGTGTGTGGGCTGTGTCGCCATGTGGGTGCCGCAAAGCCTACCCGGAATTCGCGGCGCTAAAGACACCACGTGTTTAGGGTGTAACAGAAGTTTGAGCCTTCTCAAAACAGAATCATTTGCTATCACTTCCGTGTCGTGGACAACTAAGAAATGATAGGCAGAACACAGAGTTAAACGTCTTTGTTTACAAGTCCTTAACAACCGCGTTCTTACAGGAACGGTGTTACTAAGGAAGATCTAGTAGTGACAGTCATACTGGCTGCGTGCGTGCGGGCTGTGTCGCCACGTGGGTGCCGCAAAGCCTACCCGGAATTCGCGGCGCTAAAGACACCACAAAATGTTTAGGGTGTAACAGAAGTTTGAGCCTTCTCAAAACAGAGTCATTTGCTATCACTTCCGTGTCATGGACAACTAAGAAATGATAGGCAGAACATAGACTTAAACGTCTTTGTTTACAAGTCCTTAACAACCGCGTTTTTACAGGAACGGTGTTACTAAGGAAGATCTAGTAGTGACAGTTATACTGGCTGCGTGCGTGCGGGCTGTGTTGCCGTTCGGGACCAAAGTATGCCTACCCGGAATTCACGGCGCTAAAGACACCACGTGTTTAGGGCGTAACAGAAGTTTGAGCCTTCTCAAAACAGAGTCATTTGCTATCACTTCCGTGTCATAGACAACTAAGAAATTATAGGCAGAATATACAGTTAAACGTCTTTGTTTACAAGTCCTTAACAACCGCATTCTTACAGGAACGGAGTTACTAAGGAAGGCTTACGAAATATAAAAGGCCATGTGTGGAAGAGTGACACAGAGTTAAATGACTTTGTTTACAGGTCCTTACCAACCCCGTTCTTACTGGAACAGTGTTGCTAAGGAAAAACTGGTGGTGACAGCCATACTGACTGCGTGCATGCGGGCTTGGTGGTTTTCAGTTTCAGTCTCAGCGTGTTACATGCTACATGTTTCAAACAACTCAATCTGAAACCTAATGTGATGAAGTGTTCTGCGGACTGGAGTCTACAATAATCATGCATGCTGAATAAAGATTTGTGTGTGCATGCGTGTGTGTGTGTGCATGCATGTGTGCGTGCATGTGTGCATGCATGTGTGCATACGTGTGTGTACATGCATGTGTGTGTGTGTGTGTGCATGCGTGTGTGTGTGTGCATGTGTGGGTGTGTGTGCATGTAAGAGATAAGATAAAGGGTAATCCTGGTCATATATACCCAACAAGGGTATTTTTTAAAATGACCATACACAAATCGCACACAATAAAAACAACCACATTGTTATCAATTACCTACATGCACTTGATAAGAAATTTTCAAAGTTTACCTACATGCACTTGTTCACAAATTTTCAAAGTTACCTACAGATACTTGATAACAATTTCCAAGTCACCTACAACTGCCAACTAACTTACAGGTAACTTTTAAAGTTTTTATAAATTAGTTGGTGTAAGTTATTATAAGTGACTTAAAAAAAAGTTCTTACAAGTGTCTTAACATAAGAACTTGTAAGTTATTGACCCAAGTCAACAACTAACTTGGACAGATTTCCCAAGTTATAAGGACAACATAAAATCTTTCTTATTCAGTAATAGTCTGGTGGTGGGGCAGATGATGTTAGATAGGCAGGCGTGAAAGGCATGACATCACTTTGCAAAGAGTATGACAAAAATAATGGATTACCAAAACCTATCGTCAATTGCTTATAAGTCCTTAAACCTTTTTCACCGTTTCTTCTATGCCTATCTTTTTCCCTTCCTCTAAAAAAGATTTATTTAGTTCTTCAACATTCATGGGTTGACTACGCACCTTATTCTGTATTTCAGATTTTTGTTGTTTGTAATTGGCCAAATCATCCTGCACTCTCTTAAATTCATGATCGTCAATTTTATTATCATCTAAAGCCTTACTGATAATAAGTTTCATACTGCTCAGCTTAGCTCCAGCGAGCGTACTCAATGCTTCATGCTTCTGCAACTTTGTATGAAATCTTTTGTTCTTGGCTTCCAAACCAAAGCATGCCACACCTGTGGCAGCACCAACACCTTCAATAGCAATTCCTATGACACTTCCCACTCCCGTCACAAACAGGGCTATACCTCCTACGGATAATCCAACTGAAACCACACCCACAACCATTGATGTGTTGTGTACAGAATTGAAAACTGTTTTATATCGTCTTTTACACCTGGAGTATTTTGCCTGTTGTCCTTCCAAATACTTCAATGCTTCTGTAATATTCATTAAACGAAACAAGTCTGCCTGTAATCTTTCGTCATACACAATAGGCTCAAGTGGCTCAGGTGGTATTTGCGGATACAAGTTCTCCACTTTTTATGACAAATATTTTTTATTATTATTTAATCAGCGAATTCATTTTGCAACTCTTCAAAGGTATACAATTTGCTAACATATAAAACGAAATAAGATCTATGTGTTCCAGTTTAATAAAACTTAGATTAACTAGAGTTGTTTTATCGACCACTATTTTAACAGCAGGATTACTACTCGATACGTCTATATCTACGCCTTTCCTAATAGCTATAATGACCTTTGTTGACTCTTTTACTGTCTCATCCCATGTAAGTTTGATTCCCTGTGAAATATCTGCTTCTTTTACAGAATCCACAGACCTCATGAGAATTTCAAAAACTATTGTGGCTTCTCTAGCTATCTGGTACAAACACAACGGAAGTATCTGTTCTACCCTTTCTGTTTGTAAGATGATACCTTCGTTTTTCATACTCTTGCAGTTTTAGTTTTTCTCTGCTACTACTGATGTCTACGAAATAGCTCGGAACAAGGCTCACAAGTAACGGCCCAGAGTTAATAACTTTCCTAAATATTAAGGGACCTTCATCAGTAAAAAATACATAAGGATTAATAAATTTAAACTTTATATCCCAATCAATTGCAGATGCAGCAGGCTCAGGTGGAACAGGAGCAGGAAAAACTACGACATAGAGCGCATTATGCTGAGGAATACTCTGAACAGTAACATCATGAAGTTGACCAAGTTTAGGAAACTGTCTCTAGGTATCGTCTTTTACGTCATCGATTATCTTCCGCTTGTACAATCCATTGGAATCAAGTTCAAGACCATATACCTCTCCCTCCTCTCCATTTTCATCAAAACCCCGCACATCTCCCAAATCCTTCAACTCTATTACCGGACAGGCAACTGGTGTAATTCTCAGCTTTGGACCAAGACCGCTAATTTTTATAAAACAAAAATAAAATTTATTTAACTTCCAACACAACAGTAAAATCATGCATCAGAACTGGTTTACCATCCTGATTAGTTACAGATAAACACAGTGATTCAAAGAAACTGGAACCTAATTTTTAAAACTGCAAATTAGGAAATCTAGCAACCACACTTTCACAATACGGGGCAGTTCCAGTCGGCAAGCATCTTAACAAAGTTGAAGGCTTTCAATTGTGTACATTTTCAGTCATGTTCAGTTCTTTTAAATAAACATTTAGCAATGTGTCTACTGACAAATGAACAGGGTATCTTACAGTTATTTTATCGCCAACTGTCGTAGGTAACCAACCCTCAATATTATCACTTCCAGAACCAAATGCCCATTTCTCATCCCTAGAAGTTATATGTCTGCCTATTAAACTGAGTAAATATGCAAGTTCACGTGAAATTATAGGCTGACTACCTACAGGAAAATCTAATGTAATGTTAGCCGGATTTAAAGTTGCTTTAATTTTTAATTTACTTTGAAACCATTCAGCTAAAGTACAAAAGTTATAATACCCAGATGTTATAAAGTGTATTTTAGTGCCCAAGCCACTATTACATGAAAACTTGTATCATCTGTTACATTAAACCACTTTACAGTGTAGAACATTTCATGGATAGCTACAGCTTTGCTACCATCATGATTATCAATCCTATTAGTTAACCACACTGGTTTACTTGTGTCAAGATTTGTTAAGGTAATAAACATTTTTTATTATCACATAACAAAAGAATAATGGAATTTAAATCACCAACAATTACCACTGTTAATGCATTTCAATTCAACGTGGATGTCAAGTACAATGTCGCACCGACTTATGATCAGGAAATAATTCAACTAAATCAGCTTGATATAGCTTTGTCCGAAGGAGATTTATTTCAAGTGAAGTGCCAAATCCGTATGATTATTACTTAAACCCTCCAATTACAGATGATGCAACTGCAAAAAAGTGGTCCTCAAACCCACTACAGATGTTTCAAAACCAGCTTAACTTTGCTATACTATGCTCAACTACTGGCTGTGGCGTTTCTTTTACAGACCATTTAAATCACCCAAACAAATTGATTAAGTCTGTGTATCGTTTCCACACGTATTACCAGCTTAGAAGAATACTATCAGAACTGCATACCCCACTACCCACTGAATCTAGTTTTAACCAGTTTAACAACCCCATGGATATGAAAACATTTGAACACATCTGTAATGAATTTAACATCAGCACAAAGTATGATTTTACACAAAAACTTGATGATCACAAAGGTATGGGTACATTGTATTATGCTATGAGTCACAGACAATACCCCCAAGATTACTGGCCTCCCTACTCTTCATTCTCATCCAAAACTGAAGTTTGGTTAGGCTCAATTGAACAGAAACAGTCTAATGCCTGGACCACGTTTGTCTTAGACAGGAGTGATGGGTTTACTCAAGCAGGAGTTGAGCGCATAAATTAGTCTATCGGAACGTATGTGTGGTGTATACTAGGCGCACAAGCTCTAACAAAATCGAATATCTTAAACGGGAGTGGGAAATTTGAAGCACAAAAACAATTTCTGGCAAACCTAGAAGATTCAGTAAACTCAGTAGTAGATCTCCCATCAAGCATACAACACTACCAAGACATTCTCAGATATGCTAGATCAAAAGTTGACTTTGTAGTTGGCATTGGGCTATACAAGTTGCCATCTGACCTTCAACTCCAAATGGGTACAATAACAAATTATAATAATGAAATAATTGTTGCAGGGTGTGATCAAAAATTACGACTCAATCAATCCGTAAACTTGAGCCCAACAATCACACACCTACAACCATTAAAACCATTAATAACACCAGTAAAGTTAGTAACATCATCATCACCTGTACAGGCAGTAACACCAGTAATGTCAGTACCAGCCCCAGCATCGGCACCGACACCTGCACCGGCACCAGCACTAGTACAGCCAGTAACCCCAGTAAACACACATGAGTCAGAGAGAACTGCATTGGTAATAGGCCTTACTGGATTAGGGATATTACTTCTTTACCTGTTTCATTAAATATCCTATAATTAACCCTCCTACTGTTACCAAAAAGACCCACACATGCTCTACCATAAACCCTACTACCTTTGCTGCAGTACTTATCAGCCAACTGACAACACTCCCTATTATGCCTGGCAATGCATCCATTGCTTTCATGGCCAATTTTTGAAGCAAATCTGATATATGAGACAACTGGTTTTTTTACCCACACCTGTAAATCTTTTGGGTCTGATGGAGCTGGAGGTGCTGGTGGAGGAGGGCTGCCACCACCACCTCCAGCTACAGCTAATACTACAGTACTGATAATAAATCCAAGAGCAGTAATTAAACTAGCAATAGTAATACCCTGCTCTCTGAAAAGTGTTTTCAATCTCTCAGCCAATGTTGTGTCTTCATGAAGTATTTTTTGAATAGTTTCTCTAATCCTGTTGACCTGTGTTTTCAGTTTTTCTTTTCCATTTTCAATCACTTCTAGCCGTGCAGATCTTTCTATCTGCAAATCATTTAATCTGTGTTGTATTCTTTCTTTCGTTTCTGTGTCATAATTCTCATCATCAGCTTTAGCTAGTTTTTCTTTTTCTCTTTCTATGTGATTATCAAGCTCGCCTAGTTTGGCTACATTATTCACAAGCTCACCTCTTATTGACTGCAGTGTTTTATCCAAGCCCACTATCTCCCGTATTGTCAAAGGAGAGTCACCTTTTGTTTTCATAGCCTCATTTATTTGTCCCTCTGTAAATGATGTTTCTTGTATTGCCTTGTCTGCCATTTCTGGCAATCTTTTTACTTCTGTCATTTCAATTTGTTGTCCCGTTGGAAACCTTGTTTGCGCAGCATGAAGGGCACTAACAAGTCGAGGTGGCAACTTTTTTCTTCAATACCAAGGTACCTTACCAACCCAGATTTACCACCAACACTAGTTCGAATTGAACTTAGCAGGATCTTTTATATAAGTCAATTGTACTTTCCCTCTGTCTGTTTTTACAAATAAGTGACCTTTATCATATTCAAACTGATTAGGATCTATAACTTCTGGGCGGTCACCAACACTATCATAAAATGAGTTCACTTTGTCTTGTAACAGTTCATGATACATACTAGAAGTATTTACCATTCCAGTCATATCTGTTGCACTAGTATCAGAGACATTCATGTCACCCATTTCAAAATCTTCATGACAACTCCTCCCACTGCCATTGTTTTTATTAATTAATTTTTTTATATTTTTGCATAATAAAATGACACAGTCGTACGGATCGAAGTTAGACCATACAGAAAACTACGTGAACCTCTTGGTGTTAAGGGCATTAGACAATCAATTGTCGTCACTAACAATCCTAGCTCCATAGATCAGAACCAAATTCTTACCGTCAAATTTCCTAACCTAGGCCCCAATGACGTTATTGTTCCTGGTACTGCACGCCTTGCTTTTAATATTGAACTTTCATCAGACACAGATGACAAAAGAACACTAGTTGACAACCTAGGCAGAGCAATTATAAAGACTATTAAAGTTAAACTTGAAGGTCAGGAAGTGTTTAGTCTTGACGTTCTACTGTTACAAAGATCTGTGACTTACAAGAGAAGAAAGAGAAGACCATATTTATCAAGGTATACAGTCTGGTAATGTTGCCAAAATCAGAATCAATGTAGCAGATAAATCAACAACAGAAGTCAAGGACGTTATTGTGGCAGAAACATATGGAAATAGATTTTGCATTCCACTTGAATTTGAAATCCTAACAGCGCATTTCCCTTATTACCAAGGAGCACTAAATGACCGTCTGAGTTTTTAACTAATCTTTAATGACTACTCCAAAGTTATTAAATCAACTGACACAAGATCTCTAACATCTCCTTGGAATATGAAATTGTCACACATGCTCATCTAGCTACTCTCATTCAAAATCAGTACCAGTCAAGACTGCCGATTTATTATGACCGTGTGATGAGGCACAGCTTGCTTGATTCATAAAGACAAAAGTGATCCAATGTGGAACATCAACTTGAAAACACCTGCTAGGTCACTGAAAGGCATTCTTATGTTGTTTGTTAAACCAACGAGTCCATACAGACGGGATTCAGAAAAATTCTACAATCCAAAGGTTACTCATTTGTCTTATACTATTGAAGGGCGCCCAAATCAAGTGTATGCTTCAGGAATGTTGCCTTACCAGCACTATGACGAGATTACAAAGTATTTTGCGGGCGGAAGACTTAGAGAAAAACCAGCAAACATAGCAAGCAAAGATCTACATCTGTATGACGTAAGAATCGCTCCATACCTGACAGACAAGTATGCACTTTGGCTAGACCTGCGTAGTACAGATGACGACTACCTACATGGGTCATGTTGTACTGTCGAAAACGGTAGTGACGGAATTACAATTCAGATACAAAAAAAGACTGAAACCGCTGGAGCAATAAATATATATTTATATCTGATTTATGACGCACAACTGAACATTCAAGAAAGCAGACTAAGTAGACACATATATTAAAATTATAATTAGTATTAAAATGAACTTGATGACACTCAACCCACACTGTGGTTTGTTTTGCGGTGCCACAGGCTGTGGTAAAACTGAATTTGTTCTTAATCTCTTACAAACAAGATACATCTGTCATTTTAAAAACATTGTGATTTTTGTCCTACTATCAACTATCAAACACAACAGAGCTTATCACAACCATTTTTCATTTGGTCAGATCATAACATTTATTTAGTCGACCCTGAGAAAAAAATGAATGACTACCTGCAGTATGTTTACAAACAATTTGAAGGACAGACAACTTTATTTATTGTTGATGACTGCTCTGCAGAAAAAGATATTGTTAAAAAGAGAAACACATTAGGAGAACTTGCCTTCAGTGGCAGACACGCAAATGTCAGTGTTTGGATTCTCACTCAGAAATATAATGCTGTACTGAAAGATTTTTGAGAACAGCTAAAGTTTATCTGTTTGTTTTACTGTAAGGATCGTGACAGCTTTGAAGACTGTCTCAGAGAAAATGATGTAATCCCCAATAAACATGAACGAGACATTGTGAAAAACAAACTGAAATCGACTAAGCATCTAAAGCTTATATTAAAGACAGATCAGCCCACAGGGTATGGATTAGTGAATTAATTTAGCCTTTTGTTTTGTCCATAAAAAATGATGGATGGACTCAGTGGTTGATATTACAGACTACATTCGATATATCCAGCACTTTGAAGAGATAAGAACACATTACAAAAACCCATTTAAGATTGCTATAACATCAATAGCGTTACCAGCGGTTATATATGTGACATATAATGTGACTTTGGAATATATTGATGAGTTTCCTTTTGGCGGGCACATTGCTGGTAATTTTAAGACAATTTCTTTGAAGTTGATGATGACTGGTTTATAAAAGTGTGTGAACACATGCACCAACAACTAAAAAAACTAAATGTTTGTTTTTTAGGTGTTACAGTCAATAAAGTAGTATTACACAAGGTGTGCCAGCGTTAATATTTTTATATTATTATTTTGTCTGTCAAATAAAAATGACGGACAACACGATTGGTGTAACAGAGTGCTTCAGTATCCACCATATATCCAACACTTTGATCAGTTAATAACAGATTTCAAACAACCGGACAAAACACCAATATCAACACCAGTGATGATTTATGTGTCATATCAAATGACTTTAGAAATTTTTGAGGAGTTGCCATTTGTAGAGTACATGCCTGTTGATCTTATGACACATACCTTTGAAGTTGATGATCAGTTGTTTGAGACAGTGTGTAAACAATATTCAGACAACTATGTGAACTGAATCTGTTTATTGTATGAGTTACTGTCAATAAATTGGTATTACACATGGTGTAATTTTTCATTTATTATTTTGTCGGACAAATAAAAATGACGGACAATGCCCAAAGCTCATCAGGCTCATCAGACTTAAGAAACGTATTTCACACAACAGATTTGCCTATATCCAATACTTACAGTGTCTATGAATCGATAGAAAGTCTTTTTCGGTCGTACAAGATAATCTTCTTTCTGGTAGTGTAAAGATTCAGATTGTTGCTAAAATAGAATTTACCAGGGTAGATGGTGAAGTGATTGTATCATATATCTCAACAAGACAACACACAGTTAATTCGAGAAGAGAATTGGAAAAAGTGTTTAGAGAAAGACTGTTGCCTGAATTCCTTGAAGCAATTGACAGAGCAAAACTGCAGGGGTCTGGTTGGCATGAAGGTCGTGTACATGAACTACAACCGAAGCAGTCAAGGTATCATCCTATTTTAGGCAAATCATGGTTGCCACTGCCAACTGAGGTTGTAAATAAAAAGGCTGTAGTAGAGAAATAAGAAAGTACTTTACAAAGACTCCAAATTCTCAGGAGCCAAACTGATGCTCTAAAACTATCTATTTTTAATCACATACACTCACTACTCCCTCAACGCTATAATAATTTCCACATCACTGCCATCAAAACCATATTTTGAAACAAACACTGTTTCATGAGAATAATCATCTGTATTGACAAGTAAAATAATGACCCAATTACCCATTGTCTTAAGTTGACCTTAATTAATTAACTAATTACGGTTATTAACGTACACACTGCCGTTTTTCTCAAATCAAACCAAAATCCTGTTAGTGCAATCTATAATAGACTAATGACTTTTTACACACCCCCCTGTCAGAGTCGATTTCTGAGAAACATGATTTTCTCAAGTAAAACTTTATACGTTACTAGCAAGTTACAACTAACTTTTAAGAACCTGCAGAGGTAACCTTTAAGTTACTTATCATAAGAACTTATTAATTACTTATCATAAGAACTTATTAATTACTTACTGTAAGTTCTTATAAGTTCTTACAACAACTTGACTTAAGTCACAACTTACTCGGTCAGATTTGCCAAGATACAAGGACAATAAAAAAACTTTTTTTTCTCAGTAATACTCAGGTGGTGGTGCTGATGGGGTTAAATAATCAGGCACAAGTGGTGTAAATGACGTGTCATCTCTCTGCGAAGCATATGACAAAAATATTGATTGATTACCAAATCTGATTTTTATTTGTTTAAAAGATTGTGTAGTTTTTCTGTGGTTTCCTGTACCCCTATCCTTTTTCCCTCTGCTAAAAAACTGGCCTTAAGTTCTTCAACATTCACTGGAGATTGACTAGGCATTTTATTTTGTATTTCAGATTTCTGTTTTTTGTAATTATTTAAATCATCCTGGACCCGCTTAAATTCTTCATCATCAATAAAATTATCCCCACCCGGGTCTGCCCTGGGGGACCTGGGTGGGGTTAGGTACTTTTTAGTTCCCAGGGTCACCCTGGTCAGCCCCACAGGGTGAGTTTTTCTCTCTATTCTAGGGCATGTGTTTCTGTCTACCCTTTGTCCATTCACCTGTCTTTGCCTTTTTAAAACTCTCCCTACTGTCTGCATTGCCTGTAGCTCTTGATATTGGATGTGTGTTGCTAAATGGTCTTAGCTTTATTTAGGCCACATATGTTAGGTTTATTTAACGTATTTGACCGGATGGCGACATACATTCAATGTTCTGTTTATTTATTTTTTTTCACAAGCAGTGCAGGCACGTCCTGAGAAAGCCTTGTTGCTGTCGGGACGTTAAGCAATGTACAATCAATCAATCAATCAATAAAATTATCGTTCAATGCCTTATTGATAATAAGTTTCATACTGCTCAGCTTTGCACCAGCCAGCGTACTCAATGCTTCATGTTTCTGTAATTTTGTGTGAAACCTCTTGTTCAAGGCTTCCAAACCAAAGCAAGCCAGGCATGTAGCAACGCTAACACCCTCAACTGCTATTCCAGCCAAACTCCCAATTCCTGTGGCGAACAGAACAATACCCCCTACAGAACATGAAGCTGAAACTGCACCAATAGCCATAGAAGTGTTTTGAACAGAATTAAATACTGACTTATACCGTCTTTTGCACCGTGAGTATTTCGCCTCCTCACTCTCCAAATATTTCAAAGCTTCTGTAATATTATTTAATCTGAATGCGTCTGCCTGTAATGTTTTATCTAAAGCAATTGGCACAGCTGTCACCTGTGGATCAGGCGCAAGCGTTGTTTTAGTCATCACATTTGTTTCGGTCGGATCAAGCGTTGGTAGTTGCGGATAGAAGTTTACCATTTTTTTTATTCACAAATATTTTTTTTTATTTAATCAGCAATTACATTTTGCAACTCTTCAAAAGTATACAATTTGTTGGCATAATAAAATGCAACAAGATCAATGTTTTCAAGGTTTATGTAAGTTAGACGAACAAAAGTTGCTTTGTCTACCACCACCTTGACAGCTGGAACACTGCTCGAAACATTAATAACATCATTATTTTTTGTAATAGCAATAAAGACCTTTGATGATTCTGTTACTGTGTCATTCCATGTAAGTTTAATTCCTTGTGCAATTTGAGCCTCTTTAGCAGTAGTTACTGATCTCATGATAATTTCAAATACTATTGTCGCTTCTCTTGTGATGGTAAAGTTTGCTGGCATAAACACAACCTT
This sequence comes from Semisulcospira habei, assembly GCA_036245525.1. Taxonomy (NCBI): domain Eukaryota; kingdom Metazoa; phylum Mollusca; class Gastropoda; family Semisulcospiridae; genus Semisulcospira; species Semisulcospira habei. Next base: position 102,188,593 of record BTPG01000005.1, on the reverse strand, counting down.
TGCATCAGACCTACCCTTCCTGTGCGTAAGAAGATATCTCCGTCTCTCATAATTTTCAACTTTCAGTTTTTCTCTGCTATTGTCGTCTGGGGCAAAGCTTGGAACAAGACTTACAATAAGCGGCCCTGAGTTAACAACCTTCCTAAACACTAAGGCGCCTTCGTCATCAGTGTATACATAAGGACTAATAAATTCAATCTTTATGTCCCAGTCAATTGTGGGTGGTGGAACAGGTACAGGTAAAACCACCCACTTACTACCCACATGTATTAAGTTGTAAGGCACATTATTTACAGGTGGAGTAGGTACAGTAACATCACGAAGCTGACCAAGTTTAGGAATCTGTTTTTCACCGTCTTTCATGTCAACAATTACTTTCCTCTTGTACATGCCATTTAAATCAAGTTCAAAACCATATATTTCTCCAACATCCCCCTCCTTCTCAAAATCCTGTACGTCTGCCAAATCTTTCAATTCTGTTACTGGACATGCAACTGGTATGATTGTTCGCTTTGGACCAAGACCACTCATTTTTATAAACAAAAATAAAATTATTTAACTTCTAACACTACACTAAAATCATGCATAAGAACTGGTTTGTCATCCTGATTAGTTACAGATATACTCAGTGACTCAAAGAAACTAGAACCTAATTTCTTAAACTGCAAATTAGGAAATCTAACAACTACACTTTCACAATACGGAGCAGTTCCAGTAGGTAAGCATCTCAACAAAGTTGAAGGCTTTCCATTGTGAACATTCTCAGATGTGTTTAGTTCTTTCAAATAAACATTTAGCACTCTGTGTACTGACAAATTGACAGGACGTTTTCCAGTTATTTTAAGTTTTTTTGTCTTCATTGTTATAATACCAAACATAGCTTCATCTAAATCATCTGATCTATACCAATCTTCGTCAATATAAAATCCAAGTAAATATGCAAATCTATCTGAAATTTTTAACCAATCTTGTGTCGGAGATTCTAATGTAACAAGTAGGTTAGCTGGATTTAAAGTTGCTTTAATTTTAAAATTACTTTGAAACCATTCAGCTATAGTACAAAAGTCATAATAACCAGGCGGTAAAGCTTCAGTCTTACCACCAAAAATTACTTTATTATATATATCATCTTCTACATTAAACCATTTTACTGTGTAGAACATTTCATGGATAGCTACAGACTTGCTACCATCACGATTATCAATCCCATTAGTTAACCACACTGGTTTGCTTGTGTCAAGATTTGTTAAGGTAATAAACATTTTTATTATCTCATATAAAAAAGGATGGAATTTAAATCACCAACCATTACCACAACAAACGCATTTCAATTTAATGTGGATGCCAAATATAATGTTGCACCTACTTATGAACAGAAAATAATTCAACTAAATCAACTCGACATAGCTGTGTCTGAACAAGATCTATTTCAAGTCAAAGTACCGAATCCGTTTGACCATTACCTAAACCCTCCAATAGCAGATGACTCTACTGCAAGAAAGTGGTCTTCAAGTCCACTACAGATGTTTCAAAACCAACTCAACTTTGCAATACTATGTTCAACTACAGGCTGTGGTGTTTCATTCACAGACCATTTGAATCACTCAAACAAACTGATTAGGTCTGTGTATCATTTCCATGTTTATTACCAGCTTAGACGTATTCTGTCAGAACTTAATACACCACTGCCCACTGAATCCAGTTTCAACAGGTATAACAACCCCATGGATATGAAAGCGTTTGAACGCATTTGTAATGAATTTAACATAAGCACTAAGTATGACTTCACACAAAAACTTGATGATCACCACGGCATGGGCACATTGTATTATGCTTTGAGTCACAGACAATACCCACAAGATTATTACCCTGGTTACACTTCATTCTCATCAAAATCACAAGTTTGGATAGGATCAATAGAGCAGAAACCTTCATGAACAGTTGCCTTAAAAGAATTTTGAAAATCCACTGGCCAGAGAAGATCAGCAACGTCAGACTCTGGGAGAGAACAGAGCAGATAACAGCAGAGAATGAAATTGGGCGAAGAAGATGGGGATGGATCGGTCACAGTCTGAGAAAGCCAGCTTCCAGTATCACTAGGCAGGCATTGTCATGGAACCCCCAAGGAAAGAGGAAAAGAGGTAGGCCGAGAAACTCCTGGCGTCGAGACCTCCAAGCAGACATCAAGAGACTGGGAACCACCTGGAGTAGAATTGAAGGAGAAGCACAGGACAGGAGTTGCTGGAGGTCTCTCGTCGACGGCCTATACCCGGGTAGGGGTGACAGGCGTAAGTAAGTAAGTAATAGAGCAGAAACAGTCTAACGCCTGGACCACATTTATTTTAGATAAATCTGACGGGTTTACTCAAGCAGGAGTCGAGCGCGTCAATGAGTCTATCAGAACATATGTCTGGTGTATACTAGGTGCACAATCATTAACAAAATCAAACATTTTGAATGGAAGTGGTAAATTTGAAGCACAAAAACAGTTTCTTGCAAATCTTGAAGATTCAATCCACTCAACAGTTGATCTCCCATCTAGCATACAACGCTACCAAGACGTTTTAAGATATGCCAGATCAAATGTTGACTTTGTAGTTGGCATCGGGTTATACATGTTACCATCTGACCTTCAACTCCAAATGGGGACAATAACAAATTATAATAATGAAATCATTGTTGCAGGTGTTGGTCAAAAACTCGGTCTCAATCAATCTGTAAACTTAGGAGCAACAACCACACATGTACAGTCATTAAAATCATTACAGACGGTAACACCCCCGGCCCCAGCCCCGGCCCCAGCCCCATCACCGGCACTCATACAAGCGGTAACCCCTACACCAACCCCTGACACACATGAGTCAGAGAGAACAGCATTGGTAATAGGACTCACTGGATTAGGGGTATTACTTCTTTATCTGTTTCATTAAATAACCCACCATCAACCCTCCTACTGTAACCAAAAAGACCCACACATGTTCTGCCATAAACCCTACTGCCTTTGCCGCTGTACTAATCAGCCAACTAACAACAGTGCCAATTATGCCAGGCAAAGCGTCCACTGCTTTCAGAGCCAATTTTTTAAGCAAGTCTGATATGTGAGACAGTTGTTTCTTTACCCATGACTGTAAATCTTTTGGGTCTGTTGGAGCCGGGGGGGCCAGGGGTTGGTGGTGCTGGTGCCGGGGGTGCACCACCACCAGCACCGGAGACAGCTAACACTACAGTACTAATAATAAATCCAAGAGCTGTAATTAAACTGGCAATTGTGATACCCTGCTCTCTGAAAAGTGTTTTCAGTCTCTCAGCCAAAGTTGTGTCTTCGTGAAGTATTTTCTGAATAGTTTCTCTAATCCTGTTAACTTGGGTTTTAAGTTTTTGTCTCCCAATACTAATTGTTTCTAACCGTCCTGATCTTTCTATCTGCAAATCATTTAATCTGTGTTCTATTCTTTCTTTCATTTTTGTGTCAAGATTTCCATTGTCTGCTGTAGCCAATTTCTCTTTTTCACGTTCTATGTGTTTATCAAGCTCTCCCAGTTTGGCAACATTATTAACCATCTCACCTCTTATTGTCTGCAGTGATTTATCCAATCCCATAATCTCCCTCATTGACAAAGGTGGATCATCTATTGTTTTCAAAGTGTCATTTATTTGTCCTTCAGTAAATGAGGTTTCTTGTATCACTGTGTTTGCTATTTCTGGTAGGCTTGTTACTGGTGCCATTTCAATCTCTTGCCCTGTTGGCAACTTTGTTTGCGTGTCATGAAGAACACTAGCCAGTCTTGGCGTGACAGGAGACCCTCCAATTCCAAGATACCTTGCCAACCCAGAGTTACCACCGACTTCACCTTTAATTGTACTTAAAGCCCTAAACTTAGAAGGATTATTTTTATGTGTTAGATATATTTTCCCTCTGTCTGTATTTACAAATAAGTGCCCTTTATCATATTCAAATTGATTAGGATCTATTACATCTGGGCATGCTCCAACACTGTCATAAAATGAGTTTACTTTGTCTTTTAACAGTTCATGATACATACTACTACTACTAGTTACCATTCCAGTCATATCTGTGATACTGGTATCTGAGACATTCATGTCATCCATTTCAAAATCTTCATGATTAAATCCTCCCGCTGCCATTGTTTTATTAATTTATTATTTTTTATTGTGCATAATAAAAATGACACAGTCTTACGGATCAAAGTTAGACCCATACAGAAAACTACGTGAGCCTCTGGGTGTTAAGGCCATTCGACAATCAATCGTCATCACAAACAATCCAAGTACTATAGACCAGAACCAAACACTTACAGTCAAGTTTCCAAACCTAGGTACCAGTGACGTTATTGTTCCTGGCACTGCACGCCTTGCATTTAATATTGAACTAACATCAGACGCAGACGTAAACAGAACACTAGTTAACAATCTTGGTAGAGCAATTGTTAGAACTATTAAAGTAAAACTTGAAGGACAGGAAGTGTTTAGTCTTGACGACTCAGATGTATTTTACTGTTACAAAGACCTTTGGCTCACAAGAGAAGAACGAGAAGATCGTATTTATCAAGGCATACAGCCAGATAATGTTGGTAAACTTCGAATCAATGCCGGAGACAAAACAACTACTGGGGTACCAAAGGAGGTTATTATAGCTGAAACATATGGAACCAGATTTTACATTCCACTTGAGTTTGAAATCCTAACAGCACATCTGCCTTATTATCAAGGGGCACTGAATGACCGTCTGAGCTTTGAACTAACCTTCAATGACTACTCCAAAGTTATTAAATCATCTGCCACAGATGCAACATACAAGATCTCTAACATTTCCTTGGAATATGAAATTGTCACACACACTGATCTAGCCAGACTCATTCAAAATCAGTATCAGTCAAGACTGCCAATTTATTATGACAGGGTAATTAGACATAGTTTAATGCAAAAAGACAAGAGTGACCCAATGTGGAACATAAACTTAAACACACCTGCTAGGTCACTGAAAGGTATTCTTATGTTGTTTGTTGAACCAGCAGATCCATATAAACGGGATTCAGAAAAATTCTACAATCCTAAGATTACACATTTGTCCTGTACAATTGAAGGCTGCCCTAATCAAGTGTATGCATCTGGAATGTTACCTTATCAACACTACGATGAGATCACAAAGTATTTTGCGGGTGGAAGGATTAGAGATAAACCAGCAAACATTGCGTGCAAAGATCTACATCTGTATGATGTTAGGATCGGACAATACCTTACAAACAAGTATGCACTGTGGTTAGATCTTCGCAGTACAGATGATGATTACCTTCATGGGTCAGGACGAACTGTTGAGAACGGCAGTGATGGAATAACAATTCAGATACAAAAGAAGGTTGTAACTGCTGCAGCCATAAACATATATTTGTACCTGATATATGACGCACAACTCAATATACAAGACAGTAGACTAAGTGGACACATATATTAAAATTATATTGTGTATTAAAATGAACCGGAGCTTAATGACCCTTGACCCACACTGTGGATTGTTTTGTGGTGCCACAGGGTGTGGGAAAACTGAATTTGTACTTAACCTATTACAAACAAGATACATACACCACTTTGAAAACATTGTAATATTTTGTCCTACAATCAAACACAACAAAGCTTATCACAACCGTTTATTTATTTGGACTGACAACAACATATACTTAGTCGACCCTGAGAAAAAACTGAATGACTACCTACAATCATTTTACAAGCAATTTGAAGGACAGTCAACGTTGTTCATAGTTGATGACTGTTCTGCAGAGAAAGACATTGTCAAGAAGAGAAATACATAGGCAGAACTTGCCTTCAGTGGCAGACATGCAAATGTTAGTGTATGGATTCTCACTCAGAAATATAATGCTGTACTGAAAGATTTTCGTGAACAGTTAAAGTTTATCTGTTTGTTTTACTGTAAGGACCGTGACAGCTTTGAAGACTGTCTCAGAGAAAATGATGTCATACCAAATAAGCATGAACGTGATGATGTAAAAAATAAACTGAAATCAACTAAGCATCTAAAGCTCATTTTAAAGACAGATCAGCCCACAGGGTATGGGTTAGTAAATTGATGTAAATTAATTTATACATTTGTTTGTCCAATAAAAATGACAGACGGACAAATCATACAGGTGCTTGATATCACACACCTTTTCAAAGATGTTATGCATTTTACTGACTTAATAACACCCAAACAGACTTACATAAGCCTTTCAGCACCATCAGAAATATATGCTACATATAGTGTGACTTTGGATTATGTCGATGAGCATCCAAATGTGGAGTGCATGACAGTTGATTTAAAGACACCTACTTTTAAAGTTAATGATACCGACTATGGTTGGTTAGGGGAAATTTGTTATAGCATATTTAAACAACTACGCAAACTAAATGTTTATATTGACAGTGTTACAGTTAATAAAGTGGTATTACACAAGGTGAGCCAGCGGTAATATTTTTTCATTTATTATTTTGTCGGACAAATAAAAATGACGGACAATGTTCAAAACCCTGGCTCATCTAGTTTAAGAAACGTGTTTCACACAACAAACTTACCCATATCCAATACTAATAATGTTTATGAATCAATAGAAAACTCTTTTTCTGTCATACAACAAAATCTTCTTACAGGCAGTGTTAAGATTCAGATTGTTGCAAAAATCGAATTCACTAGGGTGGACGGTGAATTAATTGTGTCGTACATATCAACAAGACAACACACTGTTAACACAAGAAGAGAATTGGAGAACGTGTTTAGAGACAGACTATTACCAGACTTCCTCCAGGCGATTGACAGTGTAAAAATGAAGGGGTCTGGCTGGCACGAAGGACATGTACATGAACTGCAACTAAAGCAGTCTAGGTATCATCCTATATTAGGTAAAGCATGGTTGCCACTGCCAACAGAAGTAGTAAACAAAAAGGCTGTCGTCAACATACAGAACAATGACAACTATTGTTTCATGTGGTGTGTGCTTGCTAAACTACACTTTGTAAAATCAAAACCAGAACGTGTATCTAACTACATCAAATTTGTAAATGAACTTGATTTTAGTGGCATTGAGTTCCCTGTTAAAATAGAGGACATAGACTTGTTTGAAAAACTAAATCCTGGTATATCTGTAAATGTGTATGTGTGGGATAATGAGTCTGAGAACAAGTTACAACCAATTAGAGTATCACCTCTGGCTCCAACCTATGGGCAGTCAGAAGATAAACATGTTGACATGTTATTAATCGGCGATGACAATAACTTTCACTACACAATTATTAGGAATATGTCACGTCTAATTCATAATCATGTATCAAAATATGGTAGGAAACAGGAAGTGTGTAAAAGATGTTTACAAAGATTCTCCTCCATAAACGTAGCGCACAAACATGTTTTACACTGCAGGTCAGCTGATGACATACAAACTGTACTTAAGTATCCAGATCCTGGTAGTCAAGTGTATTTTAAAAACTATGGGAATCAACAAAAGTTGCCGTTTGTAGTGTACGCAGATTTCGAATCACTGGTTGTTCCGTATGAAGGTCCTGTTCCAGAGTCATTACCAAAGACTATAAAGTTGAGTGACCAAGTGGTGTGTTCTTTTGGATACATTATTGTTAGGTCAGACGGTTTGCATTCAGAGCCTGTTATCTACAGGGGTGAAAATGCAGCATGTTTGTTTTTAACAGAAATGAGACATCTGTATAGTCAGGTAGTACAATATCTCACAACATGCCAGATGCCTTTGGTGATGACAGAAGAAGACAAACTGAAATTTGATACAGCTGAGACGTGTTGGATTTGCGAACAACCTCTGGGGGGTGATAAAGTTTGTGACCATGATCACATAACTGGACGTTACAGAGGTGCTGCTCATAACAATTGTAACTTGTTATTAAACACAGATCCCAAGACATACAAACTGCCAATCTTTTTCCACAATCTCAAAGGATATGATTCACACATTATCATGCAGGCTGTAGATGAGTCGTACAAAAACATAAGTTGTATTGCCCAGACAACTGAAAAATACTTGACTTTTAGGTTAGATAAATTAGCATTTTATGATTCCATGCAACATTTGTCTTTAGGATTGGCTAGTCTTGCAGAAGGACTGACCGAGTATCCAATAACGAGTAAATATTTTGAACCAGACTTGATTAAGAAAGGTGTCTATCCATATGAGTACATTGATCACTGGGTTGTGTTTGAAGAAACAAGACTGCCACCAAAAGAGAAATTTTATTCCACACTAACTGGAAAAGGTATTTCTGACTCTGAATATCAACACGCACTTGATGCGTGGGGGAAGTTAGGATGTCAGACAATTGGTGATTACCATGACCAGTACTTGAAAGCTGACGTTTGTTTGCTAGCAGACGTATTTGAAAGTTACCGTGAAAAGGGGTTGTTACACTACAGACTTGACCCTGCTTGTTACATAACTAGTCCTGGCATGACATGGGATGCATTTTTGAAATCCAGTAAGATATCTATAGACCTGTTGTCTGATCGTACGATGGGTGAAATGGTGGAACGTGGATTGAGGGGAGGCATTAGTATAGCTTCAAACAACTATGCCAGAGCCAACAATAAATATATGGACGCCCATGGTGACCTTGGGTTTGACCCCTCAAGGTCAAGGTCATTCATTACGTACCTTGACGCTAATAACCTTTATGGGTTCGCGATGTGTGAGTTATTGCCCTTGAAAAACTTTTGTCTGTATGATTTGTCACAGTACGACGTAACAGAGTCAGGGTTAACAAACAATATTATGAATCTTGACCGAAACGATCCTAAGGGTTGGATCTTTGAAGTAGACCTGGAGTATCCACACCACCTACACGATTACCATAATGATTATCCATTAGCTGTTGAGAAAATGAGTATGACAGGGAAAAAAGAAGACACTAAACTTGTACCAAATCTAAATGACAAATTCAATTACGTTTGTCACTACCGCTTGTTGCAGTTTTACATCAGACACGGGTTAGTACTAAAGAAAGTTCACAGAGGAATCCAATTTGATCAGAGTGCTTTCATGAAAGATTACATAATGAAGAACACAACCCTTTGTGTCAGAGACGGCAACACTGCATTTGACAAAGACTTCTTTAAGCTTATGAACAATGCCTGTTTTGGCAAGACTATGGAAAATCCTCATCACAGAAAAGATGTGAGACTGGTCACAACTGAATTGGGTGCAATTAAACTTACAGGCAAGCCACAGTACACAGGGTACAAAGAGTTTCATTCATCATTGTATGCAGTGTCACTCAAAAAAAAGATTGTTAAACTAGACAAGCCAGTATTCATTGGTATGGCAATTCTTGAGTTGTCAAAACTGTTGATGCTTGAATTTTATTATGATTACTTTAAACCAAAGTATCCTGACTGTCGATTGTTATACACTGACACTGACTCTATGATCATTGATGTGTGTACTGAAGACTTTTATGAAGACATGAAAACAGAGTTACACATGTATGACACGTCTGATTATCCTAAGGATCATCCACTGTACAGCACACAAAACAAGAAAGTGCCTGGTAAGTTTAAGGATGAACTAAATGGTGTGCCAATAGTTGAGTATGTTGGACTGAGGTCAAAAATGTATTCTATACTGCACCAGAAAGGTAGTCAGTCGAAAGCCAAAGGAATAAAAAAAACAGCGATAAAAAATAAAGACATTCGTCATGAACATTACAAGCAAGTGTTAGATGGTGCATTGATGCCTGATTATCCAAACAAGTCACTGAGATCAAATAAACATAATCTTGAAATGATCCAAACACATAAGAAATCACTGGCAGTTGGGGACACGAAAAGAGTGTTTCACACTAAGGAAAAGGCTTATGCACCTGGACATTACAGGCTCAAGTTATCTGAAGACATTTGTGATGAACTGGTTGATGAATTAATTGACGACTTAGTTACTGAAATGAGTAACGGTGTCTGGGGGAATAATCTGTAATTCTTCTCTGACAAATGCCCTCTGGGGTGCAGGGTCATACAGATAATATATTGTTGCGTCTGGACCGGGGACTATTTTTTTTATATTGTGTACAGACGTTGACCAGATGGGGTCTGTTGCCCTGCGTCTGTCGTCGTTCTCAGCCTCCCCTGGTTGATATAAATATCTCACCTGTTTAGTAAACAAGCTTGTGTCTGGAGGTGGGGTTGGGGTTGTTTTTGGCTCTGTAATTGTTTTCAATTTAATAGCATCAGCAGGCTTAGGATGTCCTTCATTGTTCATTGCTTTTATCACATGTGGTAATCTCTTTACCCATTCAGTGTTCCGGGTGTCATGCATGAGTTCCTTATAATACTGGTAACTGAAAAGTCTTTCTGATAACTGTTTGTTAAAGTTTTCAACAATTGCCTGTGATCTGTGCACACCTGGAATGCCTCGTCTGACCAGTACACCATGCTTAGCATGTGTGTGTGTACATATGTGTGTGTGTGCGCGTGTGTGTGTGTGTGTGTGTGTGTGTACATATGTGTGCGCGCGTGTGTGTGTGTGCGCGCGTGTGCGCGCGTGTGCGTGTGCGTGTGTGCGCGTGCGTGCGCGTGTGTGCGTGCGTGTGCGCGTGTGTGCGCGCGTGTGTGCGCGCGTGTGCGCGCGTGTGTGTGCGCTTGTGCGTGCGTGTGTGCGCGTGTGTGCGCATGTGCGCGCGTGTGTGTGCGCTTGTGCGCGCGCGTGTGCGCGCGTGTGTGTGCGCGTGTGCGCGCGTGTGCGCGCGTGTGTGTGCGCGTGTGCGCGCGCGTGTGCGTGTGCGTGTGCGCGTGTACGCTACCGATACTAATACCGATACCGAGACACCACACAGAACCTGTTCTACAAGTCTATGTGTTGGAGCGCTAAAAAAAAAATTTCACGTTCTGAAAAGTCAGAAAACTTTTTCAGCTCAGAAAAAAACCGGATCGGTTCGGAATTTCAAATTTATCCGGCTGAGCAATGGCGGCAGCTCTGTCATACCGGTTAGCAGTTGGCTGTATGTGTGGGTATTTGTTTGTGTCTGTGTTAGTGTATATATGTGTTTGTGTATATGTATGTGTGTGTGTATATGTGTGTGTGTTTGTGCGTGTGTTTATGTGTTTGTGTGTGTGTACGTGTATGTTTATTCATGTGTTTGTGTGTGTGTACGTGTGTGTATATGTGTCAGTGCGTGTGTGTGTGTGTACGGGTATGTTTATTCATGTGTTTGTGCGTGTGTGTGCGTGTGTGTGTGTGTCAGTGTGTGTTGGGGGGGGGGGGTCTTGAGGATCTGTTGTATATGTACTCAGTCGGGTGTCTGTATACAGCAAGGTATGATTTTCTAAGCCAAGTGTACACAGTGAAAGACCTCTCTTGCCATAAAGTGTGTTTACACAGCGCGGCCTGGGCGGGGTGAAAACATGTTCCCACATTATATGCAAGGAGTTTGTCAGTCTTGCGTGTGTTGTACAGAGCTTGTGAGTTTCGGAAATCGACTCTGACAGTATTGAGAGACAATGGTGAGTAATTTTCTAATTATTTGGAGTGTGTAAAAAGTCATTAGTTTATTATAGAGTGCACTAACAGGATTTTGGTTTGATTTGAGAAAAACGGCAGTGTGTACGTTAATAACCGTAATTAGTTAATTAATTAAGGTCAACTTAAGACAATGGGTAATTGGGTCATTATTTTACTTGTCAATACAGATGATGATTCTCATGAAACAGTGTTTGTTTCAAAATATGGTTTTGATGGTAGTGATGTGGAAATTATTATAGCGTTGAGGGAGTAGTGAGTGTATGTGATTAAAAATAGATAGTTTTAGAGCATCAGTTTGGCTCCTGAGAATTTGGAGTCTTTGTAAAGTACTTTCTTATTTCTCTGTAGTCAATATTCAGAACAATGATAATTTCTGTTTTATGTGGTGTGTTCTTGCCAAACTACACTTTGTAAAAACAAAACCTGAACGTATATCTAACTATACCAAATTTGAAAACGAACTCAACTTCAGTGGTATAGATTTTCCTGTTAAGGTAGAGGACATAGACTTGTTTGAAAAACTAAATCCTCGTATATCTGTAAATGTGTATGTATGGGATAATGAGTCTGAGAACAAATTAGAACCTTGCCCCCACCTACGGTCAGCCATAAGATAAGCATGTTGACCTTTTATTAATAAGTTCCGGCGATAACTTTCACTACACAATTATTAGGAGTATGTCACGTCTAATTCATGGGCATACAACAAAACACAAGTGTAAACAGGAATTTTGTTAAAAGTGTTTACAGAGGTTTTCCTCTATTCAAGTAGCATACAAACATGATAAACATTGTAGGTCACCTGATGACATTCAAACAGTACTTAGGTATCCAGATCCTGGTAGCAAGGTTTATTTTAAAAATCATGGGAATCAGCAAAAGTTGCCATTTGTAGTGAATGCTGATTTTGAATCACTGGTTGTTCCATATGATTGTCCTCTTCCAGAATCATTACCAAAGACAATAAAGTTGAGTGACCAAGTGGTGTGTTTTTTTGGATACATTCTTGTTAGATCAGACGGTGTGCACGAAAAACCTGTTATCTACAGAGGTGAAAATGCAGCAGCTGAGTTTTTAACAGAAATGAGGCAACTGTATAGTCAGGTAGTACAATATCTGAAAAAGTGTCAGAAGCTTTTGGTAATGACAGAAAAGGATGAACTGAATTTTAAAACAGCGGAGACATGTTGGATTTGTGAACAACCTCTGGGAGGTTGTGATCAACTTCTGAAGGGTGATAAAGTTTGTGACCATGACCACATAACTGGACGTTACAGATGTGCTGCTCATAACAATTGTAACTTGTTATTAAAAATAGATCCCAAGGCATACAAACTACCAGTCTTTTTCCACAATCTCAAGGGGTATGATTTTCACATTATCATGCAGGCTGTGGATGAGTCTTACAAAAAAATTAGTTGTATTGCTCAGACAACTGAGAAATACTTGACTTTTAGGCTTGACAACAAATTAGCATTTTATGACTCCATGCAACATTTGTCTTTAGGACTTGCTACTCGGGCAGAAGGTCTGACATTGTTTCCAATAACAAGCAAATATTTTGAGCCAGAGTTGATCAAGAAAGGAATCTATCCCTACGAGTACATTGGTCACTGGGTTGTGTTTGAGGAAAGGAGACTGCCACAAAAAGAGAAATTTTACTCTACACTAAATGGAAAAGGAATTTCTGACTCTGATTACCAGCATGCCCTCGATGTATGAAATAAACTAGGGTGTGAAACGATTGACGACTACCATGACCAGTACTTGAAAGCTGACGTTTGTTTGCTAGCAGACGTATTTGAAAGTTACATTGAAAGGGGTTTGTTACACTACAGTCTTGACCCAGCTTGCTACATACCTAGTCCTGGCATGACATGGGATGCATTTTTGAAATCCAGCAAGATATCTATAGACCTGTTGTCTGATCATAAAATGGGTGAAATAGTGGAACGTGGGAGGGGAGGCATTAGTATAGCCGCAGACAATTATGCCAAAGCCAACAACAAATATCTTGATGACTTTGACCCCTCGAGGTCAAGGTCATTCATTACGTACTAGGACGCTAACAATTTGTATGGCTTTGCGATGTGTGAGTTATTGCCCTTTAAAATGTTTTGTCTACATGATTTGTCACAGTGTGATATAACAAACTTGACAAAGGAAATTATGAATTATGATCGGGATCACAAAAAAGGGTGGATCTTTGAAGTCGACCTGGAGTACCCACACCATCTACATGATTACCACAATGATTATCCATTAGCTGTGGAAAAAAGGAGTTTGACGGGGAAAAAAACAAGACACCAAACTTGTGCCAAATTTGAATGACAAATTAAATTACGTTTGTCACTATCGATTGCTGCAGTTTTACATCAGGCATGGGTTAGTACCCTCGCGCTGGGACCATATGGCGTTGAGGCGCGTCCCCTGGGTGGTGGCTATGGGGTCCCTAGTGAGAGGGGTGCACCGAATGAAATAAGGTGCCGTGAACCAACATGGTCTAAGGGAAGGTGACCCCGAAAGAAAACCCCTGGTCCTCCTAGTAAGGGGGTTGGGCGTGGGGGTAGCTTCCCCACCCTGCAAAAAAGGAAATAGCTACAAAAACGCCGACGAAAAGACTAACAGTAATTCCATTCCTGGAGGAGGAAGGTTCTTCTACCAAAAGACTTATGACGTCCTGTGGTGAAAGCCGGAAGTCTTCGGAAGCCACAGGACCGAGCCGCCTCTCTCTATCCAGGGATACAACCATGGGCACATGGAACGTCAAGACCATGTACCAGAGCGGCAAGGCCGCCCAGATAGCAGCGGAAATGCAAAAGTACAACCTTTCCCTGCTAGGTATCAGTGAAGCCAGATGGACGCAGTCTGGCCAGAAAAGGCTGTTAAGTGGGGAGATGATTCTGTATTCAGGTCATGAAAAGGAGAATGCCCCCCATACAGAAGGTGTAGCATTCATGCTGTCACCAGTGGCACAGAGAGCGCTGATGGGCTCTTGGGCCAAGAATTATCACAGCAGCCTTTAGAACCAAGAAAAAGATCAAGCTAAACGTCATCCAGTGTTATGCGCCCAATAATGACAGTGACGAGGAAGAGAAACAAGAGTTCTATGACCGACTCCAGAGTGCCTTGGACAAATGTGCAGAGCGAGACATCACCATCGTCATGGGCGATTTTAATGCCAAAATAGGGGAGGACAACACCGGATACGAAGAGGTGATGGGGAGACAGGGACTAGGCTCGGAGATGAGTGAGAACGGGGAGAGGTTTGTAGACTTTTGTGCTCTAAACCGACTTGTCATTGGAGGCAGCATCTTCCCACACAGAAGAATACACAAGGCAACTTGGGTCTCACCTGACCATACAACAGAGAACCAAATAGATCATATCTGCATTAGCAAGAAATTTAGAAGATCCCTTCAAGATGTTTGACTGGGGAGGGGAGCAGATGTCGCCTCCGACCACCATCTGCTTACCTTAAGAATGAAGCTCAAGCTAAAGAAAAGCCGTACAGAGACAACAAGAAGACAGCGCTATAATGTAGGCCTCCTGAGAGAAACTGGAGTTAGAGAAGAGTTCAAACTGGTGCTGTCCAACCGGTTTCAAGCGCTACAGGAGCTAGTAAATGAAGAGGAGGCGGTCACCACAGAGCAGCAGTGGAAGGCAGTTAGAGAGGAGCTGAACTCAACCTGCAAAGACACTGTAGGGTTCAGGAAACACCATCACAAGGACTGGCTGTCGGCACAGACCTTGAAGAAGATAGAAGTGAGGAAGCAGAAGAAAGCAGCTGTCAACAACAGTCGCACGAGAGCAGCCAAAGTAAGGGCACAGGGGGAATACTCGGAAGCCAACCGCGAGGTGAAGAGTAGTATCAGGGCAGACAAGAGGGCCTACACAGACAGCCTGGCAGCAGAGGCAGAAAAGGCAGCAGGCAGCGGCAACATGAAACAGCTCTACGACATTACCAGAAGATTGTCAGGCAAGTATGGCCATACAGAAAGACCAGTAAAAGACAAAGAAGGCAAGCCTATGGCAGACAGAGCAGACCAACTCGACAGATGGGCCGAGTATTTTGAAGAGTTACTGAACAGACCTAGTCCACCCGACCCCCCCCCCCCCCCCCCCCAGACATCCAGCCGGCAGAGACCGACCTACCCATCAGCTGTGACAGACCCAGCCGGGAAGAGATCAGAAGAGCAGTGGCATTCTTGAAGAACGGTAAAGCAGCAGGCCCAGATGGCATCCCAGCGGAGTCTCTGAAAGCAGACCTAGAGACAACAGTGGAGATGCTGTACCCACTGTTTGGAAAGATCTGGGAAGAGGAGGTGATGCCGGCTGACTGGAAGGAGGGGTACCTAATCAAGCTTCCCAAGAAAGGCGACCTCAGCAAGTGTTCCAACTACAGAGGAATCACCTTGCTGTCAGTACCAGGAAAGGTCTTCAACAGGATCATCCCGGAGAGAATGAAGAGCTCCGTTGACATCCAGCTGAGAGACCAGCAAGCAGGATTCAGGAAGAACCGATCATGTACAGACCAGATCGCCACTCTCCGCATCATCGTTGCACAGTCTCTGGAGTGGAGCTCCCCGCTGTACGTCAACTTTGTGGATTATGAGAAAGCATTTGACAGTGTGGACCGACAGACTCTGTGGAAACTCCTACGACACTACGGTGTACCCACAAAGCTTGTCCGCCTAATCAAGAGCAGCTATGATGGCATGACATATCACGTGATCCACGAAGGGCAGTTCACCAGGGAGCTCCAGGTCAGAACCAGTGTCAGGCAGGGGTGTCTGCTGTCTCCGTTCCTCTTCCTACTGGCCATAGAGTGGGTCATGAAGATGACCACAGAGCACAGACGAAGTGGAATACAGTGGACACTGTGGACACAGCTTGACGACCTCGATTTTGCAGACGACTTGGCATTACTGTCCCATACTCATCAACAAATCCAGGACAAGACCACGAGGCTTGCTGACATCTCATCCCCCAAGTGGGCCTCACCATTCACAAACAGAAAACAAAGACAATGAGGCTGAACGCAACCAGGGAAGAACCAGTCTTGCTTGCTGGCACCCCGTTGGAGGAGGTGGAGTCCTTCACCTATCTTGGGAGCATCATAGACAAAAACGGCAGCACTGATGCAGATGTCAGAGCACGAATCGGTAAAGCCAGAGAAGCCTTTCTCCAGTTGAAAAAAATGTGGAGCTCCAGAGAGCTGTCACAACACACCAAAGTCCGGATTTTCAACTCCAATGTAAAAGCAGTTCTCTTATATGGAGCAGAGACTTGGAGATTGACAAAAACCACAGTCAACAGAGTACAGACCTTCATGAACAGTTGCCTTAGAAGAATTTTGAAAATCCACTGGCCAGAGAAGATCAGCAACGTCAGACTCTGGGAGAGAACAGAGCAGATAACAGCAGAGAATGAAATTTGGCGAAGAAGATGGGGATGGATCGGTCACAGTCTGAGAAAGCCAGCTTCCAGTATCACTAGGCAGGCATTGTCATGGAACCCCCAGGGAAAGAGGAAAAGAGGTAGGCCGAGAAACTCCTGGCGTCGAGACCTCCAAGCAGACATCAAGAGACTGGGAACCACCTGGAGTAGAATCGAAGGAGAAGCACAGGACAGGAGTTGCTGGAGGTCTCTCGTCGACGACCTATACCCGGGTAGGGGTGACAGGCGTAAGTAAGTAAGTAATTAGATGGAGAACTAATGCCTGATTATCCAATCAAGACACTGAGGTCAAATAGACACAATATTGAAATGATCCAAACACATAAAAAGTCACTTGCAGTTGGGGACACAAAATGTGTTTCACACTAAGGAAAAGGCTTATGCACCTGGGCATTATGCGCTTAAGTTATCTGAAGAAATAGCTTATGAACTAATCAATAAATTATTTGATGAAATGATTAAAAATGCGTAACAGTGTCTGGGGGAATAATCTGTAATTCTTCTCTAACAAATGCCCTCTGTGGGGCAGGCTCATATATCGATGCGTTAGCGCCAGGAACTATTTTTTTAATATTGTGAACAGATGTAGACCATATTGGATCAGTTGCCCTGGGTCGGACGTCATTTTCGGCTTCATCAGGTTGATATAGATATCTTACTTGTTTTCTAAACAAGCTTGTGTCTGGTGCTGTTGTTTTTATTTCTGACCATGATGGTATTGTTTTTAATTTAATAGCATCAACAGGTTTAAGCTGGCCCTCGCTATTCATTGCTTTTATAACAGATGGTAATCTCTTAACCCACTCAGTGTTTCGAGCGTCATGCATGAGTTCCTTAGAATACTGATAGCTGAAAAGTTTCTGCGATAATTGCTTGTTAAAGTTTTCAACAATTGCCTGTGATCTGTGCACACCTGGTATGCCCCGCCGCACTAGCACTCCATGCTTTGCAAACAGCTGATTAACAGCACCTTTAAATTCAGATCCGTCATCGACTTGCACAAGCCTAGGGTATTTTAAAGGGCCTCGACTATATATCTGTGTTAATGCAGTGGTTACCGTACTAGCATTCTTGTCAGTTATGGGTTCAGTTTCCTTGTACCGTAAAGCTATGTTGACAACAGTTAATGCATACTTGTATCGTTTCTTTCTTGTTGTATCATGCGGCAGGAACAGAAGATTCATTTGATGCGTGTCATTAGAGGTAGTATTTACAAAATGAGGTCTTGTTATTTTTCTTGGAGCAGGTAAATATATTTGCCAAATTGCTTGTCTTTTGAGCCACTGTTTTATTTGTTCGAGTGGCATGTAATTTTTCTATTGCAGTATTCCCTTTTCAGTAGCCAATAGGGGAGTAATATATTTTTGATAGTTTAGCTCCGATGTCTGTCATTTTTTTCTAGCAATAAAAACTCCTGTAAAATATACTAAAGTCATTCCTACTAGAACAAATATTAATTCTCCATTTCTTTGTTCTGGGCTTGGCTGGTAGTAGTCACTAAGTTTTGGTTGTGGGATGGTCATGTCTTCGCTAGTAACAAGAAAATATTCTTTGATCACGTCATCGACATTTGAAAATGTATGCTGTGCGTGACCTTCAAGTCTGAGTTTTTCATTGATGAAATCAAGTTTCTCTATTCTTTGCTTCTCATAATCCTGCTGAGCTTGAACAAGTTTTTCAGATGCCTCATTGTGCAGCTTCATTTCTTCTGCAGATTCCTCTCTACCCATTTTTGAAAAGAGATAGTTTGATCCACTAAATGCAAGTGCGTTAACAACTGCCCCGCCAATCATAATAGCAATAGTTGCCATACTTTTTATTTACTTAGATATATTTTCTGGAATAATTCCTTGCTCGACGAGAAAGTCTTTTGTTGCAATTGACGCTGCTACAACAGCTACTAATTTAGCACTGTCTTCGAAGTCTAATCTACTCAAGTCTGCCGATTTCATTTTGAAAAGACATTTTCCCAGCATAGAATAAGCAACTGTTAGCCCACTTATTACAGCAGAGTGATAGACAAGGTTCATTATGTTCTTTGTGTCGCTCATTTTCTTATACCACAAAAATTAAAATAATAAATTTATTCACTGCATAAGAAATGGGTCAACGGCTTTGGGTGTTGCTGGTAATGTGGCGACTTTGGTATCAGTTTCAGCCAACTTAATAAAATTTCAAATACAAAACGATTTTCAAATACTGTCAGTAGCTCGCTTGAGCTTGCCCTTAGCACCACGTGAATGTTCTGTGTTTACGTACAGTGTGTGAGTGAATGCATGTGATTCACGTGAGCGTGCTTGTTGGGTTCAGTTCATGGCTACATTCTGCGCATTGAGTTATATTATAAATATGAGAAATGCGCCATATAAATACCATGTAATAATAATAATGACTTCTTGTTTTGTTTTTGGAGTGCTTGATTTTTTGGACACTGTTCGAGTCTGTGGTTTGTATTTTTTGTGTAATTGGTAACCTATGTAACCAAATCCGACAACAAATCCAGCAACTATATATTTTGTTGTTTTAGGTTTAGACTCAGTTGTTTGTCTCTCACTTTGTTGGGGGTGTGATGGTGTTGGTCCTGACGATAGTGACACCGGTGCTGTTGATGGTGTGTCAGTTACATGAGCCTTTTCTGTTAATACCTGAAGCTTAATTTTTTTGTCTGTTATATTCAGCTAATCTTTTCCCAGCCTCAACCCTACCCTGACTTTTAGTCTTAGTCACCATTTGAACCTGCGTCAAGACAGGACTCTGTTGTGGAGTCATCTGGGTCTCATCCATTTTCTTCTAATTTAAAATTTATTTTCGAAAAATCAATATGACTCCCAGTAACAAGCAAGGTTACGACAGGTGCAAGATAATTGCCAAACTTGTAAAACATGAGGCATGCTAATTTTCTGATTGAACTTAAGCACACATCGTCTTCATATCAAGTAACCTGCAATGAATCCACTCCGCTCTATAAATACACTTTCAGTACGAGAGACAGTTAAAAAGACATTGACACGCTAATGGCTGCGAGAATAAATAAGTGAGATTACGCGTGTGCTTTTGCTGCTTGTCTAAACTGCTGTTAACGTTCATTATGTTGTTGACAAGGCATAACTAACACAAATGGCGCTAAAATGTGTCTTCAGATTTAATCGTTATGGCACTTTAAAAACAACTATTACGAAGAAAGGAAGGTACAAAAATATTCACTTTCTGGCGAGCCTATTCCACCATAAACTGATGTAGAGGGATCTAGTCAAAGCACAAGCCCCTCACATATGTAATAATAATAATAATAATAATAATAATAATAATAATAAATAAATAATAATAATAATAACAATAATATACTTACAGTATTTATAATGCGCTTATCTCATAATAATTATAACTCTAAGCGCGCACTCACAGTTCGCGCGCACATGCACACGCTTTTGACAATGGCTCACGTACCATAAATACATAACGACAGTCAGCTGTGAGAGCTTTTAGATCAAGCTTCCCCTATTTTATCCACAAGACCCTGGGGAATAAAAGATTGCACGTCATTATACATTATGACCATAACAAGTAAACATTCACGTTGCTTAACAGCAAAAATGACGTCATTATTGTAGTACATAATTTCTTTGAAAGTTCCATACAGCCATCATGTCACAGTGTTGAAAAAAGCTGAACTATTGTTGGAAAACTCTACTTTCAGTGTACCTATCTCTAATACTTTCAACTCAGTGGTATATGATAAATACGTATATGTATTTGAAAAAAAAAATGTCTTGTGGAAAATAGTTAACAGTCCTTTTAAAGTTATATTCCCCAGGATCAAGCATCTCAACAGTCAGAAAACTGTCTGCAACAGATACTGCCGACAGTATGTGTATGGGTCCTGTGTGTACTATCTTAGAGCTTTATGATGTAAGTACAATGCCAACTGTCGAAATTCATCATTTGGAGGGTGTATTGTTTTGTACCAGAGTCGCGGATGTATCGTCTGCATCGGCCTTGTTTTGAATCAATATGCATATTTATGAGCCTACGTCGCAAGGAAGAACCCGGCCTGCAGGTCACGAGGTCGTTGGTGTGGTGTAAATACGTGTCAGTGTACACCTGTACTGATGTTCTCCGGCATCCCTTTCACGTCATTTTCACGAGAAAGTAGAATAAACCTTTTATACTCACTATGCTGTCAAAATCACAATGCGGGTTCCGCTTGACCTGCTAGTATTTACTAGTAATGATCGTGCGTACAGTCGTGCACCAAGGGCGTGGCTTGTTTGACTCTCAAAGCGAGCGTGTGTCCACGGTGCCTAGTTTGACCTTTGATCCTTTACCCCTCGGAAACACGCAGCATGTTCCATCACTGAAACAGAACATTGGTATTTATACCCACTTTCTGCACTGCAGTCAATTTCACATCTCACACATCGAAGTCTACTTAACTGAAAGCATCATTTGAAAAGACAATTTTATGCACCATCGCAGCCGAGACCCTACCTCTCTGAATCGAGTGAATGAGAGCCCACACAGACAAAATATATTACTACCAGCGATGGGCAACTTTGACACACACCGTAGTTTTCAGATCTTTGCAGCATAAAATGTGATAACTAGCTCGTAACTATATGATAAAACAGGTTTAAAATCTTTCGAAATCAGTAAGAGATAAATAAATTCTACTGAAGATCATGAATTCTGAAAATCACTGGCGCTCGCAGAACTATAGGAAGATCGACAAAGACCGTAGATTACTTACTGATTCAGCAGGAAAGGGACAAATTCTAGGCGGGCGGTCAAGCCAAGATCTTACTTTACGCGTTGCGGCATGTCCATATTACCTTGTGCGATGTCAGTTCTACTTGTCCCTCTTCCTCTTTCTTCTCTTCAATTCCGAGTCTGTCATTGTCGGCGCGAATCGATAATACTTTCTTTTTTTTCTTCGCTGGTTCATCCGCCATCTTGTCTCTGATTGGTTATAATTATGCAGATGACCTAAGGTCGTTTAGAATAGTTATGACGTCAGCTACCATCGTCTATCAGAAGCAATTTTGTTATGTGTCCGGTCAGAAAATTCTGGTGGGCCTCTCTTCGCTTTGAACGGACGAAAGAAAGCATTTCGGTGGTCACTGCAAGTGGATATGTATACTAAATCCCAGTAGAAGCTTTTTGCGAACTGAAGCCTTAAAAAAGGTCGGGCTACTCTAACCTTGCTGTTGAACGTATTTTTGGCTCGATAGGCCGCGTGTGTGTGTATGTGTGTGTGTGTGTGTGTGTGTGTGTGTG
Organism: Semisulcospira habei; assembly: GCA_036245525.1. Lineage (NCBI taxonomy): Eukaryota > Metazoa > Mollusca > Gastropoda > Semisulcospiridae > Semisulcospira > Semisulcospira habei. The sequence goes on along the minus strand of BTPG01000005.1, from coordinate 102,166,316 downwards.
TGTGTGTGTGTGTGTGTGTGTGTGTGTGTGTGTGTGTGTGTGTGTGTGTGTGTGTGTGCGTGTGTATGTGCCTAGGTATGTAAACACTACAATCTCCGAAGCTAGCTTACGTACAAGCTTGAAAATAGAGAAAATGCTTCATTCAGGGGGTGTCTAGGTGCTGATCCGAGCATATTGAGATTGGATCTCTCACTGAAGAGTTAAATGACGTTTACAGAAAGTCGGTTGACCCACATTGGAGTTCGTAATTTTGATTATAAATTATGCACTTGAAATTTTAGATATAGCTAGTTTGTAGAAAGACATTGGAGGAGTTCGTTAGCCAGCTTTGTACCTCTTCAACGTTTTAGAAAATAAAAATTGAATTGCGGAAAAAAAATGTAAAAAGTTAGGCTCCTCGATTTCATCAGAAGAACCAGACAGTGACGGCGACGTAAAAGCAGCAAACGCCTCAGTGTTTTATACAATGTTCCTAAGTGACGCAAAGCACCAGCACGTACGTGTTTTACATGTGTATGAGCTGACGCAATGCTCTCCTTGATTTTGGACAACAGTCTATTTATTTTTGTTATGATGTTTGCTAACGTATTGTGGAAAAGCTGGAAAACGCATGCAAGCTCATACAGAAGAGGTTTTGTGGGCACGACAACGACAGTGTAGAAAGACTTTTATTATACTAGCCATTTGGCAAATTAGGACGAGTATGCTCTCCCATTTAACGACTTCCTTTGACCTTCAGCACCTTGAGACCTGTAAAATGTCATTCAAAATTTACCAAAAGGCCTAATCGTATGTGAGTTGTTCTCCAGAACTGGTTACTACTTGGGTTAGACCACTTTTAATTCCTTGCTTAAATTTGTGGCAACTTCTAGGTAGATGACTGTGTCACAAATCCATCATATATATGCCAAAGAATCAGCTGAATCAGAGTCGGGCACATGAGGCGTCTACATGATGAGAAAAACTTGAATGAAAGTTCAAAAAAGCATATGGGTCGCAAACTATCGTCTTGAAAGTTTCCACTGATCACCTACTTGCGGAAGTTCATGTTATCAAATCCATACAGTAAACTTGTCCTTTAAATTGCTTTCTTTTTGTTTAAATGATGCCAATAAAGGTATGTCAAAAGCTAAATGTATTTTTGTTGTCTTGCTGCATCACTCTGTGGCTGTAAATGTACCCATTCCATGATTACAGCCAATGTTACGTTTCTGACGCATTTACTCTTACCTAGTCATTAACAAATGTGCAATTTCAGGAAGCACAGTATGTAATACCAACAGATTACAAATGTCAACTTATTCACATAGGGTAGATCATTCCACATTCACATCACATTATTACAAACTGCCGTTTTAATCAAGTCTTTTGAATTTTGTCACATCTGTTATGCACGGGAGTCCGATTTTCAAAATCAAATTACGATCGAGAAACCCCCGACAGCAAGCAAAGGAATGCTGCAGAATAAACCAGCCATAGCTACACACCAGTTTATGGCGTTTGTAACAGGACTTCAGCATAACCTGTGACGTCATACTAAACAAATTTTTACATGTCACACTTTTCAGTTGTTGTAAGCACGGGGCGGCCATTTTTTAAAACTTATAAATCACCGTTATGCGTTACTAGTGTCAATCGAGGTGAGTACATAACGATTCTACGTTTGTTTGTTTTTTCTCCAAATAAAGCAAACCTGCCCGAGCGGCTACCTTTATATGCGGTCATCTGCTCATATCGACCATTACAATTTATTCCCGTTCGTTTTACCATATAACGACCCTTCATACAACGGCTACCTGTGCATAGCAATTGCGGCCATCTGTTGTCACTCACGACCTCTACTTGACCCTCCATATAGCAGCCGCTTTAAGGTCTGAGCGCCACTTGTGTAAGTGTTAAACTTCACTCAGTTGCAACTCGTCACAAGTGGCACAAGGTTGTAGACCACACTGGAGCAATAGATCCAACAGTAATTTTCTCACGATGCAATCTCAGCACAATGCATCTACAAGTGTATCCACAAATAATTCCACAAATGCATCCGCAGTTTTGATACACTGTGTCTCCCATACAAAGCATACATATATTTCCTAACACCCTCTTTTATACTATTACAGATTTCTAGAACAATCCCGCAAATTACACAACTCAATCAATCAGAAAAGAAAACGTAATCTAAACTCATTAATATTTATTGAAAAGAACACTCTAGATCTATCTACAATCTTCCACCAACATCTAGGTGCATTCTGTAAATGTTGCGAAATGTAGCCATCATGTCTACTACAAAACAATGACGTCATATTAAGAGGTCACTAACGAACGCGCCTGTTCCAGAACCTTCTAGCCCAATGTAGGTAAGACTTTAGCAACAATGTAAAGAAGTACCCAACGGAGAAAGAAACACGCTTAGAAAAGACGGGTACAACACAATTTATTAATATTTCGGGTAAATACCCTTTGTCAAAATAGACAAACAAACAGAGAGATTAGCCGCTACTTATCTTCATTGGCAGAAGGAATGTGGCAACTCATTAATGTAGCGAAATGTAGCGAAATATGCAACATTCTAGCTACACAACAAAAATACATCGCAATTTTATATGGAAAAGAAAACGAATTACATTAAAAAGATACGCAATTCTTAGCTAAAATAACTCAGGTGAACACCGAATCTTTTCTATGATTAACACACACATGCCCTAAAAGAATAACACAACCACTAACGTAACATTAACCCCCCTTTGTAGAACGAAATTTCACAAGATTTCTTCTCAAACCTCAAAACGCGGTTGTGGCTGCGTCAATCTACACACAACGACAAACACTAACAATCTCACATCAAAATTAAATCAAATAAACTACTCTGGAATAAGTGTCCAACAGTTCCTTTAAACTGTCCTGAACAACGAAAAGAAATGTTCCTTTAAACTGCTCTACTAATGTAATCCCCTCGCGCTGGGACCATACATCGTTGAGGCGCGTCCCCTGGGTGGTGGATAAGGGGTCCCTCGTGACATGGGTGCACTGAATGAAATAAGTTGCTGTGAACCAACATGGTCCAAGGGAAGGAGACCCCGACAGAAAACCTCTGGTCCTCCTAGAAAGGGGGTTGGGCGTGGGGGTAGCTTCCTCACCCTGCAAATAAGGAAATAGCTACAGAAAAGCTGACGAATAGACCAACAGCAATTCCTTTCCTGGAGGAGGAAGGTTCTTCTAACAGAAGATTTATGACGTCGATCGAAGTCTTCGGAAGCCACAAGACCGAGCCGCCTCTCTCTATCCAGGGACACAATCATGGGCACATGGAATGTCAAGATCATGTACCAGAGCGGGAAGGCCGCCCAGATAGCAGCGGAAATGCAAAAGTACAACCTTGCCCTGCTAGGTAATAGTGAAGCCAAATGGACGCAGTCTGGGCAGAAAAGGCTGTTAAGGGGGGAGACGATTCTGTATTCAGATCATACTCACAAACCAGATAGGTGAGACTAGCGCTGGAAGAATTGTACACAAACCAAGGGGAATCACAGCGCTGGACAGACAAAGAGTTAGATCCCCTGTTAACAGTTAGATCATGAAGAGGAGAATGCCCCCCCCCCCCCCCCCCCCCATACAGAAGGTGTAGCATTCATGCTGTCACCAGTGGCACAGAGAGCGCTGATAGGCTGGGGACCTCTTGGGCCAAGAATTATCACAGCAGCCTTTAGAACCAGAAAAAAAGATTAAGCTCAACGTCATCCAGGGTTATGCGCCCACTAATGACAGTGACGAAGAAGAGAAAACAAGAGTTCTACGACCGACTCCAGAGTGCTGTGGACAAATGTGCGGAGCGAGACATCACCATTGTCATGGGCGATTTTAATGCCAAAATAGGGGAGGACAACACCGGATACGAAGAGGTGATGGGCAGACAGGGACTAGGGGAGATGAGTGTGAACGGGGAGAGGTTCGTAGACTTTTGTGCTCTAAACAGACTTGTCATTGAAGGCAGCATCTTCCCACACAGAAGAATACACAAAGCAACTTGGGTCTCACCTGACCATACTACAGAGAACCAAATAGACCATATCTGCATTAGCAAGAAATTTAGAAGATCCCTCCAACATGTTCGAGTGAGGAGGGGAGCAGATGTCGCCACAGACCTTACCTTACGAATAAAGCTCAAGTTAATGAAAAGCCGCACAGAGACGAGAAGAAGACAGCGCTATAATGTAGGCCTCCTGAGAGAGACTGGAGTGAGAGAAGAGTTCAGTCTGGAGCTGTCCAACAGGTTTCAAGCGCTACAGGAGCTAGTAAATGAAGAGGAGGCTGTCACCACAGAGCAGCAGTGGAAGGCAGTTTGAGAGGCGCTGAACTCAACCTGCAAAGACACTGTAGGGTTCAGGATACAACATCACAAAGACTGCCTGTCGGCACAGACCTTAAAGAAGATAAAAGTGAGGAAGCAGAAGAAAGCAGTTGTCAAAACAGTCGCACGAGAGCAACCAAAGAAAGGGCACAGGAGGAATACTCGGAAGCCAACCGCGAGGTGAGGAGGAGTATCAGGGCAGACAAGAGGGCCTACACAGACAGCCTGTCAGCAGAGGCAGAAAAGGCAGCAGGCAGCGGCAACATGAAACAGCTCTACGACATTACCAGAAGATTGTCAGGCAAGTATGGCCATACAGAAAGACCAGTAAAAGACAAAGACGGCAAGCCTATTGCAGACAGCGCAGACCAACTCGACAGATAGGCCGAGTAATTTGAACAGTTACTGAACAGACCCATCCCCACCCGACCCCCCAGACATCCAGCCAGCAGAGACCCATCAGCTGTGACAGACAGAAGAGCAGTGGCATTTTTGAAGAACGGCAAAACGGCAGGGCCAGATGGCATCCCAGCGGATGCACTGAAAGCAGATCTAGAGACAACAGTAGAGCTGCTGTACCCACTGTTTGGAAAGATCTGGGAAGAGGCGGTGATGCCGGCTGACTGGAAGGAGGGGTACCTAATCAAGCTTCCCAAGAAAGGCGACCTCAGCAGGTGTTCCAACTACAGAGGAATCACCTTGCTGTCAGTATTCATCCTGGAGAGAATGAAGAGCTCCGTCGACCCCCAGCTGAGAGACCAGCAAGCAGGATTCAGGAAAAAACGATCATGTACAGACCAGATCGCCACTCTCCGCATCATCGTGGAACAGTCTCTGGAGTGGACCTCCCCGCTGTACATCAACTTTGTGGATTACGAGAAAGCATTTGACAGCGTGGACCCAGAGACTTTGTGGAAACTCCTACGACACTACGGTGTACCCACAAAACTCGTCTGCCTGATCAAGAGCAGCTATGATGGCATGGCATGTCGCGTGATCCATGAAGGGCAGTTCACCAGGGAGCTCCAGGTCAAAACCGGCGTCAGGCAGGGGTGTTTGCTGTCTCCGTTCCCCTTCATACTCGCCATAGATTGGGTCATGAAGAGGACCACTGAACAGAGAAGAAGCGGAATACAGTGGACACTGTGGACACAGCTTGACGACCTCGATTTTGCAGACAACTTAGCTTTACTGTCCCACACACATCATCAAATGCAGGACAAGACCACGAGGTTTGCTGACATCTCGTCCCAAGTGGGCCTCACCATTCACAAACAGAAAACAAAGACAATGAGGCTGAACGCAACCAGGGAAGAGCCAGTCTTGCTTGCTGGCACCCCGTTGGAGGAGTAGGAGTCCTTCACCTATCTCGGGAGCATCATCGACAAACAAAAGGCGGCACTGATGCAAATGTCAGAGCACGAATCGGTAAAGCCAGAGCAGCCTTTCTCCAGTTGACAAAAGTGTGGAGTTCCAGAGAGCTGTCACAACACACCAACGTCCGGATTTTCAACTCAAACGTAAAAGCAGTTCTCCTATATGAAGCAGAGACTCGGAGGTTGACAAAAACCCACAGTCAACAGAGTACAGATCGTAATAATAATAATAATAATAATAATAATAATAATAATAATAATAATAATAATTATTATTATTATTATTATTATAATCAGTATTTACATAATGCTTAATCTTAATCAAAAGCTCTAAGCGCTTTACAATTTGTACACAAAAATAAAAATACAATGACATATCCATATAACAAACAAAACACAATACTCGAACACACCGCTTTTACAATGAATTAAAATACATAATAATTTATGTTCTAATTAACATTCAGTCTAAACAAGGAGGATTACAGTACTACAACTAAGGCATCAAACACTGGCAATTGCTCAAAGTAAAGCTTGATGAGGCGAGTTTTCAACGACCTCTTGAACTCACTGTTTCTGCCCTCAACAGGAAGTGTATTCCATAACACTGGGGCTTGAGAAACAAAAGTGCGCTGACCAAATATTTTAGTTTGGACAGAAGGTACACACAACTTCCGTTTATCAGAAGAGGAGCGGAGCTCACGAGAGGGTGTATACACGTGCAGCAAATAGGACAAGAATTCTGGGCTGGTGCCTGAAAAGCAGTTAAAACAAATTGACATAACTTTGTATTGAATACGTGAGGACACAGGTAGCCAGTGAAGGGACTTCAAGATGGGTGTGACATGATCAGTCTTACGGACTCTCACAACTAGCATAAACAGTTGCCTTAAAGAATCTTGAAAATTCACTGACCAGAGAAGATCAGCCGGGCAGACTCTGGGAGAGAACAGAGCAGATAACAGCAGAGAATGAAATTGGGCGAAGAAGATGGGGATGGATTGGTCACAGTCTGAGAAAGCCAGTTTCCAGTATCACTACGCAGGCATTGTCATGGAACCACCAGGGAAAGAGGAAAAGAGGCAGGCCGAGAAACACCTGGCGTCGAGACCTTCAAGCAGACATCAAGAGACTGGGAACCACCTGGAGTAAAATCGAAGGAGCACAGTCGCTGGAGGTCTCTCGTCGACGGCCTATACCCTGGGAGGGGTGACAGGCGTAAGTAAGTAAGTATGTCTAGTTATGCTAACCTCCCTACTGAACGTACTTTTGGCGCGAGGCGCCGTGTATGTATGTGTGAGTGTGTGTGTGTGTGTGTGTGTGTGTGTGTGTGTGTGTGTGTGTGTGTGTGTGTGTGTGTGTGTGTGTGTGTGTGTGTGTGTGTGTGTGTGTGTGTGTGTGTGTGTGTGTGTGTGTAGACACGACAATCTCCGATATTTCTGTACACACAAGCTTGAAACGGCGAAATACTTTATTCAAGGCGTGGCTAAAAGAGCCCCCGAGCATACTGTAATTGGATTGTGTGTGTGTGTGTGTGTGTGTGTGTGTGTGTGTGTGTGTGTGTGTGTGTGTGTGTGTGTGTGTGTGTGTGTGTGTGTGTGTGTGTGTGTGTGTGTGTGTGTGTGTGTGTGTGTGTGTGTAGACACGACAATCTCCGATATTTCTGTACACACAAGCTTGAAACGGCGAAATACTTTATTCAAGGTGTGGCTAAAAGAGCCCCCGAGAATACTGTAATTGGATGTCTCTTTGAAGACATAAAGGACCGTTTATTGGAATTCGGATGTCCGTAATTTTTATCATATTTACTTGAAATGTTCAATACAGCTAGATTAGAGATAGACATTGGATGAGTTCGTTAACAAGTTTTTGTACCCTTTCAACTTCGTCAGTAAATATTATTTCTTTTCAGAAAAAAATTAAAACAGGAAAATCCCGGCCTTGACTTCTGGAGAAAGTCAGACAGTGGCGGTGACGTAAAAGAAGCAACTCCGTTAACACGCAGACATTGACGCAATACCGCAATACTCTAAATGTGACGTAATTCTCTCTCTCTCTCTCTCTCTCTCTCTCTCTCTCTCTCTCTCTCTCTCTCTCTCTCTCTCTCTCTCTCCACCCCCTCCCCCCCCCCCCCCCCCCCGCCGTGAGATGGCCTTAGTCGCCTGCTCGGCGTTAAAAACAACTAACTAACACTCTCTCTCTCTCTCTCTCTCTCTCTCTCACACACACACACACACACACACACACACACACACACACACACACACACACAGGGGGGTGAGTTGTGCTCACGATCGACGTCACACAGTAGAAGAGCGGCTCCGCACATTTTTAGCATTTTGCAACATAATTACTTAATTAGTGACTTTAGAACAACGACAGGGTGATTCAGCTCATCATGCCGATCAGTTCGGTAGCTTTTCGTGCCATTTGCGGTACCTTTTACTGGACTTTTCAAAACTTCATGGCACGCAAAGCACAGAGGAAGGCAGCCCTACGTTACCGCACTGTCAGTGTCAGCGGACCGGTGGCAGTCATACTCGTGTTTTTGGTCGGCTTTCTGCTCCGGTGCGGCGATGTCGAAGCGAACCCAGGCCCACCGAAACGACAGACTCTTTTGACATGCCAGGGGAACCAAGACAACCAGTCGCCCAGTCGTGAGACAAACGCAGTGTCTGAGCCGACTATTGCGGATGTGTTTAAAATGTTGAATGTGATGGACAAAAAGATGGACAGTATGAAAGCTACAATGCAGGAGCAGATGGACAGAATTCAGAGTGACTTTACTGCGGTGATGAAAGAAAACAAAGAGTTGAAGGAGAAAGTAACGCAGCTGGAGGATAAGCTGGATGATTTGGAGGGGCGGAGCAGACGCAAGAATCTGATCTTTTCACGGAATCCCCCACCCCCAGGGGCGCTCAGAGACTTGGGCGGACTGTGAGAAAGCTGTCAAGTCAATGTTGAAGGACGAGATGAGCATAGAGGAGGAGATCGAGGTGGAGCGTGCCCATCGTCTGAAGGGGGGCAAGGCGCCCCACCCCATCATCGTGTGCTTCAACAAGTACAAAGACAAGGAGCGGATCCTGTTTGAGCGCAGAACGCTGAAGGAGAACAGGTCCCGGGTCTACATCTCTGAGGACTTCACCCCTCGGGTGAGGGACGTGCGCCGCAAGCTGCTACCCTTCCTCAAGGAGGCCAAGCAGGCGGGGAAGAAGGCCTTCCTCCGCTTCGACTCCCTCGTTGTTGAGGGAAAGACCCACGCATACGACGCTGCTACCCAGAGGCCAGTGGAGCGCAGGGGGCAGAAATGAGGGGCAGGCCGGCATGTTGACCCAGCAACCAGGAGAAGACAGCCCGTCCCTCATTTAGACCCCCAGGGCCCTCACCATGTGTCTTCAAAGGACGACTTACCTGCACACACACACACTCAAGTGCCCACACTCAAACCCACACCAGCACACTGTGATGATGAAAGTGGTAGTGTTGAAAGTGGTAGCTCTGTGTTTCGCATCATGGCATGGAATATCCAAGGTCTTGTAAATAAGCTGAAAAGTGTTTCTTTTAGGCAGTTCTGTGAAAAGTGTCAAATTTTTGCATTTTCAGAGATCTGGTCATGTAAGCAAAATGTTATAGAGGATACCTTTCCAGAGTATCAGGTGTTTTTTTCACCACGTACACAAAAGTTGAAAGGGGGCGTGGCCGTGTGTGTACATAAATCTATAGCCTGTCATGTGTTGCGTTTAATGCAGGCAGCTGAGGATATTGTGTTTCTAAAGATCGGTAAGTCTGTTTTGAACTCTGCATCTGATGTTCTGGCAGCATTTGTGTATGTGGCTCCAGAGCGTTCTGTTGTATATGGTGAAGATAACGTTGATGGTTTTGAAGTGTTAGAAAACTACATGGCTCAAGTGTTACGTGCTCATCCTGAGCTGCCTTGGCTATTATGTGGCGATTTTAACGCCCGCACCGCCGATCTGTCTGATACTGATTTTATTGATGATAATACACACGTGCAGCCTTTACAGGAATTAACAGATTTGCTAGAGGATGTACCACAAAGCCCACGGAGGTCAAAAGATATTGGCGTAAACAGTTTTGGTCGAAAACTGATAGAACTATGTCAAGAGTACTGTTTGTTTATTGTCAATGGCAGAACGAAAGGTGACAGTGAGGGAGAAATTACGTGTGTGGCCAACAGAGGCAAAAGTGTGGTGGACTACTGTATTTGCTCTCAATCCGTGTTTGACCTAGTGACCGATATGTTTGTTGCAGACAGGTGCGAGTCAGGCCATTTCCCCATTGTAACCACGTTTACTTCTATTCAGTCTGTTTATTCATGTGATGATGATGATTTAAATGATGATATAATACTAGAGGAAGGGGTTAAATTTGTTTGGAAAGAAAACTACGCTGAGTCCTTTTGGGCATACATTGAAGATAATCAGGAGACTCAATTTCAACACTTTTCGTCAGCGCTTGACTCGAGTGTAGAAGAAGGGTCGGCCTGTTTTGTAGCATTCATTCAGAAGGCGGCTGACAAAATGAGGTCAGGTAAGAAGGTAGGTGGTGAATCCCGTGCACAGCCGCCGTGGTGGGACTCGGACTGCGAGTTAGCAAAACAAAACAAGTACATACAGTTGAAGCAGTTCAGACACACAAACACACATGACGACTTAGGGAAGTATCTTGACATGAAGAAAGAATTTAAGAAGTTGTGTAAAACAAAACAAGTAGAGTACAACGCACGGGTTTTGAATGAGCTCAACGATGCATGTAACGATGCAAATTCAAGAACATTTTGGCAAAAAATAAAGTCTCTGACTGGCGTTAAGAAGTTGTGTTCTGATGTTATTTCACCACGCGTGTGGTATGATTATTTTCGTAATTTGCTAAATGTGGATCAGAATGTTGATGATTCAGGTTTCAGCAGACAGGCCGAGGGTGTTTTGAATGACCATATATTATCTGATGATTGTGATGGTTGTCACAATGCAAAATTTGGCGAGGAAATCACGCAGGACGAAATTCGCAGTGCTATTAATAGTATGAAGAAAGGGAAAGCATCAGGCCCTGATGGCTTGCCCACTGACCTTTTTCATCATGCAGGTGAAATCCTTGTGAAATTTCTGCATCCTTTGTTCAATCGTGTGTTTCAAAGTGCGGAATACCCTGAAAGCTGGACCATGGCTGTGATATTTCCACTACACAAAAAGGGTAACCCTAGAAATGTTGACAACTACAGAGGAATTTCTCTTTTGAACGTTATCAGTAAGTTGTACAGTTTTGTCATTAACAACAGGTTGATTCGTTTTTGTGAAGAGAATGATTGTATTCCTGAGGCTCAAGCTGGCTTCCGTAGTACTATAGACAACATTTTTTGTTTACAGGCACTAGTGCAAAAGTATCTTAGCAAGCAGGGTGGCCGTTTTTACACCATGTACGTAGACTTTTCTAAAGCTTACGACAGTGTGCACAGGACAAAACTGTTGTATCTCTTGTTACGTAAAGGAGTTCATGGTAAGTTGCTTCAGACACTGGAGAGTATGTACAAACATGTAAAAGCTGCTGTAAGGGTTGGAACCAAAGTTACCGACTACTTTGATTGCATGTCAGGGGTGCGACAAGGTTGTGTGTTGAGCCCACTGCTGTTTTCTATCTTTCTTTCAGAATTTGAGACAGAAATATCATCGTGCGGTGCACGTGGCATTGATATTTTTGCGGACCCACTGGGTATTTTCCTTCTTATGTATGCTGATGATATAGCCATTGTCTCTGACTCTGTAGCAGATCTCCAAAAGAAAATTAATTGTTTAGTAAAATACTGTAAAAAATGGGGTCTCACTGTGAACATGGACAAGACAAAAGTGGTGGTCTTCAAAAATGGAGGTTTTGTGAAAAATTGTGAAAAATAGTTTTATGCTGACAAGCAGATTCAAGTCGAGTCCAGTTATACTTACCTTGGTGTGATATTTTCCTCTACTCTGAACTGGGCTAGATGTGTAGAAAACTTAGCTGGAAAAGCCAGGAGAGCAGTTGCAGGCATCAAAAGACTATACTTCAAATTACAAAACTTGCCAGCTGACACTGTTTTTCACATTTTTGATGTCAAGATTAAGCCCATTGTGCTATACGGGTCAGAGGTTTGGGGTTTCCAGAGGCATGATGTAATTGAGCAGGTTCATATAAAGGTTTGTAAAATGGTCCTTGGTGTTGGAAGAGATGTAAAAAACAATATTGCGCTGGGTGAGTGTGGAAGATTTCCTATGTATATTGATGCCTATGTTCGAATGGTGAAGTATTGGTGCAGACTTCTTACCATGTCAGAAAACAGATACCCAAGACAGTGTTACACGATGTTATGTATGCATGATGCCTCAGGTAGATCGAACTGGGCTACGCAAATAAAGACTCTGTTGTGTATGCATGGGTTTGGGTATGTGTGGAAAATGCAGTCAGTTGGAAACACTCCTCTGTTCATTCAGATATTCAAAGATCGGCTGATGGATTGTTTCCGACAGGACTGGCATGCATCCCTTACATCAAACACAGAATACTGCCATTACCACCCAGAAATACTTAGAGCAAGTTACATAGGGCAGCTGACTTCTTGTAAACTCAGGCGGGCAATTTGTTTACTTAGATGTAACCGTTTACCTTTAAACGGAGTATCCAGATTTGGAAAACCCATCACTAATCCAGAATGTAATTCATGTGATTGGCATAAGGCTGAAGATTTGTGTCATTTTCTTTTCGAGTGTCCAAAATATTCCCCTTTACGTAAAAAGTACATTCCACTGTTTTACTACAGATTCCCATCCGATCTCAAAGTTCAGCTGCTGTGTGGAAACCTACATGATAAACTGGTCTTTAAAGTTGCTATATATATTTCAGGGTGCCTTAAATTAAGGAATTAGAGGGATTTGCTTTGAACTTTCGTTGTTTTTGTTTATTTATGTGCGCTGATGTAATGCTATGTGATTGTGTTCTTTACAACCACCTTCCTGTATTTTCTGGTTGTAAATTGTATTTTGTGTTCATATGGGCCTGATGGCCTGCAAAAACTGAAATAAATTTATTATTATTATTATTATTATTATTATTATTATTATTATTATTATTATTATTATTATTATTACACACACACACACACACACATACATGCGCGCATCTCCAAGAGGCATAGATCCGCATGCGCCCAGAGGGCGCATGAGGATCTATGCCTCTTGGAGATGTTTAGAAACATTCTGATTTGTTCGTGTTTTTGAGCTTATCCTCTGATTCATCTCTCTCCACCTTATCTCCATCTCCCTCCCCCCCCCCCCCCCCCCCCCACTCCCTCCCCCAGTCCGCACGGCAATGGCACAAACACCGACGGCTGACACACGGCGCTTCCTATCAGTTCTGTCGGCTGGTGTAGCCACAGCCATTTTGAAGAAGAAGGTGGGATAACCCCATGTCCACAAAGCGTCTTTTGTATGAGCTTGCACCTTTTCCACAATACGTTCGCAAACATCATAACAAAAATAGAGAGACTGTCTTCCTAAATCAAGGAGAGCATTGCGTCAGCTCATACACATGTAAAACACTTACGTGCTGGTGCTTTGCGTCACTTAGGAACATTGTATCAAACACTGACGCATTTTCTGCTTTTACGTCGCCGTCACTGTCTGGTTCTTCTGATGAAATCGAGGAGCCTAACTTGTTTACATTTTTTTCCGCATTGAATTTTTATTTTCAAAAACGTTGAAGCTGGCTAACGAACTCATCCAATGCCTTTCTACAAAGGTAGACCTGTCCTTACAGTTAGGTTTAGTTCCGTGCTGAGCCACTGTGCCATTTTCTCGTGATTTCATTGGAAGTGATGTCAATAATTAATTATTAGAGACAGCCAGGACAGCAGGAATCGATAAAGATGCAAGACAACGAGCCTCCTCACCTGTATTATACCTACCCGACCAGGCACGCAAACTGCACGTCGTGGTTCACAAAGGCCTGTGCAAAGGTGTAAAAGTATATTTCCATGTCCGAGTCAGCGACGCCCTGGCGGAGGGACAAAGCGAAAGCGAACAAATCGATGCCAGAGAAATAGAGAATATACGCGAAGCGACTCTGTTGTGATTCTGAAGTGAAGGAAAATTGGCTTTCAGTACACGACAGCTCTTTTAACAGATTAAAACACATTTTAAAAAACAAAATAAACGCCATTCCGCAAGTCCAGAATTAACTGGATACACACGAAGATTTTTGTTCGCCTGCCAATCAGCTACTTTTTGTCTCACGTATGAAGTAAAAATTACTCTATGTTCTGGGCCAGTGTTTCTGTTTGTCCGGCGTCCGTCCGGCGTCTGGTGTCCGCCGTTGTCCGTCGTCCGTGGTCAACTTTAACGTTGGCATTTTCCCGGAGACTATTCGACCGTCTTGAAACTTGGCCTGGCCTTTGTGGAAAGAGGTTTCTAAACATTTGAGTGACCTCTCTCAAAGATCAAGGTCACAGAGGATAATACTTACTTACTTACGCCTGTCACCCCTACCCGGGTATAGGCCGTCGACGAGAGACCTCCAGCAACTCCTGTCCTGTGCTTCTCCTTCGATTCTACTCCAGGTGGTTCCCATTCTCTTGATGTCTGCTTGGAGGTCTCGACGCCAGGAGTTTCTCGGCCTACCTCTTTTCCTCTTTCCCTGGGGGTTCCATGACAATGCCTGCCTAGTGATACTGGAAGCTGGCTTTCTCAGACTGTGACCGATCCATCCCCATCTTCTTCGCCCAATTTCATTCTCTGCTGTTATCTGCTCTGTTCTCTCCCAGAGTCTGACGTTGCTGATCTTCTCTGGCCAGTGGATTTTCAAAATTCTTCTAAGGCAACTGTTTATGAAGGTCTGTACTCTGTTGACTGTGGTTTTTGTCAACACAGAGGATAATGAAATTGGACAAAAATAGCAGTATTTTGCAAGCACTGCAGAAAAAGAAACATGGTTAAGGTAGAAGAAATCATCAACTTCTGACGACAAAAATACAGTGGCCTCTGCCACACTCCCCCGACCCAAGTCTAATGTAACATTGACACACTAAAAAGTGAGTCACTTTAATTTTTAGGGGAGTCACGTTAAAACTTACGCTAATACGGTTAATCAATGAAGTCGAAAGCTGCCTCTTTCTACTATGTTATAAACGTTAAGTAAATGTTGAGTAAACGTTAAGTAAACGTTGTCTTTATAGGATAAAGTGTATTTATCACTGGATTTCCGACCAATGTCTTTGTTGCGGCATACGAGTCTCATCACAAATATAGCAGATCTGAAATATCTCCGGCCGTAACTCCGCAGGCACCTGAGTCTCGCCTGGACATCATCCTTGATAGCCGTCGCCGAGCCCAAGATGTTAAGGGCCGCCTCCGTCCCGCTCGGCTTGCTGACATCTCGTCCCAAGTGGGCCTCACCATTCACAAACAGAAAACAAAGACAATGAGGCTGAACGCAACCAGGGAAGAACCAGTCTTGCTTGCTGGCACCCCGTTGGAGGAGGTGGAGTCCTTCACATATCTCGGGAGCATCATAGACAAAAAAGGCGGCACTGATGCAGATGTCAGAGCACGAATTGGTAAAGCCAGAGCAGCCTTTCTCCAGTTGAAAAAAGTGTGGAGCTCCAGAGGTGTCACAACACACCAAAGTCCGGATTTTCAACTCCAATGTAAAAGCAGTTCTCTTATATGGAGCAGAGACTTGGAGATTGACAAAAACCACAGTGAACAGAGTACAGACCTTCATGAACAGTTGCCTTAGAAGAATTTTGAAAATCCACTGGCCAGAGAAGATCAGCAACGTCAGACTCTGGGAGAGAACAGAGCAGATAACAGCAGAGAATGAAATTGGGCGAAGAAGATGGGGATGGATCGGTCACAGTCTGAGAAAGTAAGCTTCCAGTATCACTAGGCAGGCATTGTCATGGAACCCCCAGGGAAAGAGGAAAAGAGGTAGGCCGAGAAACTCCTGGCGTCGAGACCTCCAAGCAGACATCAAGAGACTGTGAACCACCTGGAGTAGAATCGAAGAAGAAGCACAGGACAGGAGTTGCTGGAGGTCTCTCGTCGATGGCCTATACCCGGGTAGGGGTGACAGGCGTAAGTAAGTAAGTCCGTCCCGCTCTGTCGCAGAAGAGGGTGGCGCCCTCGGGATGTGGAGCCATCTTCAAAATCCTCGGTATTGTGGCGACGCGTGGTCTCTTCTATTAATGGTAAGAGGGGCTACGGACCCCCTTCTAGCGCAAGGAGAACCTGCGTCACCGATGACTGCACCTGGTCGAGGCGCCGCTTCAACAGATGTGCACTGTGATGTCGTCCGGATACCTCTGGGGCATCTGCAAGGACGGCCCTGGCTTGGGAGGCCCGACCTTGGGGGGACGCTCTAAATTCAGGAATCGCCCTCTCAAATGGCGCATTTTGTTCTTCTGACTTTTGAAAATGGCCTCACGGTAGTCACATATCACCTCTGGCGCCATGTTGAACCTGTAACAATCTGTAACAATTAGACATTTGTTACAATTGTTACTGTTGTATCTCCTACCCTTTCCAGCCTAGCCCGAGTTTTTCATTACCTGTGGGGGGTGGGCAGGGGGGGGGGGTACAATCTCAAACAGAAGGATCCCACTGGAATATCCCTAGCCCTAGCTTTTCTGTCATAGTATCTCTTCTGCCTGGTGCTGTTTTTCTGTACGCTGCGCCTAGTATAGTCAAACGTGGCTTCCAACATCTGTCTCACCCATTCCACATATTCACACGGCATGCACGCCTCCTGGGGAGTTTTGGGAGAAGATTCCATGAGAAGCCCGAATGGCAGAGTGACTTCCCAACCAAACATGAGAAGGTTGGGTGTGCACATAGTGAACAGGTTCTGTGATGCTCGGTATGCTGCTAACAAGTAGGGAAGGTGTTCATCCCAGCCGTTTGACGGTGATAACATTTGTTGTAAAACAGCATTGTGTCTTTTTACCATCCCGTCGCACTGCCGGTGATATGGGGTAGTTCGTGTTTTATCAATGTCAAGTAAACTGCACAGTTCAAACATGAATTGACTCAAATTTCCTTCCTTGATCCGTATGGATAACTCGAGGGTACCGACAAAGGAAGATCCGTAACGAGTTTATCAGCTACCGCCTGGGCAGTATGATCAGGCAACGCCTATTTAGTAAAGTAGTCTTGTACTATTACGATATACTCGTGCCCATTAACGGTCAAAGGTAGAGTACCCAGAATGTCGATTCCTATGCGCTCGAGTGGAGTGCCCGTGTTCACATGCTGCATCGAATGCTTACCCTTACCAGGGCCCTTTTTTTCTGAGCACAAGGCACACATTCTGCACACCATCTGGCTATGTCACTAGTCATGCGTGGTCAGTATTCCTGGGCTTTGATCTGAGCAATTGTCTTGTCCCTGCATAGGTGTCCAGCTAATTTATGGCCGTGTGCTAACTGCATGATGTCTTCTCGAACCTTTGGCGAGCGATCAAAACAGTTTAGGTGTGTATCAATGTACAATACCTCGTCCAGAACCCTAACTTTGTCCCAACGATTCAACATGGTTCTTATATCATCTCCATACTGTACTCCATCTCTTGTTTAGAGGGCTTGTTTCCCTTCTCTTTCAACTCAAGAAAAACTCTTGTCATTGGATCTTGCAACTGTAAGGACCTTAATTCGGTAGATGTCCAACTCATAAACCAGTGTTCAGTTATTTCGCGTTGCTCGTCGTAGGCTTGATCAAGGCCCACTAATTCTGGAACTACACTCCCTTCTGAGTCTACGCAAGCGGTTCCTTGGCGGGTAACACTACACTCTCCACCTCGGATTGGTTACTATCGCCTGCCCCAGCTATCAGTGCCTTTGCTCTAGACCGTGCCGTGAGCTTCTAGGTCAACTGTGCCCCCGGCCGGATTATTTGAAGTGGAGGGTTTACACGCTTCCCCTGTGGTGGTAGTCTCCTTATACTTGTACTTCTATTCTCCATAGCACCCCCCGATTCTAAGTTTTTCGCTTGAGATCGAGTGACCACCATAAGCGGGTCCTCGCAACAATCACTGCACTCTTCCCTGTGACACTTTCTGTACGGTATACGTGCCATCGCGTCTGCGTTACCATGACTAACACCCTTCCGTCCGGTGTTTTATGTCAAAATCGTATGCGTCTAGTGTGGCAATCCACCTGGCCACAATACCCTCTGGTTGTTTAATGTTCCGGAGCCACCTGGGTGATCCATGATCAGTCCTGAGCAAGAAATGGTTTCCCCAGAGGTAGTGCCTAAAACTCTGGACGAAATACACTACCGCGGTCAACTCCCTGTACGTGACGCAGTATCGTCTCCTGTTCTGTGGAAGTGTTTTGCTTGCTTAAGCAAAGTTTAGAGGGCTTGTTTCCCTTCTCTTTCAACTCAAGAAAAACTCTTGTCATTGGATCTTGCAACTGTAAGGACCTTAATTCGGTAGATGTCCAACTCATAAACCAGTGTTCAGGGAAAAACTCCTCAGTTATTTCGCGTTGCTCGTCGTAGGCTTGATCAAGGCCCACTAATTCTGGAACTACACTCCCTTCTGAGTCTACGCAAGCGGTTCCTTGGCGGGTAACACTACACTCTCCACCTCGGATTGGTTACTATCGCCTGCCCCAGCTATCAGTGCCTTTGCTCTAGACCGTGACGCTGAGATAGGACAGCCCCAATTGCATCAACACTGGCATCTGTGTCTAGAATAAACGTCCCATTCAGATCAGGGTATGTGAGCGGTCTCTAACTATTGTTTCAGAGTCTCGAAGGCAGCCTGACAAGTGAGATCCCACACAAAAAGCTGTCCTTTTCTTGTGAGATTTGTGAGTGGTTTCGCTATACCAGCGAAATTTCTGATGTGTCATGAGGCTAGCCCCAAGATTCCTCTAACTTCCATTATGTTTGTAGGGACCGGCCAATCAAGAACGGCCATGACCTTCTCTTGACTACACGAAATTCCTTGGTCAGATGTGTGACCCAAGTACTCTACAGACCTCTGGAGTAGGAAACACTTGCTTGGTTTGATTTTCAGGTTGGCCTGTTCAAACCCCCTCTCTAAATTTTCCAACGCTCCCTTTTCTGTTCTAGCCATAACTATCAGATCGTCGACGTACACTAGGCCTCTGTCCAACCCAATGCCCTTCAGTACAAGCTGAAGGAGTCTTTGAAAAGTTGCGGGACTCTTATTTAGTCCAAATAGAAGGACGTTAAACTGATAACTAAGGGTGTTGAGAACGCTGTTTTCTCTTTATCCTTTTCGTTCATTTCTATATGGAAAAAAATTGTGATAAATCTTATTTGCTCCTGAGAAAGATCTTCAGTGGCAAAGACAATGCTTTTAAAAATAGCAAGCATGGGACAAACTATTATGCAGGCTGCTCATCCGCAAATCATCCTGTTGGCCCCGCTGCAGATGGGACTCGGTGTTCAAATGCATCATCACTTCCGATATGGCTTTTCATGTTCCTACAAGGAAGTTAAAACGTTTGAAATGTCTGCAGTGTTGTCTGAAGGTACTGATCTACCATTAATCACACACGATCACTTTAACGTCTGATAACGTCGACCATGATATATATTTCGGTACTTTCCATGGAATGGGTTTAATGGCCCCAGTTACCCCAGACACCAGATGTCAGAGGCCTGTTCCACGTGTCACTGGATCCCTCGACGTCACTGCAAACGGCAAAGACGAGAAAAAGAAAGTATCATCGACTCGCCCCGACAATGACAGACTCGGAATTGAAGAGAATAAAGAGAAAGAGAGTAGAATTGACATCGGACAAGGGAATATGGACATGTGGCAATGCGTAAAGCAAGAGATTGGCTTGACCGCCCACTCGGCGGAATTTGACGCTTTCCTGCTGAATCAGTAAGTAATCTACGGTCTTTGTCGATCTTCCTATACTGTTCCGCGAGCGCTAGTGATTTTCAGAATTCATGATCTTCAGTATAATTTATCTCTTAAAGCTTTCGCAAGATTTTAAACCTATTTTATCATATAGTTACGAGCTATTTATCACATTTTATGCTGTAGAGATCTGAAAATTACGGTTTGTGGCAAAGCCGATACACTGATAGTCGGCCGGGTTCTGCCTTGTGACGTAGGCTCATAAATATATATATTAATTCAAAACAAGGCCGATGCAGACGATAAATCCGCGCCTCAGGTACAAAAACAATACATATTCAAACAAGGAATTTCGACATTTGGCATTGTACTTACATCATATAGCTCTAAGATAGTACACAATACAATACACTACAAAACAACTTTATTGTCTGTTCGAGTCACGACAGAAATTTGCCTTTTCGCTCGTCATAAAACAACAAAACAAGACACACATAAGCACTATAAGAACATTCCATTAAAATTATCATTGCAGCAATCTATCACAGGCAATCATCACAAGTAATCTATCACAAGATGGGAGGTAATGTTAAGTATTTTTATATATACACATTTCATTTTCCTCCCTACGTCACACGACCAGTCACTTTAGCGCAAACCGTACCATGTGACCGTGATATAAAAACCCCTGTAGCAAAAAACGGCGGACGTTTTGTAACCCTCTCGATAACGCGTTACGACCTTGTTTTCGAGTCTTGATAGCAACTCGGTTTGACAAAATGGCAGAAAAAAAAACGCACTAAAGAAGTGCTATTTGACATAATACAGATCCTCTGACTTATTTTTTACGACGTGAGGCGCCAACTTAAACAATATTTCACCACTAATTACACAGCGCAAATAGCAAACGCCTTCGCCAAATCCATCTCATCGCCATGCACAAAGCATTTACAAAGTTCGGGAAACCACCGAAAAAACATAGCTTTCGAGTTATTTTTAACCAGAGACAGCAAATACCCTTGCATCCAGCATACGTTGTAAAGAACACACTGACGTCTGCTTAGCCGGCAGATTTCAATATTACCAACATGCCACGATTTCAATAAAGCACCGAACAACAAATTCAAGAACTAAAACGAAATTATGCACCCACACACACGATAAAATCTAACAAATCAGTTAACACTATTCGTGATTACCCCAAAGAAACTAAGCAGGATGTTGATTTCGATTTGTTTGAAAACAAAAAAATGAATGACCTCATGTGAACACTGTAAAATGAAATCTTACCTTAAAATCCCTCTCAGCACCAGTCCTGCTGTCAACAACGAGCGTTCTTTGCAGATATCCAAACGCACATGAGACTTTAGAATAAAACAATGACAATGTGCTGCACACTCGAAGCATCATCCCCTTCAAAAGCACAAGGCGCCATGCTAACACGTACATGCTGTCACATGGTCAAATGCCGATCACTTCATGTCAAAGTTCTTAATTTTTCTGAGTCACACAGCAATCAAGAAGCACTCTTCTGTGTCACTGTCATACTTTGACGACCTTTTGTAGGCATTGCAGCTTGAAACATTCTATACACAAGCCAAAATAAACTTTTTACTCTCGACGTTAGCGCTTCACGCGGAATCATGCAACGTCACACTCTGTCTCGTAAGGGAATGGGAATCCCCAGCAGAACATGTACCACAAGAGAAGCGGGCTTCGTCAACTGGATTTTTTTTATAAATAATACACGGAGTTTTCGAAAGGCTGCAAGATCTTTATTTCTTTTATATTCACCTCTGATCTGCATGGCACCCTAAGTCCCTGATCACCTCGGTGCAGAGGGACAAAAAAATGGAGGAAACAACATGGCACCCTTGATTTCGTTATTCAACCAGGCGGGCAGCTGGGGAATTTTGACACTTTTCTCTCTGAATGGGGCATGTCTGTCAAGAACACCAAGAAACAATCTGTACCATTCCGATAAAGCCTCGTTAGGATCCCTATTTTGGTAGACCGTCTCGAATGACGTATTACTTAAATAGTATAAAAATACATCCCTGCTAAAGTGTTTAAGGGATCTATGGTTGTGTGCTGATGCTTGCGGAAAGAATTTTCCGCTTTTAAGGTCCAGCAGCAGCACACCGGGTAATGATCGCTAATCCCTACCTGGGGCACTTCTACTCCCACCACCTTGACTTACAGGTAGTGTGGTCAATTAGAGTGGAGGAAGTAGGACAAACACGGGTTGCTGTGCTAAGCAGTTGTTTTAACCCAAACATTGAGATAGTACACTCCCAAGCAGGATTACTAAGAAACATATTGATATTAAAATCACCCACAATCATCATCTCAGAGCTTGACTTTCTCACTTTGTCCATCATAGCGGAAAACTCGTCAAACCATTGAAACGCTGATGCTGGGTTTCTGTACAGAAATCCGATCAGCACGGGGCTGGATTTGTTTGCCCTCAACTCAACCCAAACACATTCAACCGTCTGTGACTCCAGTTGAGGTCAGTTACGCCTGCGAGTCACCGCTGACCGAACTGTGGATGTATACTGCAATACCCGTCTGACCCGGGTAATTGGCATCGCGGCGCAAGACAGTAAAGTCTTGGACAGAAACGGCCTCATCACTGAACGTGCCATGAACGTGACAGAATATTCTGGTTGCCGAACACACAAATGTAAATTGAAAAAGTCTTCTTTGAGCGCAGATTATACAAGAGGAATTTTCAAATCAATCAAGTACACTTGTCGGCGAAAGCTAAAAGAAATAAGTGAAAAGTTTGATGAACAATAGTTCACGGATGGGCCTACCGAACTGCGACCAGTAAATAAAACACAGCGGTCACTTAGCGGGACTAATCCGCTCCTCTCACTTTACACAGTCACGGCTGAACAATCTCGCCGCGTGGCAGGGGAGGTAAGTCCGTCAGCACTATGTATAGTCACAGAGAGATAAATTCTGAAATGTGTCCGGGACACCTGATATTCAGGTACATAAGCTAAAGAGGCAGAAGTCGTGTGCCTCGAAGCACTAGTCAGACGAGCAACACACGCAGAATGACTATGATGTACACTCACACCAAAAATACCGTGACACTGCTGTAAAAAGTCAGCAGCCAATGACACAACAGACCTAAATAACTCAGTCCTACTCCAACCTGCAGAATACAGCGAGAGAGAGAGAGAGAGAGAGAGAGAGAGAGAGAGAGTTTGCCTTAGTAACTTGTAGGTAATGTCCCTTGGTTTCACCAGTTGGTCTCTGAAAATATGGTTCTCCAACATCAAGCCGATACCAAAAATGCAGATACACAGCAAGAAAATAGCTCGTTGCTCCTTTAAGCGCAAAGGTAAAAGTGACGCAAATAGCTGAACCGGTTTGCACACAAATATATCTAGAAGTTTCTAGGCTGAACTAAAAAGAGTTCAAAAGGTTAAATTCAAAGGTTAACAGAGAGAACGATATTTTCTGACGTTCTCTACGTTTTGTACTATGATACTAATTCTGGAAACACTGTAAGAAGGACGAGCAACAGAACCCACCCCAGCGATATCCTTTTTAGAAATAGGGAGATAACTGCTACATGTGCGCTAGGTGAATTCTTCCGAAGAAGTTTTTTATTTTATAATTAGTTTATACGTTAACAAGAAAATGTCCGTTTCACCCAAAAACCAGTTGATCCGCATTTGAGTCCGAAATTTTTGTTATTCTTACTAGATACTTTGTATACAGGAGATATTAAATGAGTTCGTAATCCAGCCTTGCATTTCTGCAACTTTTAAAATAATAATTAATTAATTTTTGCAAGTTTTGCATCCACTATATACTCCCATCAAACAGTCAGCCCTGAAAGAGGCCTTTCGGATGAGTGACGTGAAACATCAATTTCGTCACTGAGCGATGCCCTGACGTCAAGCTTATACAGTTCTAATTCAGACTCTGAAAAGTCTAATCATTTTGATTCGCTGGAATGTGAGCTCTAATACACTATGGAAGGCAGTCACTGAATAAGTCGCGCAGCTTCTTCTAAGTAAGGACCAGCATAATGATAGAGGCATGATTCTCATTAGCTTTCGCATCTGCGGGCGGGGCCATGAGGATCTATGTTTATTTCAGACAGGAGTGAGTGTATCTAGGACAGTGTGATAGTGGCCCTTTCTACAGATGGGAAAAGGCATAGATCCTCAGGAGTCCGCCATGCTAGCTAGTTACAGGGCCGTGACCCAGGAGAATCTGTGCCTAAGTTTTGCTTTTTCAGTTCACACAGTTTTAATTTCCAGGCTGAGTGGGGGGGAGGGGGAGGGGGGAGGGAGATGCGCTATTGTGGTTTGCAGTGAGTTTCAGCCGTTTCTTTTGTTTCATGTTTCAGTAACCGTACATCATTGACCAGTGGTTAAGGCGCCTGCCACCAATGCTAAAGGTGCGAGGTTCGATTCCGGGTTCCGGCGTCGGATTTTTCTCCTCTAGTAAGTGTCACCGTTAATTCGGGCGGACCGTCGGGGGTTCTTTCTCCGGGTACTCCGGCTCTTCCTCCCCCTCCACTTTGGTATCAGTTTCAGCCAACTTAATAAAATTTCAAATACAAAACGATTTCCAAATACCGTGTAGCTCGCTTGAGCTTGCCCTTAGCACCACGTGAATGTTCTGAGTGTGATTCACGTGAGCGTGCTTGTTGGATTCAGTTCGCGGCTACATTCTGCGCATTGAGTTATATTATAAATATGAGAAATGCGCCATATAAATGCTATGCATTATTATTATATAAATGAACACACTTCCTCCCCCCCCCCTCCCACCCACGTTCTGGTAAAGGCAGAGTCGGGTTGGCTACGGAATATACGTGGATCTGCTAAGGCGCATATGAAAATTCAGAAATGTAAAAGCCAGGTTACAAAATAAAACTATATACTGAAATGGGCTTGGGCCGGCAAGGCTGTTATTTGGTGGACGGCTGATGGTGGTAGAGCCAGCCTCGAAGGCTTTCAGTACTGCCGTCAGATGGTACGGCAGAAAGTTCTAATCTGTTCCGTTTGAGGTGCACAGAGACAAATGAGCCTATTAATAAACATTCATTCCACTGTTACCGCATATTTTCACGAGGATAAATATATTCTTGTTTTTACATCAGACGGATGGGAGTCACTATAACCATAGACAAAACTCTGCAAGAGGCATAGCCGGATCTTCATGAGTTCCGCGCAGAGTGCAGGGGCTTGTGAGAAGCTATGTGCATTTCTGAGTCTGTCGAGTTGTTAACGGTTGGAGAGTCTTCATCGTTTAAGCAACTTGAGAGATCGTTGATAAAAAATATTGAACAAATTAGTGCTTAGATTATTTCCTTGTTGCCCCCCCCCCCCCCTTTTATTAAAAGCATGTCTTGTGTTTGTGCACACAGATGATTGACTATACATGTTTCAGATTACGTTGCAGCAGAGCCCGCCAATGACGAACATAGGCGGAATCAAATCAGACTCTGAGTGAAGTAACTACACGATAAAAAAAAAAAAAAAAACGTCATGCCTACGCTAAACGCGCTGTTGAACGTACATTTCCCGGTAAACGCCGTGTGAGTGTGTGTGTGTGTGTGTGTGTGTGTGTGAATGTGTTTGTGTGTGTGTGTGGTTGCGTGTGTGTGTGCGTGTGTGTTGTGTGTGTGTGTGTGTGTGTGTGTGTGTGTGTGTGTGTGTGTGTGTGTGTGTGTGTGTGTGTGTGTGTGTGTGTGTGTGTGTGTGTGTGTGTGTGTGTGTGTGTAGACACGTTTCTCCTGTTTTTGTGTACGTACAGGTCTAAAACGTTAGGAAATGCTTCCTTCAAGATGTATTTCTGAGTACTTTTCAGCATATTTAAATGGGATTACTCATTAAAAAGAAAATTGCCGTTTACAAAAAGTCAGTTGACCCGCATTTCAGTTCGTTAATCAGTTTTGTTAATTCAATGTTTTTGTAAAAAATAATTCATCGCAGAAAGAAATGCACAACACGAAGAATTCTCGACTTCAGACATTGACGGTGACGTAAAAACACTAGTCACATCAGTCTTGTACATTTCTTTTTCAAAAAGTATTGAAACTTTTCTTCAAAACATAAAGAGTACATACCGTACAAAATACATGTACACACATACACACACTCAAAACGATAATAAACTATTTCGGCACGAACTAAAGTGTGAGTGGAGAGAGAGAGAGAGAGAGAGAGAGAGAGAGGGAGAGAGAGAGAGATAGAGAGGAGAGAGAGAGAGAGAGAGAGAGAGAGAGAGAGAGAGAGAGAGAGAGAGAGAGAGAGAGAGAGAGAGAGAGAGAGAATCAATGAAACTTTATTTTACAACGGTTAAGGCATTGACATCGTCATTGACACAGACATTTTGAGAGACAGCACAGACAGAGAGACACAGAGACACATAGGCAGACAGGAGAGAGACAGAGAGAGAAAGTGTTTTTTAAGCGTGCATTGTGAATGTCTGGATGCATATATTGTTGTCAGAATTTCAGGAAAAAAAGAAAGGATATATCGGAGATAAATAACCGTGTCAGGACAAAAAGCATCCAACTGTAACAAATGACAGAAGTTAACAGAAAACTATCTTACAGATATCTAAATATGGCAACCATTGCTGTGTAAAACAGCTAATTTTGATTTTCATAGTTCATGCATATCTCTCTCTACAGTATCTATTTAAAAAATCTGCCAAAAAGTTTAACTGTCGATTCAAACAGGGGCAACACAAAATTAATTGTTTTGTCATTTATAAGAGCAAATTGAGCACTGTCCGCGGCCCCTCTTTCACTCCGAAAACAATTAATTCTGTACTAAGTTCAAAATCTTTCACAATGAGCACATTTTTACTTCAAACTGTTTAGTGATTTGTCCCCAAAAGCGTGCACAACTCTGCACTAAAAGCGAGTGTTAATAGATTTTTTAGATTTTATATTCAAACTAGCGTGTTAGTGTTTTGTGAATTGATAAACAATGGTTTTCTATTGAAAGCAACGATACCTGGGGGGGGGGGGGGGAGGGGGAGGGGGCAAAAAAGATTATTATATTTTTTTAAAATATCAGCCGCTTTCTTTCCAGAAAGGGTTTTTCGTCTCTACACTTTCTAGAAAATATCCACCAAAACTGCAAACAGTTTAATACGAATGCAAATAAAAGGCTTAATTCTTCAATATCCATTACCTCCTGCTTCATACTGTCTAGAAACGGTAGTTCTTTTCACGTTATAGAGATAACGTGAAAAGAACTAGTTTCCCTCCCCATATGGTTAAACATCACCGTGTTAATTTCTTTAATAATTACACTCCCTGGGGCCTTCAAAGAGATAAAGAGAAAAAACTGAAAAAAATTAAGGACTTGAAAACAACATTTCTTCCGATAGGTGTTAAATCGCGCAGTTTCTACTGTTTTACAATTTTTTTTTCATTTTTGCAAGTTTTGATTTAATTCAGGAGTTTGATATTAGACATATAAAAAAAGTAACTCCAGGTACTGTGAAGATAGCTGCATTCCAAGAGAAGCTGAGATGTGGGGCATAGAGAGTAAGGTTAAATCCATATTCCAATCCATCCAGCAACAGTCTTTTCAAATTTAAATTTTATCCCAGAAATAACTGCAAAAAGTGCTAGCTCCGATGACACAATCAAATGATTTTTGGACCTATCTAAACAATGACATATCATCAGCAATGTGACTAAAAATTCCTGTTCTTTGCATTTTATACCTGAAATGTTATGACCAACAACTCAACTCACTTACGCCTGTCACCCGTCCCCGGGTATAGGCCGTCGACGAGAGACCTCCTGTGCTTCTCCCTCGATTTTAATCCAGGTGGTTCTTGATGTCTGCTTTACCGATTCGTGCTCTGACATCTGCATTTGTGCCGCCTTTTTTGTCTATGATGCTCCCGAGATAGGTGAAGGACTCCACCTCCTCCAACGGGGTGCCAGCAAGCAAGACTGGTTCTTCCCTGGTTGCGTTCAGCCTCGTTGTCTTTGTTTTCTGTTTGTGGATGGTGAGGCCCACTTGGGACGAGATGTCAACAAGCCTCGTGGTCTTGTCCTGCATTTGTTGATGAGTGTGGGACAGTAAAGCCAAGTCGTCTGCAAAATCGAGGTCGTCAAGCTGTCTCCAGTGTCCACTGTATTCCACTTCGTCTGTGCTCTGTGGTCCTCTTCATGACCCACTCTATGGCCAGTAGGAAGAGGAACGGAGACAGCAAACACCCCTGCCTGACACCGGTTCTGACCTGGAGCTCCCTGGTGAACTGCCCTTCGTGAATCACGCGACATGTCATGTCATCATAGCTGCTCTTGATCAGGCGGACGAGCTTTGTGGGTGTCGTAGGAGTTTCCACAGAGACTCTCGGTCCACGCTGTCAAATGCATTCTCGTAATCCACAAAGTTGACGTACAGCGGGGAGCTCCACTCCAGAGACTGTTCCACGATGATGCGGAGAGTGGCGATCTG
Organism: Semisulcospira habei; assembly: GCA_036245525.1. NCBI lineage: Eukaryota > Metazoa > Mollusca > Gastropoda > Semisulcospiridae > Semisulcospira > Semisulcospira habei. The sequence goes on along the minus strand of BTPG01000005.1, from coordinate 102,138,243 downwards.
CTCTGTACATGATCGGTTTTTCATGAATCCTGCTTGCTGGTCTCTCAGCTGGGGGTCAACGGAGCTCTTCATTCTCTCCAGGATGATCCTGTTGAAGACCTTTCCTGGTACTGACAGCAAGGTGATTCCTCTTTAGTTGGAACACTTGCTGAGGTCGCCTTTCTTGGGAAGCTTGATTAGCCGGCAACTCTTCCCAGATCTTTCCAAACAGTGGGTACAGCATTTCTACTGTTGTCTCTAGGTCTGCTTTCAGAGACTCCGCTGGGATGCCATCTGGTCCTGCTGCTTTGCCGTTCTTCAAAAATGCCACTGCTCTTCTGATCTCTCCCCGGCTGGGTAGGTCGGTCTCTGCTGCCTGGATGTCTGGGGGGTCGGGTGGGCTGTTCAGTAACTCTTCAAAATACTCGGCCCATCTGTCGAGTTGGTCTGCTCTGTCTGCAATAGGCTTGCCTTTGTCTTTTACTGGTCTTTCTGTATGGCCATACTTGCCCGACAATCTTCTGGTAATGTCGTACAGCTGTTTCATGTTGCCGCTGCCTGCTGCCTTTCTGCCTCTGCTGCCAGGCTGTCTGTGTAGGCCCTCTGTGTAAGCCCTATTGTCTGCCCTGATACTCCTCTTCACCTCGCGATTGGCTTCTGAGTATTCCTCCTGTGCCCTTGCTTTGGCTGCTCTCGTGCGACTGATGTTGACAACTGCTTTCTTCTGCTTCCTCACTTCTGTCTTCTTCAAGGTCTGTGCCGACAGCCAGTCCTTGTGATGGTGTTTCCTGAACCCTACAGTGTCTTTGCAGGTTGAGTTCAGCGCCTCTCTGCCTTCCGCTGCTGCTCTGTGGTGACCGCCTCCTCTCCATTTACTAGCGCTTGAAACCGGTTGGACAGCACCAGTTTGAACTCTTCTCTCACACCAGTCTCTCTCAGGAGGCCTACATTATAGCGCTGTCTTCTTGTTGTCTATGTGCGGCTTTTCTTTAACTTGAGCTTTATTCTCAAGGTAAGCAGAGGTGACATCTGAGGTGACATCTGCTTCCCTCCTCACTCGCACATCTTGAAGGGATAATTCTAAATTTCTTGCTAATGCAGATATGGTCTATTTGGTTCTCTGTAGTATGGTCAGGTGAGACCCAAGTTGCTTTGTGTATTCTTCTGTGTGGGAAAATGCTGCCTCCAATGACAAGTCTGTTTAGAGCACAAACGTCTACAAACCTCTCCCCGTTCTCACTCATCTCCCCTAGTCCCTGTCTCCCCATCACCTCTTCGTATCCGGTGTTGTCCTCCCCTATTTTGGCATTAAGAGCGCCAATGACGATGGTGATGTCTCGCTCCGCACATTTGTCCAAGGCACTCTGGAGTCGGTCGTAGAACTCTTGTTTCTCTTCCTCGTCACTGTCATTAGTGGGCGCATAACACTGGATGACGTTCAACTTGATCTTTCTCCTAGTTCTAAAGGCTGCGGTGATAATTCTTGGCCCAAGAGGTTCCCAGCCCATCAGCGCTCTCTGTGCCACTGGTGACAGCATGAATGCTACGCCTTCTGTATGGGGTCATTCTCCTCTTCATGACCTGAATACAGCATCATCTCCCCACTTAACAGCCTTTTCTGGCCAGACTGCGTCCATCTGGTTTCACTGATACCTAGCAGGGAATAGTTGTACTTTTGCATTTCCGCTGCTATCTGGGCGGCCTTGCCGCTCTGGTACATGGTCTTGACATTCCATGTGCCCATGGTTGTGTCCCTGGATAGAGAGAGGCGGCTCGGTCCTGTGGCTTCCGAAGACTTCTGGCTTTCACCACAGGACGTCATAAATCTTCTCGTTGAAAAACCTTCCTCCTCCAGGAAAGGAATTACTGTTTGTCTTTTCGTCGGCGTTTTTGTAGCTATTTCCTTTTTTGCAGGGTGGGGAAGCCCAACCCCTTACTAGGAGGACTCAACTCCTAGTAAGGAAGATATAAGATGAGAGATCTACAATCTCGCTCAACAGAAAAACGACCACTTGACCATTCAGTCACACAAGTTTCACTGTTTTTATAAAATGTGTCCACCCATTTTGAGATACCACTGCTAAATTTACAAATGTAAACATTTTTAAATTAATGAAAAACTGAGTCAAATGCTTTTCAAAATCGACTAGCATCAACAAATCATTTTTTTTAATGTCTTTTTAATACATCTTCTTCTTCTTCTCGAACGATGTCACACTTGGAGTTTGGCTCTCAAATGGAAATCTGTGGTCTTCTGTAGCGCCTCCAGAGGCCCGAACAGTTTCTCTTGTAGAGTGGCGGGCTTCGGCCATATCCTCCCTCAGCAGCTGGTGGTTCCCACAGTCCTGAAGGATGTGCTCTGTGGTCTGCTCAGCATCTCCACAAGGGCACAAGGAAGATGGCACGAGGTGGAAGCGTCTGTGCAGGTGGAAATTGAGTCGGTTGCGCACGGTCCTCAGACGGAAGATGGTCACTTGCTCTTGGACAGCTGATGGTAACTGTCTAGGGGCCGTTGTGGTGGTCTGTACACTCTGTAAAGCTGACTCCAACTTCATCTTGTTTTTCCTCTGCGCCAACGTTTGCCATTCTGTCAGCTTCTTCATTGCCGTGCTGTGCTCATCTTTGGTGGTGATGTAGGGTGATGTTTTCTGGGTTACTTTCCCAGAGTGGAAGGTCGCTAGCAGGAGTCAGAGCCTCTACCTGCGCAGGGAGCTTAGCCTGGTGTTTCGTCTGCAGTGCTCTCGTCTCCTTCACAAAGCTTGATCTTTTCAGTCTCACTGAGATTACTCGAAAAGGTAAAGGGACACAAAAGGTCATGAAACAAAATCCATATTTTGACAAGAAATGAATGAATGAATGAATGAATGAATGAATGAATGAATGAATGAATGAATGAATGAACTTTATTGTTCCAAATACATGTTGCCACGTACAGGAAAATTTGTTTCGCCACCTCAGGTGCAACTCGCAATCACCCAAACTCACACAACAGTTAACACACAACACTGAAATGGACAATGGCTCGGGACGGGTGAAGCCCGTCGCCAAGGCGTCTCATGGCCAGCGCCAGTGGCCCCAACCCGACCTGAACCTCCCTAACACAAAGCAAACTAAGGACAGCCCTATCTTAGTATCTCTTAAACACGTAATATAATGTTTTTAAACTTTCTGCTTGGCTGATACTAGTTACACAAATGAGATACGCATCAACAAAACAAAAAGACGAACTATACTTTCACAGTTGCTACCTGGGGGCCCGTCGCCATAAGAACAGCGCCGGCTATTAGACAGTCGCTCCGGCACAAACAGTCACCACTATAACTTAACTAATATATAACCTCACACCTACTTATTTTTGTTAGAAATAATAGTAAAACTACAGCATTAACGTAAAAGCGGCAGTCCAAATATGTTTCTAAAGCACAGTAAACTGACATGCACACGCTGTTAAGTCAGTGTTGTAATAAACACAGTCACTGTGTCCATCATCACGTCCCTCGGCTGGAATGTTGGGGCCCGAAGCCTGCCGGCAATCGCCTCACTGCACACACTCACGCTACTCCTCAGGCAGTGATGTTGAGCGTGGCGTGGGAAGACGGCCACTCCTGAGATGCTTGAAAAAGGAGAAAAGCACGTTGGTATTTTGCCACAGCATAATGCGCCCTGTTCTTCAGTTCTGAGATCGGAATTTCAATGGCACTAACAAAAATCGGCCGGCGTGTATAAACTAGCATTAGAAAAAACTACCAAGTGAGTAGGAAAAGCACTGTCAAGAGAGAGAAGTGTGTATGATAGACCAATGATCATAGATCTACTTTGGTCCAAGCACACACACAAAAAAAAAAAAAAAAAAAAAAAAGATAAGAGGCTGAAAGCAATGCATATGGAAGCCCGCCGAAGGGGGGGCGTATCACATATCCCACTGTTCCAGCCCCTAGGTGCATGGAAATTTAAATCTAGGTCCCCCAAGTGGGGGTCCAGATATTGAGCCGGTGTGGACAGCTGTTTCGGTCTTGGCGACCTCTTCAGCACACCATCGGCAATACTGGAAGAAAAGAAGGAACTTCTGCTTACCTGCAAAGAAGACCACATTTTACTGTGGTTTCTGCAGGGGCATACATTCTCCATGCACCCTAAGAGAGAACCTACTAAAAAGGGGGAAGGGGTTGCAGTCGAAATTGTAGTAAAAAACTAGACCGAAAGGGTTGACTGCCAGTGCTTGTAATTTAGAAAAAACTACCAAGTGAGTTGGAAAAGCACTGTCAAGGGAGAGAAGTGTGTATGATAGACCAATGATAATAGATCTACTTTGGTCCAAGCACACACAAAAAAAAAAAAAAAAAAAAAAAGATAGGAAAGAGGGGGCGCTAAATAAGAGACTGAAAGCAATGCATATGGAAGCCCCCCGAAGGGGGGGCGTATCACATATCCCACTGTTCCAGCCCCTAGGTGCATGGAAATTTAAATCTAGGTCCCCCAAGTGGGGGTCCAGATATTGAGCCGGTGTGGACAGCTGTTTCGGTCTTGGCGACCTCTTCAGCACACCATCGGCAATACTAGAGGAAGAGAAGGAACTTCTCTGCTTACCTGCAAAGAAGACCACATTTTACTGTGGTTTCTGCAGGGGCATACATTCCATGCCTCCACCTAGAGCTAAATCTCCATGCACCCTAAACTAGCATTGCACTGACGGCGTAGGAAACTACTGAGAATCCAATTAACAGCAACAGCACAACAAATTTCCAAATGTCATCCAAAAGAAACACCAGTCATTATGTAGCATTGCAGGGTCCGACATCATATAGCAAACGAAGGCACAATGACTGCTAGACTGCGGGTGGCGACCGTTTCTACCGGAGCGGGCGGCCTGGCGAGGTGTTGTATGGCCGCCATCTTGTCTTTTTAAATGATTTTACTACTAATCAAACCCAAACTTGCTACACAGATACCTGATGGTAAGACCTATGAATATTAATTTGGATGAGCCCTCGGAAAGGTCAAGGGTCACGAGTATTCGGCAAATGTGTGTAAAATGCCAATTTTTGATACATGTATACTAATTTAGTCGACTGATCACAAAGGTCAAGGGTCACGGGGTTTGACAGATGTATCAAAACTGATTAAATTTTGAGAAAACATGGATTTTGTTGGATTAGAAGCCATCCCTTTACTTATTGTCATGTGGATCGGTCATACACATGCCTTTCTTGTTACAAAATTAGCTAAAAATAGAAGGACAGGACACATGTTTCTTTTTCCCGCAAGTAGGAATAGTTTTTGGCAACACATGTAATAAAAATGAAATTTAAAAAAATGTGATAAATGTGATTATTAAAATTAATTCAATAATTGATTGCATATTTGATGATACTGCCACTGTACGCCACAGTTCTACACGTAGACAGCCTGGTTTTACCAAGTACCCCACGAGTACCACAGGACCTACTAAGAAGCAATAGAGTCACTTTATCTGCACAACAGTGGCCACAAAAAAAAAAGAATCTTGAGCAATTAAAAATCGATAGAACCAAGCAAAAGATAACAAAAAAAAAGCTTTAACAAACAAAAACACCACAATAAGGAAAAAAAAATTTTTTGGTACTTTTACCTTTTTTTAAAAAATATTTATATTTTCTATTTTTTTATTGGATGCTTCAGTGATACATATTACTTCTTTGCTTGTATATAAATGGACATTTGATGAAGGAATCTGGACAAATCGAATGACTGATAAGGGTTAAGAAAAGCCTATAAAAGAAAAGAACGTGTTGAACTTCAGAGAGAGCGACTGCGGCTAAAAAGAGACACTGTTTGGCCTGGAAATTACCAGAGAGACAGAGCTCAATGAAATCAGGATTGAGAAAGAGATGATAGAGCTTGCTAGAGAGAAAGAGAAGCATGAACAACACTTGTTGTTTTCACAAAAACTTGGTTTGGAAGTGATGCAGCTGAGTCAGGCTATAAACATAAGTTGTTGCGACTCTGGAAAATGAAGTAATTTAAGCAACTAAACTTACCAATTGCAGTGTTTCTCTTTTACTTGTCACATTTATACATCTTCTTCTTCTTCTTCAGTCAAATACCTCAATACCTCAGGATTGCCTTCAAGCAGCGAAAATGTCTCTTCAGCACCCCGTTGCACCGTTCAGTGGCTTGGCATCTTCCACCCGGAAATAAAAATATTCGGCTTGGCATCTTCCACCCGGAAATAAAAATATTCGGTTGTATATTTCCTTTGAGGCATCGAGGTGTGTATTGATGAATGGAGTCAATTACCACTCTATCAGAGGGTAGGCACTGTAAGCCGGGCCGATTCAAAGTCACGATCAGTATCCGAGCATCATGAGCACCGCAAGGATATTTCACTACACGGATCAAGATTTTAATATAGTTGTCGCACATAAACTGGACTTTGATCACATCCTCTGCAAAAAACAAAATGAAAGAATATTGAATCTCTGGCTCACCGTGAAGGTATTTGTGCACCCAGTAAACGCTAATTTTCGCGAAATCGACAAAAAAAGACCCCCCAAAAAAAAATGTTTCAGATGCCTGCAAACATATAGTCCTGCAGTCCATTTTCAGGCTTACATCATTACAACAGTATGTCACAATTATTATAAAATTGACTAGGTGATTCTGTGATCACAATGGTTGATTTTGTATCCCTACCCCCAAATACACAAAAGTGATTTGGAGAAATTACTAAAGTTATTCCATTTCATTTTGACCTCACCTCTCTTTGCCTTTAATTAAGTTTCAATAATGTGAGCTTAAAGTGCAAAAAATGAAGGAAAGTCGGCATCCTTTACGGTACAAATCGAGGTGAGTGATAGCTTTTTCCCATTTAAAAATGCCGAATTAGGAAACGTACGTTGTTTCCGATGCCCTAAAAAAATTGGTATAAAACTGATAGGTCTTCTTTAGCATTTATTGGTTAAGATACTGGAGACCACAGTTACTATTTATGATACTGTAATGCATTTAGGGGCCACAGTAGCTAACTCTGCTGCCCTACCCCCATTTTACCAATACGCAAAGGAACACAAAATCATCATAACAATTGCTTATGTCATACTCACTCCTCTGTTTAAATATTTTTGTTACCAGTTTCTTAACGAAGTATGAATATTGAGCATAACAATTTGTGAACATTTCATAATTTCAATGTGACCCATCAATTTAATTCTTTTTAGTTTTAGGCATTTTTAACAGGGGCTGCCGATGAAGCTTCTACCGTCTGCACATTCAGCAGTCTTGTCAAACTCGGGGAAGGTGTACCTCAGGGAGATGTTGTGTCTGATGCTGTTCTTGGTCTACATTAATGACATCAGTAAAGCAGTACCAAGGTTCGACTCGAACATCCTCCATGCGAATGACTTTGTAGTGTGGAGCGCAGCAAAACATAGAGAAATAGCATCCTGCAGAATCCAGGATGCTGCCAATGGAGCCAGCATTTGGACGAAAAGGTGGCCACTCAAACTGAGCTAGACCATCTCTTTCAATCAGATGAAAGAGGTCACCTTCAAACTAGAGACATTTCGGTACCAAAGACAGACTTTACTGGCGACAAATAAATTACTGAATTCACGTGGAGGACTCACATCAAAGCCATAGAAGCTAGAGCTGTAAAAAAATAGTCTGTGATGAAGAAACTGGCGCAAATTACAGCACCCTAGCGCAAGCACCAGTAGTGCGGTACCAAGATACATCGACAACACTGCCTGCAAAACGCAAAAAGCCAGGCTTGACAAGATGCAGAATATGGGTCATTTTCATGATGCAGTGACGTTCTTAGAGCCATCTGGAGCACCCCGATTTAGAAAATGGAGGACATTGTAGCCACTAGAACGTCCTGGAACCAAGCCGAAAGATGTGTACATCTCTAAAGAGCATTCTAGACAACATAAACGATGTTTCAGGACTCTTTGCCAAAGGTCGTGGCAATGCACAAAGCCATCTCCTTGGAGATTATGCACAAGCGCTACCCTCACAGTAGCTGTGCTCACATCTACACAGGCGGGGCCGCACAGAAAGCCATGCGGAATGAATGATGTGGCGTGTCCATCTGTTGTTCAGACCGCACTTCTACCTTCCTCTCCTTACCAGCTCCAACTATCGTACATATCTGCAGGTGCTCAACACAGCAGCAGAGCACTAGCTAGGGTAAGGCAGCAGCTTGATCCACAACAGGAACCTTCAAGATAGCTGGATGTACTGTCCATAAAATAGTGCTGCAGTGGATTCCAGTGCATTCTGGAGTAGCTGGGAATGAAAAGGCATTGTAAAGCAGGCGCTAGACTACCTCAAGATCACAACCTCCTGTAAAGAAACGAAGACACTACAGCAGCAAAGTGATTGGCAACAGCAGAACGGCTGCTGCAGTCCGTGGGCAGACATCAACAAGCTCAACAGGGAGAGAGCCAGGCCACCATCTTTCATCTACGCACTGATCACTCTGGACTCACCTCGTGAGAGTGGGTCATGCGGAAATAGCCCTATGCGAATGTGGCATATCTCCTTAGCACATTCTCCAGACCTGTCCATACAGAGAAGGGGTCCGCTGGCAGTTCTGACCAGAAGACACGCCCCTGTATACCAGTCTCTGAAAACATGCTGCCGAGCTCTTGACAGCTCACTTATTGGCATCCAGAACAATATAAGATTTAAAGACGGCCATCAAGGAACGTTGCAGAAGAAGGCCAAAAATGGGGGTGAAAATGGTGATCGCGTGGTGGACATGTGAAAACTAAGTATTTTGATAACATTGTTTTGGCTGTTAGGAACCATGAAACTTTACAACGCATAAATGAAAATAAATGAAAAGAAAACCCGCCTTACGCTAGGTAAAAATATCACCTAAAAGACTAGCCAGTTAAAAATATACCGATCAACAAAAGAAACGCAAATTTTTCACTATAACTCTTTTCTTTGTAAATATGCTTTAATCCGGGTTATTTGACGTCATTTATTAGAAAATGTTATCAAAAGTGTGCAAATAAAATGTTTAGTCTTAAAAATCGCACATCGATGACTTATGACGTCATCAGTGACACTACCATCACACGATGTTGAAAGTGAAATGGGGAGCATCTGCAGAGGACACAGCTGAAAGCCAACCAATGTGCAGTGTCACTAGGGTCCGTGTGCATGAAAATCGGTCTGAACCTACATTTCGTTTGTCAAAGGCACCTAAATAATCAACATCACCTGCAAACACGAAAATCCAAAGTTTTCTTCTTTTTTTTTAGGTCATAATTACCTGATCAATGGATATGGATGTGTTCTTTATCTCTGTGTGAGTCCCAAAAATGGTTTGAAAGTAAATCACATTAAATCAAATTAGATTTATTAAGAAAATGATGTGCACCGGAAGTTCTGGTTCTGTAATATTTTTTTCGTGTCATATTTTGTTTGAGGCAGTTAATAACATTATAAGCAATCCACACAACTTTGTGTTAAAACATACCACAGGAAACTTGCTTCACAGAGTGTGTCCAGTTTTGATTATTTTCACCACTGTCCTCCAAGGTAGCCACGGGCGATAACATCCAATTTTTGTGTGAAAGTAGCTCAGACAGTAGGCTGAACATCTGAAGTAAGCAACAAATAAAAAGTTATTGTTTTGCTTTGTTTGCGGGTACATTTACAGACACTTTTCGCTTTTTTAATGGATGGTTACAATTAAATTGATGGGTCACATTGAAATTAATGAGATAATCTCAAATTGTTTGCACGTTGATTTTTCATTTTGCATGATGATGAAGATGAGGGTGATTATATGATGATGCCATTCCACGCTTCCTGTCATAAATATCCTGGTGTTAATCAGGCCCGGGAACTGCGGACACTGCAACTGGCAACAAAAATATTTAAACAGAAGAGTATGACATAAGCAATTATTATGATCATTTTGCGTTCTTTTGTGTACTGGTAAAATGGGGATAGGGCAGCAGATTTAGCCACTGTGGCACCTAAATGCATCACAGCATCACCTAGTCAACTTTATAGTAATTGTGACATCCTGTTGTAATGATGTAGCCAGTGCTATATAAAATATTTGCATGCATCTGACACATTATTTTTGTCTTTTCTTTTATTTATTATATTTTTTTTTGCGATTTCGCGGAAATGACCGTTTACTGGGTGCACAAATACCTTCACTGTGAGCCAGAGATACAATATTTTTTCATTGTGTTTTCTGAGAGGAACATTAACACCGTAAATGCTACTGGGAGGGCCCCCCTACCCCCAATCTTCGTGCTGCGTTTTGTGACATGAAAATTAAAATGACAGTTGCTGTTTTGAATTGTTTCGTGTGTGCACGCAGTTACATATGCTGAAACCTGGGGTCAAGTACAAAAAAGAACAAATACCGAAAAAAACACGGGACCATTTGGAATAGAACAACTCAGGTGTACAAATTACAGATTGTAGTAAATGGGGACTGATGTGAAAAGAACATCTGTATTCATTATTCAAAAATAAAAGATGGCGTGAGGGGATGGGGTGGTGGGGGAGATGTGATAAAAGTGAACGTTCTCCATAATTGAACACATAGCCATTTTACATTCTGACGTGTATTTGATTATGACAAAGCAGCACTTTTAGAGACAGTAGTTGTTGTTTTAGTGTTGTTGTTTTTTTATTATTAGTAAATATAACATAAATATAGCACTATAATGCGAAGGTGCAATATGCGGTTTTACTGAACACACGTACATTTGACCGACACTGCGAAATATATTCATATACTCTAACGACCTGACATGCAAAGAATTAAAATAAGCACCAACATATTTAAAAAGAATGGTAAAGTTGTAATAGCAAACGTGCATGACTCTTCTGCGTCTTTCCTTTATCTGACCTGCTGTGGCCTTGACTATGACTCGGACAGGTCACTCATAAGTTTGAAAGTCTAATGGCAGTAGGCTCTGAAAATTGATATATCTTATCAACATGTGAAAATTTCATATTTTTGTTTTAACCTTACGCGTCAAACTTGCTTGCATAGAAAAGTCTTAGTATTAACTGAGCTGTTGCCAAGTTTGTTTGAAAATTTACATTTTATCACAAAATTGACATTGTTCACTCTCTTCCTGACATCCTTTGAGCGGGGTCACCCGATTTAGTATGCACATAAATGTCTTATAGTCACAGTTTGTCTTCTTCTTCTTCCTTCTTCCTCGATCGCTTGAAGCGCAATATGCATGATGCAGCCGTTAGGCACCTTTATGGTCCTGCATCTCTGTCGACGGCCAGGGATGTGAATCGGGGGGATCCCTCCCCTAGACCGACTGTCGTTCAGGCCTGCTGAGCTCGGTCTGTCCACCTATGAGTAACATTAGCTCCTCACTTCGTTTAGTCCGCCAGCGGAAGCGGTTTCCAGGGTGTAGCCACTGATATCCCTAACAGCTTTCTTGGAGCCAGAAGTGAGAGTTGTGCTGGGTGAGGACCAGTGCCCCCGTCCACCCGGGTGGGCGCTGCTGCCAGGTTTTCAAAGGTACCACTCTCCCAGACCCCTCATACACCCTACAATTTGTCTTAAAATAATATCTGAGAAAAGACTAAATTGTTAAAACAATTTTGTGACCTTGGTATTTGAGGTAGTCGCACAAATTAATGTAGAAAAGGTCTTGCCACAAAGTATCCTTGGGCCAACTTTGAAGTCTGTGTCTTAAATAGTCTCTGGCAAAATGCAAACGTTAATGGTCAAGCTGTTCACAAATAATTCATAAAATATCTTCTCCCTCGCCGATGACTTTGATATTTGCACGTTAAACTTTGCCAAATCTAACATAGCAAAGATCTGCAGGTCCTTTCGAAACGACGCAGCTGCAGATGATGTTTGTGACTATTCTGGACACGGGTAGTTATATTACGATATAGGTAAACTGCACATATTTTGAGCGAAAAAAAAAAAATTGTAAAGAAACTCCGTGTAGTTTATTTAACATTTATCGATAAAGAACTTTGAATGAAAAGGAGTATGCTCTCGCACAGAGGACACTCAGAACTTGCAAAAAATCGGGAAAACCCTAAACAGCCAAAGTGACAGATTTTTCAATGTTGGAAGTGTCGTCTTAAAGCAGCCTTACTTTTCTTCTTCTTTGCTATTGAAGATTTGTTTCATCAGCTGTAGTCATTTCTAACCAATTTTTCTGCTACTGCGAGGAATCTTGAATATTGAATAGATAAATGCCCTTAAGGTTGTTGACTATACCCACCTTTTTTATATTGAAAACTGCCCTTTATAGGCTTTTAAAAAAAAGAGCCTTGTTGAGTCTGGAGGCTATTGCCACCCTGACAGACCCATGGTCCCGGGCATATTTGTAAGATAAATCCGTTTGCGTGTTTGCATGAGCAAAAACACGCAAAATAGCTGATTTCAGAACACAATAAAAATTTATCGAATAGTGTGTTAAAATGATAAAGAAACATTTAGATCACTTCATATAGTATCTATAAGTAATTAAATGCAGCCACTGGCTTTTAGTAATTGAGGTAGTTCAGTGGTTCTCGCCACGCAGGTAACCAAGGTTCGAGTCCCATAGACAGAGATTTTTTTTTTCCTCCCGACATTTGAAACCCATACAGTTTCTACTTCACGAAAATGAAACAAACACAAAAACCCCAAAAACCCCAAAGTAACCCCACCAACAAAAAAAACGCGTGATTTTTTTGTTGTTGTAAATATGCGATTATTATCACTTTGGTAATGTGGATGTTAAACCGTGAACCAACCATCCAATCAAATTCAGTCATGGATAAAAAATGCACACTGGTTACCTCGGTACATTTGTTAATTCATGTTTACATTCATTCAATCATTCAGATTCACGAAAAAGCACACCAAGAGTGTTGTCACAGTTTTTTAAACTTTTACTGGCATATTCATCTGCGGGAGATTGACTACGCATCAGATTTTTGTTTCTTGTAATTGTTTAAATCATCCTGCACTCTTTTAAATTCATCGTCATCAATAAAATTATCATTTAATGCCTTACTGATAATAAGTTTCATACTGCTCAGCTTCGCACCCGCCAAAGTACTCAATGCTTCATGTTTCTGTAACTTCGTATGAAACCTCTTGTTTAGGGCTTCCAAACCAAAGCAAGCCAGGCATGTAGCAATGCTAACACCCACAACTGCAATTCCACTTAAACTTCCAATTCCTGTGGCAAACAGAACAATACCCCCTACAGAACATCCAGCTGAAACTGCACCAACAGCCATTGAAGTATTTTGTACAGAATTAAATACTGACTTATACCGTCTCTTACACCGTGAATATTTTGCTTCCTCACTTTCCAAATATTTAATTGCTTCTGTAAATCTGAATGCATCTCCCTGTAATGTTTTATCTGATGCAATTGGTACATGTGGATCAGGGGCAAGCGTTGTTTTAGTCGTCACAATTGATTCAGTCGGCTCAAGCGTCGGTAGTATTGGATAGAATTTAACCACTTTTTTTTATTGACAAATATTTTTTATTTAATCAGCAATTACATTTTGTAACTCGTCAAAAGTATACAATTTGCTGGCGTAATAAAATTAAACAAGATCAATGTGTTCTAGCTTTATGAAATTTAGAAAAACAAAAAATGTTTTGTCGACTAATATCTTGACAGCTGGAACACTGCTTGAAACCTCAAAAACATCTACATTTTTTTTAATGGCAATAAAAACCTTTGTTGATTCTGTCACAGAGTCATCCCACGTAAGCTTTATTCCCTGCCTCTTTCGCAGTAGTTACAGATCTCATAATAATTTCAAATACTATTGTCGCTTCTCTTGCGATGGGAAAGTTTGTTGGTGCAAACACAACCTTTGCATCAGATCTGCCCTTCCTATGTGTAAGAAGATACCTCCGTTTCTCATAATTTTCAACTTTCAGTTTATCTCTGCTATTGTTGTCTTGTGCAAAACTTGGAACAAGACTTATAATCAACGGCCCAGAGTTAACAACTTTTCTGAACACTAAGGCTCCTTCATCATCAGTATATACATAAGGACTAATAAATTCCAACTTTATGTCCCAGTCAATTGTGGGTGCTGGCGTAGGCGCAGGTGGCACAGGTTCCCACATGTATTAAGTTGTAGGGCGCATTATTTACAGGTGGAGTTGACCAAGTTTAGGAATTGGTCTCTCTGTTCCGACACTGCACTTTCACAATAGGGTGCAGTTCCAGCTGGCACACATCTCAACAAAGTCGAAGGGTTTCCATTGTGTACATTCTCAGTCGTGTTTAGTTCTTTTAAATACACATTAAATACTGGAAGGTTACATAGCACTGTCAGGGGAGAGAAATGTGCAAAAGCCAAAGCACAAAAAAAAAAAAAAAAAAAAAAGATAGGAAAGAGATTGACTGAAAGCAATGCATATGGAAACCCCCCAGAAGGGGGGCGTATCACATATCCACTGTTCCAGCCACTCAGTGCATGGAAATTTAAATCTAGGTCCCCCAAGGGGGGTCCAGATATTTAGCCGGTGTGGACAGCTTTTAGGGTGCATGGAAATTTAACTCTAGGTGGTGGCATGGAATGTATGCCCCTGCAGACACCACAGTAAAATGTGGTTATCTTTGCAGGTAGGCAGAATTTCCTGCCTCCTCCAGTATTGCCGATGGTGTGCTGAAGAGGTCGCCAAGACCGAAACCGCTGTCCACACCGGCTAAATATCTGGACCCCCCTTGGGGGACCTAGATTTAAATTTCCATGCACTGAGTGGCTGGTACAGTGGATATGTGATACGCCCCCCTTCCGGGGGGGGGGGGGGGGGCTTCCATAAAACATCATTGCTTTCAGTCACTCTCTTAGCATTCATTCATTCAGTTCATTTATTCAATCTCGGACCCACTGGGGGCATGTGAGAAATGGCAAAAACACAAACATAAACTGTGCTCAAGAAATAAATATAACATTTATGCATTGCTTTCAGTCACTCTCTTAGCATTCATTTATTCAGTTCATTTATTCAATCTCGGACCCACTGGGGGCATGAGAGAAATGGCAAAAACACAAACATAAACTGTGCTCAAGAAATAAATATAACATTAACATTGAAACTAAGGTATGCGTTATATCAAAAATACAGCACATGGACTTTCAACAGCACAGACGATATGAATTGACATACATATCAATTGATCATACTAGACCCGGGACCTGTTCTCCTTCAGCGTTCTGCGCTCAAACAGGATCCGCTCCTTGTCTTTGTACTTGTTCAAGCACACGATGATGGGGTGGGGCGCCTTGCCCCCCTTCAAACGATGGGCACTCTCCACCTCGATCTCCTCCTCTATGCCCATCTCGTCCTTCAACATTGACTTGACAGCTTTCTCACAGTCCACCCAAGTCTCTGAGCGCCCCTGGGGGTGGGGGATTCCGTAAAAGATCAGATTCTTGCGTCTGCTCCGCCCCTCCAAATCATCCAGCTTATCCTCCAGCTGCGTAACTTTCTCCTTCAACTCTTTGTTTTCTTTCATCACCGCAGTAAAGTCACTCTGAATTTTGTCCATCTGCTCCTGCATTGTAGCTTTCATACTGTCCATCTTTTTGTCCATCACATTCAACATTTTAAACACATCCGCAATAGTCGGCTCAAGACACTGCGTTTGCCTCACCCCCGGGCGACTGGTTGTCTTGGTTCCCCTGGCATGTCAAAAGAGTCTGTCGTTTCGGTGGGCCTGGGTTCGCTTCGACATCGCCGCACCGGAGCAGAAAGCCGACCAAAAACACGAGTATGACTGCCACCGGTCCGCTGACACTGACAGTGCGGTAACGTAGGGCTGCCTTCCTCTGTGCTTTGCGTGCCATGAAGTTTTGAAAAGTCCAGTAAAAGGTACCGCAAATGGCACGAAAAGCTACCGAACTGATCGGCATGATGAGCTGAATCACCCTGTCGTTGTTCTAAAGTCACTAATTAAGTAATTATGTTGCAAAATGCTAAAAATGTGCGGAGCCGCTCTTCTACTGTGTGACGTCGTTCGTGAGCACAACTCACCCTTCGTGTGTGTGTGTGTGTGTGTGTGTGTGTGTGTGTGTGTGTGTGTGTGTGTGTGTGTGTGTGTGACAGACAGGAAATGAAAGTATACGCCTCACGCAGAGTATATCCTGAAAGTTCGAGGCGTTAGCCATGGCTAATCTCAAAAAACAAACAAACAAAAATAAAATGCACTCCGCGTAACGCACACACCCTCACCTCCTGTTTGTTGTACAGCAATTCTGACAATAATAAATAAGCCACACAACCTGGTTGACAGTGGGTACGGGGAAAAAATAAGAAATAATCCAAAGTAAGTCAATCTAAAAAGGACTAGTGTAGATGCGAGCTTCAGCCAGTTTTAACTCATCCTGCCCGCGACACACCACAGCAAATATGGCACGACCACGATAGCTCAAGGGTGGTAGAAAGAACAGTTTGGCGCCTATATAATCTGAAAAAAAATCAAAACTAGTGTGTGAGTACGAGGGAGGAACATGAAATAGCTACCCAGTTTGGACGTTAAATTTCTTCAGTATTAACTTTATAAAATGAGCTAATTTCAATAGGACAGTTTTGCTGCCGCACGTAAGTAGCTGTTCAAATCTGACTGCATTTGGTCTGCTGTAATAGTATTTTTTTAAACACAGTTTACGCTTTTCAGCAAAGTAAGGGCAGCAAAATAAATAATGGAATTCATCCCCAATGTCCCCACTGTTACATTTATCACATACTCTATTTTCTCTACTAATCCCTCTGTATCTGAGTGACTGTACAGGTAGAGAGTGATTAAGTGTTCTAAAGTGTAACATTGATTTTGCTAGGTTTTCAGGTAATTTAAAAATGTAGTCATCCATACCAAACTTTGTCTTGAAGATTCTATAATTATAACAACATTCGGATGACGCCACATCAACATACCACTGTTGAATATACTGGTCCTGGAGGCAACTCTTAATTTTTTTTATACCATGTGTAACCATAATCTACATTATTCTGATTAATCCAAAATCCACTGGTCGAGTTCTTCCAAATTAATCTTGACAGACTTTATAAAAGCAGACTCAAATTTTCCCTCTTCAAATATCTTCAGCAAAAATCTGTACATGACAGCAGAAAATTTGCACTTATTCGTGACAATCCTATACCAAAAACACTTCATCCTTGCTTTGGCATGTAATTCTGTTACGATTGTGGTTGTGTTTTCCTGTGAGAGCGTACATGTGTTATTCGTAGGTAACGATATGTTGTTTATTTGAGCTATCACGGTTATGATTTCGTACCTTTTTAGTAAGATTTTCTTTTGTTCGTGAGTAGAGCCTATTTCGTTTTGTTAAGTTTAGTCCGGAACGTTGTAGAAGGGTCGCACTGTCTAGTGGCCTCGTAAGTGTCACGTCGGTTAGGTGACATCGCTACATTTTCGCTACTTTTTGTTTTCCTGTGCGCGTGTAGTGAGCAGCTTTTATTTTGTTTTGGGAATGTTCTCGTACCTTTTTGAGCTATCATAGCTAGGGATACCATACTTTTATGTGTCTTTATTATATGCTAGAATTTAGAGCTGAAGTGAGCAGCCGTGTTTTTGTAGCCTGATACATTGTTTCTGGAAAGTTTATGTTAATGAGTTTCGGCTGCGTGTTCCGTTCTGATTGGTTGAGTTCATGATTTCCGTAGAAGATTCTAGATTTTGATAGTGTATATAAGGAGGGTGCTGGGAAAGCCCGTTAGTACATTGTCTTGCTTTGTCAGTTGTAGAGATACGCAGTTTATTGCTAGAGACGCTGTGTATGAGAAACTTTGAGTCGTAGTGTGGACATAGCAAAAGAGACTTTGTATTCAATAGTTTGTGCATTTGAGAGTGCATTACTGTGTGGATATCGCATCGCTGAATTAAATATTGTTGGAACTGTTACTCCAGTTTTGTCTACAATCTTAAGCCACGGTTGACGGATTGCAGCTGAATGAGGTCTATTTAAAAGAACTCTAGGTGCGTGTGTGTCTGGTGTGTTTATCATACTTCGACTACAACTCCACCACGTAACAAATTCCACAGGAAATTTTCCAAGTTCCCCATAAATAAATAAGGTGGGTGTAGATTTCCTTATGCCAAGCACTATCTTGTAATACCTTAGTTGTAATTTTGAGGCTAGCTCTGACATAGATGGGCACCATATTTCACTTCCATACAACAGTATTGGTGACACTAACCGGTCAAAAAGATCAATTTGCTAGCAAAAGCTTTTTGCTTTTCTTGAGGAGTGCAAACATTGCCCTTGTTGCACTAACATGTAATTCTTTTTGTGCAATTGAAAATTTATTATTGTAGTTAAGGTTCAGCCCAAGATATTTGTAGTCATAGACTACCTCCAAATTTTTTTTGTTAAAAGTAAAGGTTGGTTTTTTGCGTATCTTACCTTTTGAAAAAACAACTACTTTAGTCTTGTCAATATTTACATTAATGTGCCAGTTACAGCAATATTCAGACAGTGCATCAAGGGCAGCCTGCAATCCTTTTACAGACTCAGAGCACACGACTGTATCATCAGCGTACAGTAAACTGAAATTTTAAGCAGGGCATCACAATCATTTACGTCCAGGTTAACATTTTGGGCATCGTGTTGGAAGCTTATAAGACCTACTGTCGTTTGTGATATAAATGAGTACATATCATTTAAAAATATGGCAAAAAGAAGCGGCGATAAATTTTCACCCTGTCTAACACCGACACTGCACAAAAAACTATCTGTACAACTGTTTCCTACCCTGACATAAGATTTAGCTCTGGCATACATATTTTAGATAACCGAAAATATTTGTCCATTAACACCTGTATTTATTAACTTTTGCCATAAAAAAGACCTATTAATCTGATCGAACGCTTTCGCAAAGTCAACAAATGTACAATAAAGTTTCTTTTTTCTTGATAATAAAAAGTCAATCATACAAGTAAGGGTAAAAATATGGTCTGAAGTTGAGTAACCAGGTCTAAAGCCAGCCTGTTCTTCCCCTAATACGTGATTGTCATTGATAAATGAGGCTAACCGTGAGTTGAGAGCACTGGTAAAGAGTTTACCAAAACAGCTTAATATGGTTATACCTCTATAATTGTTAGGGTCCTGTTTGTCGCCTTTTTGTTTATAAATTGGTAGTATAATTCCAGTTGTCCACTCAGTGGGAACTTTACCAGCTTTTAATACCAGGTTAAACAATGATGTGAAGGTTTCCACCATTTTCCCTTGCGACGCCTTAAGAAATTCATTGGTAATTTTGTCATCACCACAAGCCTTGTTAGACTTTAGAACACATTTTTTAACTTCATCAATAGTAAATGGAGCATTTAGTGCATCATTATTAACTGCATTTGAATCAGGCTCTACAGTCTGTTCCTGTAGTGTTTCTTCTGACTCAGTATTGAGTTTTCTGAAGTAGTCATAACAAATTTGGCTTGAGAGATTAGTCATACCACTACTTCTTTCAGAAGCACTGCCATTTAAGCTTTCGGATCCTTGCTTCTGAGACTCTTCAATTTTTGAGCAAGTTTGGATTTGTAAGCTTTAAATTGTAATCTTATTTGTTTTTTGTACTGCCTGGCTGCAACCGATTGGGTTTCAAGGGATTTGGCATTTTTAAATTTACTATTAAGCTTCTTCGCCTTCTGATTGCTCTTTCTTTTTTCCTTACAACTATTTTCAAACCAGGGGCAATCTTTATTTTGGTGTGATTGCTTATTGCGAGCTCTAGAGTCTCAACCTGTCTCAACTTTCAGAGAACCAATGAAGGTGGCACTACTGATCATAATGTCAGCTGCTTCCTTTGTAGCTAAGTCTATGTATTCTTGGGTGATAACTTCACTAGACTGTAAAGCTTTGTGTATGCCTACATTAAGTTGATTAATTCTAGCCTCGCATAAATTTTCAATGAAACAACTACTACATTCTGGCTTCCATTTAGGGCGTGCTCCTTTATGAGTGGTTGCTGGCTTATTTTCAACATTAGAATCATCCTTTGTATCATTATATATGTCATTGTACAAATTATTCATTCTGTTTAGGTTCACAGTCATAGTTATAGGACAGTGGATATCTGAATACAATTCGCAAAAGTCTAGTACTATGAATTCTTTTATCTCTTGAAAAAGTGATAGGGAGCAGACAGCATAATCAACTACACTGACATTCTTACATGTGGTCTTCCCAGTAGACACATCAAAACCATCACGGCCATTGACAATAGCCATGTCCATTGATTTACAGAAATCAATTAACTTGAAGCCCATATTATTTGTTTTTTATCAATAAATGGCTGCAGGTTACATGTAACAAATGCATCTATGTCATCTTCTACATCCTCTACATATGTGTCATCAAGATTTTCTGTACGTGCATTAAAATCACCCATAAGGCACAACTTATTCACGTTAACTTTTAGTTCAACAAGGCATTCTTCAAGCTGAGTGAAAAAATTCAAATTAACATATGGTGAACCTTCTGGGGGCAAATACACCGCACCAATATACATCTGAAGTATGCGGATATGTCAATTTTATCAGCAAAACATCATCAGGAATATTAACATCGACGAACTTGTAATGAGTACTGCTTGCAATTTGGTTACGTGCTTCCGACTGAAATACCGTGACAAAATTCGCAAGCTGATATCTGACTTGAACACAAATACCTCCGGATTTGCGTCCGTACTGTAATCGATTACAAAAAAAAAACCAACAAAGCCTGGCACATCGATTTCGTCAACATCAGACAATTTCGTTTCACTTAGGCAAACCATATAATATTTACTGATAAAGTCAACGAAATCCGGGTATAACAGTTTAGATGGCAACCCACACACATTCAGCGATAGGAAAGATAGCTCGCCGAACGCATCGACATCTCGAACACAGGCTCTGTTGTCCTCCACATCACCATTGCTTGAAGAGCAGTCGAGCTGGCTATTAAGGGAGGGGTCCGTTGTGGTTTCAAGAGCAAGGGGGTAGTCAATGTCTGTCGAGCCTGTCGTCTGCTCTGGCGAAAGTGTACCCTTGAACTGCTGACTGGTACGTTTATAGGTTTTGAAGAAACACTTTCATCAGAAATCACATAGTTTCGGGTCAAAATCTCATCACATGAGAATGCATCACGATCATTCTCGGCTGCGGCTACTGTCTCCGCCAGCCCCGCCACCGGCAACCGCACGGCAGGCCGGTGTCGTGGGGCAGACGCGGCTATTTTGGTAGCCGCACCCATACCACAAGATCGTGCCAATCTAGAATCAGAGGCGGACAGTGAAGAGGGAGTTAACTATTGACAGATTACAATTTTTCACACCACTTTTCCCACCTGCAACAATATCCGTTCCACGGCACACCTCCGCCACCAACTTCAGAGCAACAGGGTGCTGCGGCGCCGCAACCCTTATTTCAGTAACAGTGTCAGCACTACAGCACCGTGCCACTCCAAGAAAAGGGACTGAGGCTGTCAATGGGGGAGCTGGACGGACAAGTACGCTATCATAATCATCTGAAGCCACGCTATGTCGATCCAAAACAATGTCACCAACACGTAATACATGATTTTCCACAACTGCCGCCGCCCCCGACTCCAGAGCGACAGGATGCCGTGACGTATTTCAAGAACAGCATCCGCACCACGCAACCGTGCCACTCCAAAATCAGGGCCAGAGGCAGTCAACAGATAAGCTGACGGGCAAAAATCCGTTTGCATCATGGCACCGAAACTGATCATCAATACCAATACCACCACTGTATGGTACAACCATCTTGTCAGAATTGACTGCTAGTAGCTGCTTGCCACAATAAAATGATGTAAGAGTTGAGTCGTCTGAGTCGTCTGTAATCATCGAATCGCCTGTAGTGTGTACATATATTAGTGAGTCATGTGAGGTAAGTTTTTGTGGTTGCAGGGTTGATGCGCTGGCACGTTGAATGACACCCCCGCGGGTGTCCTATGCAAATACCAGAGAGGACAAACCCAGAGCTTCAAAGTCAACATCTGTCTGTCCCAACTTAAAAAGATCTTCAGGAGATGGGTTTGTCACGGTCTGCTGGGGCACCAGGCGGTTTTTTTTTTTTTTTTTAGTGCAGAAGATTTTCCCTTCAGTGGTCCAGGCCTTCTCAACAACTTCGATTTTCTTCACGTACGTGAGGAGCCTAGCTCTCAGGGGCGTCAGGTCGTCATTGAGAAAGACCTTTTTCTTGTATTCATCTTTGTTATACAAAGATTTCTTGGCGACCATGACCTCCTTCTTTTTTCTCCTGGAGATGAAGCGGACAAGTACTGGCTGTAGGCTTGCCTGTGCGGTGCATGGTGGAAATATCTTCCTCTCCCACTGTCACCCCACAGTCGCTGAACAACTTAAACACCTTATCTTGGAGGTTCTCGTTCGGCGTCTCAGCAAGTCCAGAAATCCTTATTGTCTCACGGCGGGAGTACTGAGCTAAACGATCGTTCTCATACTTTAGCAACAAGCATGTACCCTGGAACCGATTGCACATCTCTTGCTGACGCTGAAAGTCTATAGTATCAGATACCTGTGCACGAAGGGCAAAATGGTGATCTATGGCCTCTCCGACAGCCATAGAAATAGCAGTAACTAGAGCTGGAATACATTGTCAATCTCAGTACTTAGCGTGAGCCCGGAGTCTCTAATCGCTTGATTAACTCGAGTGAGGACTGTTTCATGAATATCGCTGATGTCGG
Source organism: Semisulcospira habei (assembly GCA_036245525.1). Lineage (NCBI taxonomy): Eukaryota > Metazoa > Mollusca > Gastropoda > Semisulcospiridae > Semisulcospira > Semisulcospira habei. The sequence goes on along the minus strand of BTPG01000005.1, from coordinate 102,115,566 downwards.
CCTGCCGCTGCTCACTCGCAGGCGCGGTTGGAGCAAAATCCATCCCCTGTGCCTCATGAATAAGAGACTCCAGTTCCTCTTCTGTCGGCTTCTGCTTTGCTTTCTTGGGGTCTCGTTTGTCGGATGGAGGTGTCAGAAGGTTAGGCGGACGTTTTGTCGGTCCTTTAGACAATCCTTTCGGTGAAGTGCTACTGTCACCCATTGTACGAAGCTTGATCAAATCACAGTGTTCGAATGTCAATGTGCCAATATACAGCACAGTACAGTAACAGCAAGCAGCAACAGTGTCAAAAACTTGATGATCACAACGGCATTATGCTATGATAATACCCTCAAAATTACTACCCTGGTTACATTTCATTCTCATCAAAATCACAAGTCTGGTTAGGCTCAATAGAACAGAAACAGTCTAATGCCTGGACTACATTTGTCTTAGACAAGAGTGATGGGTTTACTCAAGCGGGAGTCGAGCGTGTAAATGAGTCTATCAGAACATATGTCTGGTGTATCCTAGGAGCACAATCACTAACAAAATCAAACATTTTAAATGGGAGTGGCAAATTTGAAGCACAAAAACAATTTCTTGCTGATTTTGAAGATTCAATTAATTCAGTGGTTGATCTCCCATCTAGCATACAACGCTACCAAGATGTTTTAAGATATGCCAGATCAAAAGTTGATTTTGTAGTTGGCATCGGGTTATACATGTTACCATCTGACCTTCAACTCCAAATGGGGACAATAACAAATTATAATAATGAAATCATTGTTGCTGGTGTTGGTCAAAAATTAGGACTCAATCAATCTGTGAACTTAGGAGCAACAACCACACATGTACAGTGATTAAAATTATTACAGACACCTCCGGTAACACCCACGGCACCAGTAACATCATCACCCGTACAGACAGTAACAGCTTCGGCTTTGACACCGGCACCCATGCAAGCGGTAACACCAACCCTTGACACACATGAGTCAGAGAGAACTGCATTGGTAATAGTGTCCCACTGAATACATCTCCGAATACCTGGACATCATCTTCCAACCCTTTGTCCAGTCTCTACCTACCTACATTAAAGACACCAACCATGCTCTAGAGATCATAGACCAAGTCAACCAGAAACAACTTTTCAAACCTGAACTGTTGTTTTCCCTTGATGTCACTTCTCTACTGTTATACCGCACAATGACGGCCTCAATGCACTTGCATACTTACTCAACCAAAGAAGTCATAAACAACCTCCTACTCATACACTTCTACGTCTGGCTGAATTGGTTCTCTCTCTTAACAGTTTCACCTTTGATGGCGTCACCTTCGCTCAGTGCAGTGGCGTAGCGATGGGCACAAAAATGGGACCCAGCTATGCTTGCCTTTTCATGGGTTTCCTTGAGCAACAGATTCTTCAGCAATACACCGGGCCTGTCCCTGAGATGTATAAACGCTACATCGATGACGGTTTAGGAGCTACACACATGACCCAAGCTGCACTTTTAGAATTCATTCACTTCGTGCAGGGCTTCCATCCAGCCATCAAGTTCACATACACTATATCAGCTACTTCAGTCGACTTTCTGGACATGAACATCAGGATTGACTGCGGAATGTTGAAAACTTCAATACATTACAAACATACCGACTCACATTCCTACCTCGACTACCGATCTTCTCACAACCCCAAAACTAAAAACAGTATTTCCAGTTTCTTCGGCTAAAAAGAATATGTTCCGAAGAATCAGATTCTAATGTTCAATCCAAAGAAATGGCTGGATTTTTCGAAGAATCAGATTCTAATGTTCAATCCAAAGAAATGGCTGGATTTTTCATCGACAGACATTACCCACAAGGATCTCTCCAAACGGTTCAAAAACTTAGTCGCGCGAGTACACTGCAGACTAAACCTACTCGTAACCATGATCTACCATCCCACTAATCCGGTTCGTAAAATCCTTCTTTCTAACTGGGGTCTTTTGTCATCCAGTCAAGAATCTGCTGCTATCTTTTCTGAACCTCCGTTGGTAGCTTTCAAGAGGGATATTAATTTGCGGGACATGCTTGTTCGCTCTACTCTCAAGCCTCGTCATACCACCAGACCTCTCCGTGCAATGTTCCTAATTGCAAGACGTGTCCTTTTATTTGCCCTTCCACCGTGGTGATTGGTCCACGTTACAAATTCAACATAGACAGATACTTCACGTGTCAAACCACCAACGTGATTTATGTCATCTCCTGTGTGAAATGCGGCCAACTCTATGTTGGAGAGACGGAAAGAACCATCAACGACCGATTCAAAGAACATCTTCAGTCTGTCAAGTACCAATACAACAGACCGTTCAGACGACATTTCATCAGGCCGACCACTCCGTCTCGGACATTCGGGTTAAAAGCCTCTGGCTTATGCAAGCTAGTACTGTCTGGGCCAGGAAAGACCGTGAAAAATTTCTGATTAATAAACTGGGCACTGTGGCGCCACTCGGGATGAATATGAAAGATTAACATTTTTTACCTTGCTTGTGTCTGCTAACTGTACCTTTACCTCATTGTTTTACTACTCACTAACCAGTTAGGTGAGGTTGGCGCTGGTTGATTTGTACATTTCCCTTGGGGTTTGCCTTCGGGTTGGTGTTTAGCAGGCTTTGTGTATTAGACACTCAGCCTACTTCGTGCCCAAGGGTAATCCCCGTTCGTTCTCTCTCTCTCTCTCTCTCTCTCTCTCTCTCTCTCTCTCTCTCTCTCTCTCTCTCTCTCTCTCTCTCTCTCTCTCTCTCTCTCTCTCTCTCTGGCCTCATCTACACGCCTTTTCTTTCGCTCGCTCCTGCACGTGCTTGCACATACTCTTGTCTCCCGTGTTCAGGTTCTTTCCGAGTCTCTCTCACGATTTTTCGTTGACGTCATTTTTACTTTTTCCGCACTTTTGTTCTTCCTTTTCTTTTATTTTACGTCACCTCCTTCAGTTGCCACATTCCTTCTGCCAATGAAGATAAGTAGCGGCTAATCTCTCTGTTTGTTTGTTTGTCTATTTTGACAAAGGGTATTTACCCGAAATATTAATAAATTGTGGTGTACCCGTCTTTTCTAAGCGTGTTTCTTATTCCGTTGGGTACTTCTTTGCATATTACATGCTTGGCAGTCACCTTTTTGGTCTGGATTGCATTGGTAATAGGCCTCACTGGATTAGGGGTATTACTTCTTTACCTGTTTCATTAAATATCCAGTTATTAACCCTCCTACTGTCACCAAAAAGACCCACACATGTTCTGCCATAAACCCAACTACCTTTGCTGCTGTAGTAATAAGCCAATTGACAACTGTGCCAAGCGTGTTTCTTATTCCGTTGGGTACTTCTTTGCATATTACACGCTTGGCAGTCACCCTTTTGGTCTGGATTGCATTGGTAATAGGCCTCACTGGATTAGGGGTATTACTTCTTTACCTGTTTCATTAAATATCCAGTTATTAACCCTCCTACTGTCACCAAAAAGACCCACACATGTTCTGCCATAAACCCAACTACCTTTGCTGCTGTAGTAATAAGCCAATTGACAACTGTGTACTTTCAGAGCCAATTTCTTAAGCAAGTCTGATATGTGAGAGTTGTTTCTTTACCCATGACTTTTGGGTCAGCTGGGGCCGGTGGGCCTGGCGGTGTTGGAGGTAGAGAACCACCAACCCCGCTTGCGCCAGAGACAGTCAACACAACAGTACTGATAATAAACCACGGAGCAGTAATTAAACTTGCAATACCCTGTTATCTGAAAAGTGTTTTAAGTCTCTCAGCCAGAGTAGTGTCTTCGTGAAGCATTTTCTGAATAGTTTCTCTAATCCTGTTGACCTGTGTTTTCAGTTTTTGTCTTCCAATACTAATTGTTTCTAACCTTCCTGATCTTTCTATCTGCAAATCATTTAATCTGTGTTGTATTCTTTCTTTCATTTCTGTGTCAAGATTCCCATTGTCTGCTGTAGCCAGTTTTTCTTTTTCACGTTCTATGTGTTTATCAAGCTCACTTAGTTTGGCTACATTATTCACCATCTCACATCTGCAGTGATTTATCCAAGCCCATAATTTCCCTCATTGACAATGGTGGATCATCTATTGTTTTCATAACGTCATTTATTTGCCCTTCAGTAAATGAGGTTTCTTGTATCACTGTTTTGCTATTTCTGGCAGGCTTGTTACTGCTGCCATTTCAATATCTTGCCCTGTTGGCAACTTTGTTTGCGTGTCGTGAAGCGCACTAACAAGACGTGGTGCAAGTGGTGGCGCGGGAGACCCTCCAATACCAAGGTACCTTGCCAACCCAGAGTTACCACCAACTTCACCTTTAATTGTACTTAAAGCTCTAAACTTAGAAGGATTATTTTTATGTGTTAGATATATTTCCCCTTTGTCCGTATTTACAAATAAGTGTCCTTTATCATATTTAAACTGATTATGATCTATTACATCTGGGCGCGCTCCAACACTGTCATAAAATGTACAACAAACCAAGGGGAATTACTCAGCGCTGGACAACAGTTAGATCCCCTGCCCCCGCCTATCAGGCACCCAATCGCCAGCCCACAGAGAAATACGCAGGTATAGAATAAGACGATCATTTGCATCTTCAAATAAGAGACTATACTTTAAATTACAAAACTTGCCAGCTGACACTGTTTTTCACATTTTTGATGTCAAGATTAAACCCATTGTGCTATACGGGTCAGAGGTTTGGGGTTTCCAGATGATGTAATTGAGCAGGTTCATATAAAGGTTTGTAAAATGGTCCTTGGTGTTGGAAGAGATGTAAAAAACAATATTGCGCTGGGTGAGTGTGGAAGATTCCCTATGTATATTGATGCCTATGTTCGAATGGTGCAGACTTCTTACCATGTCATGCTTCATGCCATGCCAGTACTAAAGTTCTGAAATTTGCAGATGACACCACAGTGGAAGGGTGCATTACAAACTCAGACGAATCCGCTTACCGTAGTCAGGTTGAGACTCTAATTAGTTGGTGTAATAACAACAACCTTGAACTGAACTCTGGCAAAACAAAAGAAATGATTGTGGACTTTAGAAAGAAACAGTCCCCTCCCCCTCCCCCTCTTGTGATCAATAGTGAAATCATTGAAACAGTCCAGAACTTTAAGTTTCTTGGCACTACCCTGTCATGTGACCTGAAGTGGGAGGAAAACACTCGCCTTATCGTCCAAAAAGCACAGCAGCGCTTGTTCTTCCTGCGACGTCTGAAAAGTTTCGGTCTCGGTGCCCACATGTTGATGCAATTCTACCGAGCTGTGATTGAGAGCGTGCTCACCTTTTCGATCACGGTTTGGTATGGTTCCATCACGGCCAAAGAGAAAATCAGACTGAGTAGGGTGGTCAAGACCGCTTCAAAAATCATAGGCAGAGATCTTCCTAGCCTGGACTCACTGTACCAGCAGCGTCTCTTACGTAGAGCACGTCTTATCTCCAGTGATTCCACCCACCCCGGCAATGAGCTTTTTCAAATTTTACCATCAGGGCGCAGGTACAGGTCCATCAGTACCAAGACCAGCAGATTCCGCAACAGTTTTTTCCCTCTTGCTGTTCACGCTCTCTCTGATCAACCGGACTAATTGGAGAGAGCGCGAGTGGCGAGTGAGAATGACTGTGTACAGTCAGTTTTTAACTGTATCAGATCTCTCTCTCTCTCTCTCTCTCTCTCTCTGTGTGTGTGTGTGTGTGTGTGTGTGTGTGTGTGTGTGTGTGTGTTTAGTCTTAGTAACTGACATCAAGACAAATTCCAATGTTTTTATTGTTTTGTACATGGAAACATATGGCAATAAACCATCTTATCTTATCTTATCTTAAACAGATACCCAAGACAGTGTTACACGATGTTATGTATGCATGATGCTTCAGGTAGATCGAACTGGGCTACGCAAATAAAGACTCTATTGTGTATGCACGGGTTTGGGTATGTATGGGAAATGCAGTCAGTTGGAAACACTCCTCTGTTCATTCAGATATTCAAAGATCGGCTGATGGATTTTTTTCCGACAGGACTGGCATGCATCCCTTTCCTCAAACACAGAATACTGCCATTACCACCCAGAAATACTTAGAGCCAGTTACATAGGGCAGCTGAACTCTTGTGAACTCAGGCGGGCAATATGTTTACTTAGATGTAACCGTTTACCTTTAAACGGAGTATCCAGATTTGGAAAACCCATCACTAATCCAGAATGTAATTCATGTGATTGGCATAAGGCTGAAGATTTGTGTCATTTTCTGTTCGAGTGTCCAAAATATTCCCCTTTACGTAAAAAGTACATTCTACTGTTTTACTACAGATTCCCATCCGATCTTAAAGTTCAGCTGCTGTGTGGAAACCTACATGATAAACTGGTTTTTAAAGTTGCTATGTATATTTCAGGTTGCCTTAAATTAAGGAATTAGAGGGATTTTTCTTGTTTTTTTGTTTTTTTATGTGCGCTGATGTAATGCTATATGAGTGTGTTTTACAACCACCTTCCTGTATTTTCTGGTTGTAAATTGTATTTTGTGTTCATATGGGCCAGATGGCCTGCAAAAACTGAAATAAATTTATTATTATTATTATTATTATTATTATTATTATTATTATTACACACACACACACCTATCTGGTTTGTGAAATAAACATCAGAAAACATATAAACACGCGTAGTGACGTAAACGGCACTAGATCGAGGAAAAGCAGGTTTACTTCAAGTTTCATTGATGCTGTTCGTATTTATCACACAAGTGATTTCAATCATGTTGCATCCGTGTATCACCGGTCGCAGATCTACAAGAACGCGCCGATCTACACAAACTGTAAGTGAAAAATGAGCACCAGCAATCACAGGTCACAGAAGCTATAAGTGCCTGCAGAGCCGGGTAGGTGTTTTTTGTTATTGGTGTTGCATTAAAAAATTTTTAAAAAACTTATCCGAGCCATTTTTGTCTCTTCGCAGCTGGATGGCAGTGCTGCTCAGCGCTCTCTATTGCTGGCTGTGTTCACAGTGACACACTTTCACTCACAAATAAAATCGAAGTGTGTGTGTGTGCGTGTGTGTGTGTGTGTGTGTGTGTGTGTGTGTGTGTGTGTGTGTGTGTGTGTGTGTGTGTGTGCGCGTGCGTGTGTGTCTGTGAAAGAGAGAAAAGGAGAGAGGGAGAAAGTGATTATTAATAAATAAGCTTGCATGTATGATTTGTATTTCAAGTTGAATGGTCACTGTTCTCATGTCATTGGGCTTCAGAAAACTCTTCACGAATTGGTAAAGCAAGAGCAGCCTTTCTTGAGTTGAAAAAAAGTGTGGAGTTCCAGAGTGCTGTCACAACAGACCAAAGTCCGGATTTTCAACTCAAACGTAAAAGCAGTTCTCTCTCACAGTGCGAAGAAACGCACCGTTCGCAAGATCATTGAGGAGAAACTGAGATTGAGAGACATTGACGGCTCGAAAATATGTGCACTTGCACTGCGAATAATCGAGAATGGAAAAGACAGACCAGATCAGATTTGTCTCACGAATGGACCATGCTGCCGTGCTGAGAGAGCGGATAAATCTGAAAAACACCGGTTTGGGAATCTCCGAGGATCTGACAAAACTGAACTTCCAGCGCCTAATCAGACTGAAGCAACACGAAGGTGTGCTTGAGGCCCGGTCCGCAGCCGGCGGCAGTTTTTTTGCAAAACTGCTAGATTTGTCTATCTTGGAGATCGTCAGCGGATTATAAGATAAGCGCATTATAAATACCGTAATTATTATTATTTATTATGAGTGCATTTTTGGCTTTGTTAAAAGTAACAAATAATTGCATCACAAAATTACCTAGGTGTTGCATTTTCAAAAATATTCTGCAACCACCTCATACAGCTTTATAGGGATGCAATAAAATGGAGGCGGCGTTTAGTACATGCATTGAGTTTGCAATTTTCAGTTTACACCGTACGCCTACCCAAAGAGCCCCCCCCCCCCCTCCCCCCCCCCCCCCCCCCCAGCAGGTCCAAAATCTGTTTGGGAATACAGGATATTCTCCAGCGGATTGCGGGGCGCCTGTGGGTAGTCCCTATTGCTATATGCAGTAGGCTGTGTTCAGTGAAAGGCTCAAAAACATAGGTCTGTCATTCCTTCTCTCCCACTTTCTAGATCTCGTGAGCGATGCAGTCACAAAAAGGGTAGCTGACAATTCTGATTACTCGAAAAGATTTTGACAACTGAGCAGTGTTTCAACCAAACTCCATTAAATTATAACTTTTGGGGCTGGGGAAAATACGTACATGTACTATATAAAAGCCAGTCTTGGCTACCGTGCACCCCCCCCCCCTCCCCCACAATACTCAATAAGATGGGTTTCAATGTGTACCTTAGAATGTCGTAAGATATTTAAGAGATGTTTCCCATAAAATCCTTAGGAACACACCAGAGATATAGCTCTTTGTGGGTCCTAAAGTGAGCTTGAGAAACATTTTCCTCTAAATAAACCAGAATTTATCACAGGAGCCCGAATCAGGCAATATTATGTTAAGGCATACCTTCTGCGTCCTCAGCAAAAACAGAATGAAAATATATTGAAGCTGTGGCTCACAGTGATGGTATTTGTGCACCCAGTAAATGGCCATTCCGCGAATAAAACCATAAATATGTTTCCTCCGTTTTTACACTGGTTTTTTGGCTTATTACCCAACGATAGAGTGTGATAGGTCACATGCTGAATTGCGCCCCCTTTTACCGTACATAGAACAAAGATCATGCGCATACCCCTTTAATATTTTGTTTCATTTTAACAAGTAACATTGATATAAAGTCGCGATCATTAATATAATATCGGTATTTATAATGCGCTTATCTTATAATAATTATAACTCTAAGCGCGCACTCACAACTCGCACACGCATGCGCACGCTTTTCTCTCAACATGATCGGTCCAGCTCCACGAGGACCAGCAAGGCCAGGTCAGACTAAACAGTGACCTCCCAGAACCATTCCCCATTCGCAACGGCGTGAAGCAAGGCTGCGTGCTGGCACCGACCCTCTTCACCATCTCCTTCAGCACGATGTTGAAGCAGGCCACAGTGGACCTCGACGATGACGACACCAGTGTACATCAGGTATCGTCTCGATGGCAGCCTGTTCAACCTCATACGACTGCAGGCCCACACGAAAACCCTAGACCAACTGATTCGTGAGCTGCTCTTTGCTGATGACGCTGCCCTCGTTGCACACACAGAGAGAGCCTTGCAGCGCATTACGTCCTGCTTCGCAGATGCCGCCCAGCTTTTTGGACGAGGTCAGTCTGAAAAAGACAGAGGTCCTTCATCAGCCAGCACCCAAGGAAGAGCATCGCCCTCCCCACATCACCATCGGCGAGTCCGAACTGAAGTCTGTACACCAGTTTACCTACCTCGACTGCATCATCACGTCAGACGCCAAGCTGGACAAGGAGCTGGACAACAGGCTGGCAAAAGCGAACAGTGCTTTCGGACGACTATTCAAGCGGGTGTGGCACAATCAACAGCTGAGAAAAAGGCACCAAGATCAGCGTGTACAGAGCTGTCGTCCTCACCACCCTGCTGTACGGTTCAGAGTCCTGGGCCCTCCACCGCAGCCAACTACGACTCCTCGAACGCTTTCAGCACCGCTGCCTGCGTACTCAGCAATCACTGGAGTGACTATGTCACCAACGTCGAGGTCTTTGAACAGGCGGAAACTTTGAGCATCGAGGCTTTGCTGCTGCGGACACAGCTTCGCTGGGCGGGGCACGTCTCCAGGATGGAGGATCATCACCTACCCAAGATCACTCTGTTTGGCGAGCTCGCCACTGGACACCGAGACAGAGGGGCACCAAAGAAGAGATACAAAGATGGTCTCAAGAAGTCATTTAGTGCCTGCCAAATCGACCACCCTCGCGCTGGGACCATACGGCGTTGAGGCGCGTCCCCTGGGTGGTGGATAGGGGGTCCCTCGTGAGAGGGGTGCACCGAATGAAATAAGGTGCCGTGAACCAACATGGTCTAAGGGAAGGTGACCCCGACAGAAAACCCCTGGTCCTCCTAGTAAGGGGGTTGGGCGTGGGGGTAGCTTCCCCACCCTGCAAAAAAGGAAATAGCTACAAAAACGCCGACGAAAAGATTAACAGTAATTCCTTTCCTGGAGAAGACTTATGACGTCCTGTGGTGAAAGCCGGAAGTCTTCGGAAGCCACAGGACCGAGCCGCCTCTCTCTATCCAGGGATACAACCATGGGCACATGGAACGTCAAGACCATGTACCAGAGCGGCAAGGCCGCCCAGATAGCAGCGGAAATGCAAAAGTACAACCTTTCCCTGCTAGGCATCAGTGAAGCCAGATGGACGCAGTCTGGCCAGAAAAGGCTGTTAAGTGGGGAGATGATTCTGTATTCAGGTCATGAAGAGGAGAATGCCCCCCATACAGAAGGAGTAGCACTCATGCTGTCACCAGTGGCACAGAGAGCGCTGATGGGCTGGGAACCTCTTGGGCCAAGAATTATAACAGCAGCCTTTAGAACTAAGAAAAAGCTCAAGCTGAACGTCATCCAGTGTTATGCGCCCAACAATGACAGTGACGAGGAAGAGAAACAAGAGTTCTACGACCGACTCCAGAGTGCCGTGGACAAATGTGCGGAGCGAGACATCACCATCGTCATGGGCGATTTTAATGCCAAAATAGGGGAGGACAACACCGGATACGAAGAGGTGATGGGGAGACAGGGACTAGGCTCGGAGATGAGTGAGAACGGTTTGTAGACTTTTGTGCTATAAGCCGACTTGTCATTGGAGGCAGCATCTTCCCACACAGAAGAATACACAAAGCAACTTGGGTCTCACCTGACCATACAACAGAGAACCAAATAGACCATATCTGCATTAGCAAGAAATTTAGAAGATCCCTTCAAGATGTTCGAGTGAGGAGGGGAGCAGATGTCGCCTCAGACCACCATCTGCTTACCTTAAGAATGAAGCTCAAGCTAAAGAAAAGCCGCACAGAGACAACAAGAAGACAGCGCTATAATGTAGGCCTCCTGAGAGAAACTGGAGTTAGAGAAGAGTTCAAACTGGTGCTGTCCAACCGGGTTCAAGCGCTACAGGAGCTAGTAAATGAAGAGGAGGCGGTCACCACAGAGCAGCTGTGGAAGGCAGTTAGAGAGGCGCTGAACTCAACCTGCAAAGACACTGTAGGGTTCAGGAAACACCACCACAAGGACTGGCTGTCGGCACAGACCTTGAAGAAGATAGAAGCGAGGAAGCAGAAGAAAGCAGCGGTCAACAACAGTCGCACGAGAGCAGCCAAAGTAAGGGCACAGGGGAGCCAACCGCGAGGTGAAGAGGAGTATCAGGGCAGACAAGAGGGCATACACAGACAGCCTGGCAGCAGAGGCATAAAAGGCAGCAGGCAGCGGCAACATGAAACAGCTCTACGACATTACCAGAAGATTGTCGGGTGTGGAGTTCCAGAGAGCTGTCACAACATACCAAAGTCCGGATTTTCAACTCCAATGTAAAAGCAGTTCTCCTATATGGAGCAGAGACTTGGAGATTGACAAAAACCACAGTCAACAGACCTTCATGAACAGTTGCCTTAGAAGAATTTTGAAAATCCACTGGCCAGAGAAGATCAGCAACGTCAGACTCTGGGAGAAAACAGAGCAGATAACAGCAGAGAATGAAATTGGGCGAAGAAGATGGGGATGGATCGGTCACAGTCTGAGAAAGCCAGCTTCCAGTATCACTAGGCAGGCATTGTCATGGAACCCCCAGAGAAAGAGGAAAAGAGGTAGGCCGAGAAACACCTCCAAGCGTCGAGACCTCCAAGCAGACATCAAGAGACTGGGAACCACCTGGAGTAGAATCGAAGGAGAAGCACAGGACAGGAGTTGCTGGAGGTCTCTCGTCGACGGCCTATACTCGGGTAGGGGTGACAGGCGTAAGTAAGTAAGTAAGTAAGTAAATCGACCACCGCCAGGGGTCTTCGCTTGCTGCGGACCGTGACACCTGGCGCTCCACCATTCACAAGGCAGCCGTCTCCTTTGAGGACTCTCGCAGAGCTAACCTCAAGGACAAGCGGCTCAGGAGAAAAAAACAGAGTTGTCTTAACTCAGAACCTTGACCAGACACTGCGGTCGAACCTGTCTGTCCCGGATTGGCGTCCGCAGTCACGAAAATGCCTGCAGACGACGTGGGCAAGCCCTATAGAATCTTCGTTCGCGAAGTCAAGCCATGAGATCAGGTTCAAAATTACCCTAATAACCCCACGCACTCATCTCCCCTCTTTGCATACGTGCATATCTTGCTGCCACAAAATATCTCTTCGGTGTTATTTGCATCAATGTCATATTAAGACTAAATTTCTGCTACTGAACATTCACAAGGTTCAAATATGCTCACCTGACAGCCACACCTGCAGCTGCACTCGGGGCATGAACCACACTTACTGCACATGATGTCTTTGTAGCTTCATAGCTATAATACAATGTACAGAAACCATAATATTTTATGTGCTGCATTGATTGCAATGGTATACCAATTTACCTACTTGGGGCACCACACCACAATGTCAGTGTTTCAATACTCAACTGTGAGGGTGATTATGTATGTTGCAGGGGCGGATCCGTTACCTTAGAGGGGTAGGGGTGGTGGGTGTGGTCCAACGTTTTGCTCACCTGACAACAACAAAACAAGATGCTAGACCTTCATCCAGTGGCCCAAAAATCAAACAGGCGTGGGTGAAGTGCTGGGGGGGGGGGGGGGGGGAAAGAAGGCCTGTGTATCTCACCACAATATCAAACAGCGGGGGGGGGGGGGGGGGTAGCGCCAGAAACTCATTGGGTGGGGATGGGGCCAAACACACACCACCAAAAGGGTCTTTGTTTTTTTAAACTTTTTTTTTATTGCAAGGAGGGGGGGGCCGCACAGATCCGCCCCTGTGTTGCATTACACAATACAATTTACATAAAGATAAATACACATTATGCTAAAACTTGTCCAACGTATTTGACACTATGATGTAGATCAGCATGCCTGCTGCTGAAATGGAGACAAGTGTGTGTGATATACACATGTGACAGTGTACTGATGTTCTCCGGCATCCCTTTGACATAAGTTGTCACTAAAAAAGTAGAATAAAATTTCTTACTCGATATGCTGCCAAAATCACAATGCTGGGCTCACTTAATTCCATTTTATTTTTCCTGTGACATTTAGACTAGCTAGGGATAGGGGTGGTGGAGATGCTAATGTAGTTTAGGCTTGATGGTATTGGGGGAAGGGGGGAATGGGGGTATTATCTGATATATACAAGGCTAAATGAAGCTAGTATTGTACTACGATCGTGCATAGTGCACATATAGCATGCGTGCGGCGCTAGCAAGCGAGTCCATGCTGACGTTTGACCTTTGATCCCACAGTGCCAAGTTTGACAGGTCTTTGATCTTTTACCCTTCGAAAACAGGCACTATTACAGAAGAACATTTATACCCAATTCTGCAGTGCGATCAATTTCACAACTAACACATCGAAGTCTACATAAAGCATAATTGGAACCGACAATGCACCCTCAAAGCTGCAACACTACGGGACTCTCTGAATCAAGTGAATGAACACGTGTATACATTGTGCACCTGTCCAACTTCCGTTGACTGATGTCAATTTTACTTATTCGGGGGATCATCTTGTTTCGCTTCCTCTTTCTCCTCTTCAATTCCGAGTCTGTCAGTTTCGGCGCGACTCGATGATACTTCCTTTTCTTTCTTCGCTGGTTCATCCGCCATCTTGTCTCTGATTGGTTATAATTATGCAGATGACCAAAGGTCGTATAGAATAGTTATGACGTCAGCTACCATCGTCTATCGGAAGCAAACTTTTGACCGGGTCCAGCTTCACGATTCCGGTGGCCTCTTTCGCTTTGAACGGACGAAAGAAAGCATTTGGTGGGACAATAGGGTGGTCACCTGTCTAAGTGGGCATGTATGAAGCCAAGTAAAAGCTTTTTGCGAACTGAAGCATTAAAAAAGGTCGGTCGTGCTCCTTTAAAAAGAACACTGCCGAT
>BTPG01000005.1:101903197-102101017 GCA_036245525.1 Semisulcospira habei | reverse complement strand
CGTCCCCCAAGATAATGGAGGCACTTGGTCTGTCAATGCACAGGTCGAGAAGATCAGGAAACTCCTGGAGAAAAATGGTGTCGGTCAGCTGGTTGGCTTTGCTGGGTGGGGGTCGATAAAGCAGCTGTGGAAGTAAACAGGACAGTTCAGCCAATTCAAAGGACAAATGGCCGAAAGCAAAAGAGTCAGTGTATGTAATAAAAGCTTGAAGTGATGACCTGAAAATGAAAGCCAGACCTCCGCCTCTTGAAGCACGGGGGTAGGACTTCATGACATAGTTGTCATGTCCTTGCATTTTGGCTCATCTCCAGTGACACTGAAGACAAGTCTCTGTCAGAAACAGAAGATCAATCTCGTTGTCTTGGATGAATTGACTGATTTCAGCCCGTTTTTTTTTTTTTTCTGGAGAACCGACAGACCTTGCATTAAACAAAGCAACAGTCAGTTTACCAGCAGACAGCATGCGGGCATTTGACTTCAAATCAGCACGAGTTGGTACAGCTGGCAGCAGGATGGAAACTTCACTAATTTGTGCCAGTTGACATGATCCCGACAGCGTTCATGCACGTGACTGGCCTACCTCTCTTCCGACGACCACCCCAAAAAGGACGCTTCTTCTTGGCAGTGTGCCTGTGGGTGCAGGAGAGAGGAGCCGGGAGTGGATGCGGAAATAGTGAAGGCGGTCACAGAGAGCAGCAGGAACAGGTTTGGAGGGGCCGTTCACCGAGTGCAAGCAAGTACTCCCTGTTGTACTGGTGGCGCAGAGGCACAGTTTGTGTAAGCGCAGCTCGGTCAGTAAAACAGGCACGTGCAGCCACACCAGGGTATACAGGCTCTGACACAGTCACAGTCACAACAGACAACTGGGTCAGTTGGGCTGAATACCTGAGTACAAGTCACAGGTGGATTCAACATCTGGGTCGCTGGCAGATGTGCTCTGATGAGTAAGTGGGTCACAGGCAGGAATGATAACTGGTGTTCAAACACTGCTTGTCCGGATACCGTACCAACCAAACGAATCATTAAAAACATAAAATGTAAAAGAAGGGGAGAGTTGTATTTCCAGTCATAAGACTATCGACCATATGACTATCGACCAAAAATGTCAAAATTTTCATTGGGTAGGGCTATAAACTATAGACCTATCTATACCTAGTACTATCAATACATAGGCTAGTGAGAAATTGAAATACGTTAGCGATGTATCGATACAATCACCCATCGATACGTAAGACTATCGACCACAGGATACGCAGAGCTATCAAGACCACCTTCACCCCCAAACCATGAACGCTCAAGCCGGATACAAAACAGTGCCGAATCTTGAATAGCCTGGTTATTTGCCGGATGCTGAATGGTCATAATTTTTTCAAATGACACCGGAAAAGCTGTCATATGAGATCGAGAATGTTCTCGTTTCTTATTCACTTGAGTAAACACGAACTGAATTCTCTGTATCGTGTACAAGTTTCATCTATATTGTATACAGTGTTTCAAACCATGTCTTTCTCGGAGATAGGACCCATGGAGCGAATTTCCACGTCCGCCTTCACAACCAGCGGTGCACCTGCAACGAAACAAAGAAAGATACAAACACAAGCTGAGAGAGAGAGAAAGAGAGAGAGAAAGAGAGAGAGAGAGAGAGAGAGAGAGAGAGAGAGAGAGAGGGAGAGAGAGACAGACAGACAGACAGACAGACAGAGACACACAGAGAGAGAGTGACAGAGAGACAGCTAATACAAACACAAGCTGAGAAAAACAGGGAGAGAGAGAAAGAGAGAGAGAGAGAGAGAGAGAGAGAGAGAGAGAGAGAGAGAGAGAGAGAGAAAGAAAGAAACAAAGAAAGAAACAAAGAAAGAAACGAAGAAAAAAACAAATGAAATACTCAGTCATACTTACACTAATTACCCCTACCCCTCGAAATGACTTTTTTTGGAAGCCTATGACACCCTCAGAATAGACCAGCAGAACATTCTGGACGTCTATTAGATATATTAAGAAGATATTCTCCTGGGGATCAATTCTTACGATAGGTCTATCGTAGGCCCGGACGACGTTGTCCGAGCCTAAATCAGCCGACAAGTCGGTATTCACGAGCCGACAAAATACTTGGGCTTACGGCACTAGCTGGCATCAGCGCTAAATTTAGAATGGAAATTCCCGCAGTCACGCACGTGCTTTTGGTATGCGTTTACGGACACAGCGACGGTTCGAGTTTTCCAAGGCTGCACAGTGGACAGCCTCCCGACCAAGAAAGTGAAAAAAAAGCAAATTTCACTGACAAAGAAACGGATTTTTTTTGGGAGGAAGTTGGTGTGGATTACACTCTGCTTGTATCAGACCTCCAAAACAAAGTGACTGTCAAGAAGAAAAGAGAGGTCTTCCACTGAGAACATTTCAGAAAAAGAAGTGTAAAGATGTGTTTGAAATCGCACACTATATGATGCAATGGCCTGTTTATCGGCCGGCAGTATACACTTGAGCGACACAAGTCAGTCTGAATTTTATGTCTAGTTCATGTGTGTCTGGAGGACGTTTTGCTTTGAATTGCCGTCGTCAGCGGACGTGGCCAAACCATGGAGATGAAACTGCACGTATCTCGATCTCCGTTTAAATCCCCCGTATTGGCTAGGGATTAGGATTGATAGCTCTAGGGCTTTCCTGCTGAGTTGCGTTAGTAGGTCTTTGGTTCACATAGAGTTGTATCCTAGCTTTTGTGAGATTCGTTGGACAAGTTTACTTCATTGCGCCAATTATATAATAATTATTATTTTTCTCTCTTCCCCTCCTTTTATTTCTACACTCTCCTTCTCCCCATGTTTTTTGGGGTGTGGTGTAGATATTTGTTGTCTGTGGCCTTTTTTTAACACTATGAGAGGTATTACAGGTTTTCTGTGGATTTATTGAACTTTATCAGTTCACATGTTTTTAGGGGTGAACTCGTATGGTTCACTGCGTTTCAGTGCAGTCCCTGGTTTTGGGTGTCAACAGAGTATGGGGGTAGGTTGTATTTGCCCCGTTTTCACCCCTACCCCCATACTCTGTTGGTACCCACAACCAGGGACTGCAAACGCAAATCCACAGCAAACCTGTTATGTCAGAGTGTTAAAAAAGGCCACAGACAACAAATATCAACACTTCTTTGACGTTATCAAAGGGGCATCTAAACGACACCCCGAAAACAGGGGCGAGAAGGAGAGTGGAGAAAATAAAAGGAGGAGAGGAATGAAAACAAAACAAAACAAAAAACAAACCGCAACAACAACAAGAAACAGAAAGGCAAAGCCCTTAAGGCTCACGTGTATGATCGATCCACACATGTCTGACAATAAGTAAAGGGATGGCTCCTGCAAAAAACAAAATCCAAGTTTTCTCAAAATTTAATTAGTTTTCACACATCTGTGTGACCCCCCCCGTGACCCTTGACCTTTGCGATGAGCCAACTAAATTAGGATACATAGTCTTATCATCAGCTACCTTTGTGCCAAATTTGATAAAAAAAACGTTTGCAAAAATGTTGATAATAACTACAATTACTGGCATTTTACACACATCTGTCGACCTCTTGGGACCCATGACCTTTTCCGACGGGTCATCTAAATTAGTATAGGTCTTACCATCGGGTATATCTGTAGCAAGTTTGGGTTTGAAGTTGTGAATAGTATTTGAGAAATAACATCTATTCTCAAAATATGGCGATTTTGAACCTATTTCTCCAGCTTTTGTGACCTTTGACCTTTCTGAGGGATCAACCAGATTAGTATGCATAGAAAGGTCTTACCATCAGGTATCTTGGTGCTAAGTTTGGGTTTGAAGTTGTGGATAGCATTTGAGAAAAAAACATCTTTACCAAAAAAAAATATGGCTTTTGGGCCTATTTCCTGAGCTCCTGTGACCCTTGACCTTTCAGAGGGATCAACCAAATTAGTATGCATCTAAAGGTCTTATACCATCAGGTATCTTTGTACCAAGTTTGGGTTCGAAGTTGTGAATAGTATTTGAGGAAAAATAATGTCCCAAAATCACTATTTTGTATATATTTCGTGATCCTCTGTGACCTTGACCTTGTGAGAAGTCACTGTAATTGGTATGTTTAGAAAGGTCTTGCCACAAAGTATCCTTGGGCCACGTTTGAAGAATAGCTTGAATAGTCTCCGAGAAAATGCCAACATTCAAGTTTACTACGGACGACGGCGGATGGACGACAGTCGACGGATGACGGACGGACGACTACTGGCCCAAAACTTTTGCTTCGCGCGTGATCCCCAAATGACACAATGAAGTAAAATTGCCCAACACGAAAGTTGAACCTCACAAATGCTAGGATACAACTCTGTGCCAGCATCCTTCCTAAATTCAGCCAACGACATACTAACACAAGTCAGTAGGAAAGCCTATCAATCCTTAACCCTACCCAATGCGGGGATAGGGTTTAAACGGAGAACGAGATACGTGCAGCAGAATGCTACACTAAAATTTCACCTCCACGGTTTGGTACCGGCGAAACACACGTGAACTAGACATACAATTCAGACTGAATTGTGTCGCTCAAGTGTGTATGGCTGGCCGATAAACAGGCCATTGCATCATATAGTACTTACTTACTTACGCCTGTCACCCCTACCCGGGTATAGGCCGTCGACGAGAGACCTCCAGCAACTCCTGTCCTGTGCTTCTCCTTTGATTCTACTCCAGGTGGTTCCCAGTCTCTTGATGTCTGCCTGGAGGTCTCGACGCCAGGAGTTTCTCGGCCTACCTCTTTTCCTCTTTCCCTGGGGGTTCCTGCCTAGTGATACTGGAAGCTGGCTTTCTCAGACTGTGACCGATCCATCCCCATCTTCTTCGCCCAATTTCATTCTCTGCTGTTATCTGTTCTGTTCTCTCCCAGAGTCTGACGTTGCTGATCTTCTCTGGCCAGTGGATTTTCAAAATTCTTCTAAGGCAACTGTTCATAAAGGTCTGTACTCTGTGCATCATATAGTGTGCGATGTCAAACACATCTTTACATCCTGTCTGTGGAAGCGGAACCCATAAATATCTTGTCGTCGTTGTACACCTCTAACGGATGTACTGCACCTAAATACTCACGTTGAAACAAACACGAAGGACGCCACTTTGGTTTCGGGGGGGGGGGGGGGGGGGGGGGAGGGGGGAGGGGAGGAGGGGAGGGGTGTGTGTGTGTGGGGGGGGGGGCCTACGGCGTTTAGTCCGGCGGCGATTTCACGGGACTAAATTTTGCCCGTTTAGTCCCGCCTTTAGGGCGGGCCTATGGCGTTGTTCGGCTTCATGAATCCGGGCCTACGGTTTTAGGCCAGGCCTACGTTTTGGTCGGGTCTAAATCGGTAGGTCGCTCACGTGAATCGACCACCTGGTTTCGTACGGATGGACCTATGTGCTCATCCGCATTAGATTAATTGACCAATCAGACCAATCAAAATAGTAGCGATAAGAAAAATTGCTAAGTGTGTTTGATTTCGTAGCAGAAAAAATACAGTATGGTAGCCAGCAAGGGATTTTGTGATGTTTGATTTACAGCTGACCTGTTTTTGTGTACAGTTTGTGTATCCTGTATGTCAGTACCATACCTGTCGAGTTTTGAAAATGGGAAATTGGAGATTTCTATCAACATAAAAAGTGTACAGATATTATCAGGATTCATATTATTAATTTTGTATGTGTTTTTCACAATAAATTAACACAGCACCTTTAAATATTCCAGTTTATGTGAAAATCCCTCAAAATAATGTGATTCAGATTTCTGAATCAGATGCTTGCTCTCTGATGTGCATAGAATATATGTAGAAAAACAAACCGCACTTCCAGCGGTAGCACCGGTCATGGAACTCTTACCAGAGAAAAATCAATTATGAGACGGAACGATTTTCCTTACATTCATGATATTCCACTTCTTCTAAACTGATTGGTAGGGACACGCGTGCAGATTATGTCTGTCTACTGCTACCTGCGTTCGGAATAGTTTATCCGTAAACTGAGACCAAAGCAAACTTGAATGCTTGAAGTAAGACTTACTGCAATCCGTCCTGCGTATTTTATTGAAAAGCCTTTCACAAGTTTTTCTTAGTAAAATCTGCTAGTAACTGTTCACGATTTCTTGACTCGCCGTTGTCTTTCGCTAGATCCACCCGCATTTTGCCTCAGGCTTTTGGGGAATAGCAGACGATTTTTTTGGCGCGATTAAAACAGGAAGACACCGTAAATAACCGGAGCTCGAGCTTCATTTCCAAAACATGGCTAAAGGAAACAAAACCACCGACGAGATAAGCCTTCAAAGTATTTGAATATTCTCAAGTCCGGAGAATCGGGAGGAAAAGTCATGAAAGCGGTAGAAATCGGGAGGTCACGAGAAATCAGGAGATGGGTTGCGAAGTCGGGAGACTTAATTGACAATAACAGGTATTGATTGAGTACTGACACTAGTGACAATAGCCTTGAAACCGTAGTAAAATCCTGATGTAATTTGTGCGTAATATTGTAAACTAATAAATTCAACATGGATGCTCTTGCAGAATACATTGGTTTCTTCAAACTTAAACAATTCCATTGTGATTTTATTCATGATAAAATAATTAATACTTTCAAAGTTTAGTTTCTTTGACTTGAATCATTAACAGAAAAATTCTCCATATTTGACGGACAAATTTTGACAGGGATGGAAAAAATAGGTTGTCCATCTCACGGTCTAAGCTTTAGAAAAAAGAACTTATCCCTGCTGGGTTTCAAGCTTGCGATGTACTGTAGAGCAGCTGGGACCGATTTTTGTAATCCCTGTGATGGACAATTTTAAATCCTAGCGGAAAGCCTAAAAGAATACATTTTCCATGACTGACTTTTTCACATTGAGTGTGCTGGCACTGTGGATTTTCTTCTCTATCTGAACGTAAATGTGCCTCAGATATGTCAGTTTCAGATGGACAGTGCTAGACTGACGCTGACGCTGAAAAATTACAAGCATTCTTTCCTCAGAGTGTGTACCATTATCCGCCAGTGATGCTTACCATCTATGGTGATGTAAGCACACTCTGAGCAGTGTTTTGGGAAATGCAGCCCCATAGCTGTCCGACTATATACAAGTATGGGGACTAAAACCCCATGAAGTGCAAATAAGGGACTTGGCATTGCGACTTTGGATGTTAATAATTTCAATTCTTATTTAGATAATGATACATTTTCAGTTTGACAATGATGCCATCTATGTATTTGAGAAATACCAGGAGTTAAGCATGTGGCGCTTTTGCGAAGGTTAGAGGGATGGTAAGGGGTGAAGTGCATGTGACTGACACAAACACACAGACATGATGGTAATGCATTAATTGCAGACCCCCCCCCCCCATCCCACCCCTCCCAACCCCCCGCCCCTCCCCCCCCACCCCCACCCACACACCGGCCTAAAACATTTGCCTCCTCCACCCACCCCTGGGAAGTGTAACTGATGTGCCCAGTGATATGCACCTTCCTGACAGAAATCAGTAATAATAATAATAAATCAGGGGCGGATCTCGCGAGGGGGGGGGAGACCCAAAATTGTTTAAAATGCTATAACAAAAGTTATTTTTTGAGCAGTCTCGACCCCCCCCCCCCGCCCCCGACCCCCCCCCCCCCCTCTCTACCGCTGTTAAATATTTGGGCTATGAATGAGAAGGCGCAGGAGGCTTACACACGTTTGTATGCACCCTCCCCTTCCCACCTCCGCTCGCAGTCCCATGGCGGCGATTGGGAAGCAAGTTTTGGAGTCGCAAGGCCTTTTTGTCCGGTTGTGCCCTTCCCCCCCCCCCCCCTTCTGCCCCCCCCCCCCAATCCTCCCCCAAAAACAACAACAACAACAACAACAAAACCAACAAAAACAAAAACAAAACACACCCACACCACCCACCCCCTTCCCAACGAGGTAACTGATCCGCCCCTGTAAATCACACTTATGAAGCGCATTATCTTTACAGTTAGGATCAAAGCGCTGTTACGCAGACCGTAAAGTTTTTAATAGCCGACATGATATGTGACGTAGTACAGTGTCGATGTTCCGTTATAGACCTAAACAGGCGACAATGTAGACGCTACTGATATACGCAGAGCGGACGTGAATGAGTACAGGGCAGGTAATGAGGACATACACACAGCTGCCATACAGACGGTGCCGACTGTACACGCATACGTCCAGTGATAACGTCAACACAGGACACAGACGTGACAGTCCAGACATGATATACATGGTGAGCTATTGACAGGACAGACTGACGTGATATAACATCACAGCGCCGACGTCACTGTTACTGATCAGACAGATACCATAGAGTACCGACACATGACACAGAACATAGACGTGATGTACACGGCAGCCGCGGCTGACGTGATACTGCACACTCATACAGTGCCGACACAGGACATGGACGTGATATAGATAGCGCAGACATGCTGATATACATGTACACTGACTACAGTGCTGAGAGGTCACGGACGTATGATATACAGAGCGCCGACGTGATACAGTGTCGACAGGACATCTGCGCCGACATAATACTGACATACAGAGGGACGGGGGCGCGCGGCAAGGGGGGGGGGGGAGGGGGGGGGGGGTTGTTTGGTGTAATGCATGATACCACGTCGTCACGCCATCCTGAATCTTGTTGCATCTTGTGATTGGCGCGTTTCAGTTTTCCTGAGGGGCTCTCGTGATTGTAATTTATTTTCATTTCTCGTGATCCCAGAAACATGACAAGCGTTCACCGTGACTCCAAAGCCCCTCCTAGTGTCGACTGAATTCAGTGTTCCAGGCAGCCGGTCCACCATCCAGTCCCCTCCCCCCGGCCTTCCTCATCCACCCCTATTGTTAGAGTTTGGGATAGTCCGCAAAGAGGTTTTGATGGCGGATTCATCGTCTCATTCCATAGACCTGACATGATATGTACAGCCGGTGCCGACAAGACGCCGGCATGATATATGTACAGTGCCGACACGACGTAAATGTGATATACACAGTGCAGGGGCGGATCAGTTACCTTACCGGGGGAGGGGGAGTTCAAACTTTCTATTTGGGACAGAAGTTTAAGCGGACACAAAAGGTATCCGGACGCCAGACATTACTTCACAGCATCCAAAAAAATCAAACAGCGCGTTGAAGGGGACGGGTGGGGGGGGGGGGGGAGGGAAGGAGGGGGTCTATGCCATTGCCGCCGTCATGCGTCATTGAAGACGCGATATTCAGTTTCTGAATCTACCAACTCTTTGTAGATTTGTGCTGCTGCTATCTAGACTTTTTAATTGGATGGATTCCATTTCTTTATTGTATCATGTCTATCGAACTTTACTTATGTTTCTTTATTGTATCATGTCTATGGAACTTTACTTATGTCCGTCGGCGGAGTCGCCACGTCATGCCAGCCTCTGTATTTATTATGAGGGCCATTCATTTATGATCGAAATCACCTGACACCGTTTAAAATGTCATCACTGATCATGTGGGTATTGTGTTTATGTCAGTCTGTATTATGTCAGAAATACAAATCACATGGCGGACACTGCAAGGGTTACTGTGCACAAGCACGGGATGATCGTCGCGTCATTGCTCACTTAACACGGGTAGTACTACCCATGTTTGGGAGGCGAGCATGATGCAACAATCATCTTGTGCACGTGTTACTGTGAATACCTCACCCGTCAATTCGGCAGTATGTACATCAGTGTGTGTTGTGCTCGCATATCTGCATATTGTCTTTATTAATAGCCATGACTACGTGAACCTCCACATGCAAGCAGACACCAGTAAACACTACTAGTGGCAGCATGCACTGCAATTGAGACTGATGGCATTCATGCTCATTTTCTGAGAGTATCCGTTACGAAGACGGACACATAACCTTTTTAAGACAGTAGCAAACATTACAAGTCTATGTGTTCGGATTTGGTCGACAACAAAATTTCTATGAACTGACAATGAACGCACACCCACACGTGTATACATGAGCACACACAAGTGACCACATAATTTTATTTCGATTTTTCATTTATTCCACAAATATCTTTTTTCACATCAATCCTAAAACAAATTTCATTCAGCGCTGATAGGATTTACTTTCAAGAAAATCAAACGATATCTCAGTTTTGATGTACATTTATAAAAATTCCGATTCTTTTTATAAAGTAACTCATTTTACATTCCTAAATGTGCCCCAGATTTATTCAGCTAGCCCAGTATAAGAAAGATCATGTGAATTATGCTGACAAAGCTTTCAATCCAGAAACAGTGCAGGCATAGAGGTCGTGTCGAAGTCTGACCGTTTCCTGCTGGGGCTCTATTACAGGCACTGGAAAAAGAAATGTTTTTGTCTTTCCACCATTTCTTTTACGACTGTACAGCAAAATCAACATCCAGAGGAGTTAAGAAAAAGCCCATATTAGGTCATTTGCTGCTAAATGTTCCTAAAGAACAAAAAAGTTTATTTGTGGAAATATCAGGAAAAAATTTTGATAAAAAAGCATTCAAGCATTCTAACATAGGTAAAGGGGTTGGCATTTGTACAAGTGAAAATCCACACATTTTTCAATTGTTTTTCATTTTTCCCACTTTTGTCAACCTTTCTTGTTAGTCTGCATGGAAAGATCTTATCGTCAACTACCTTTCTGCAATTTGGTTGATAAGCGTTGCAAAAAATGCTGATAAAAACTAAAATTGCATAAAATAAAAATTATAAAACAGCCTTTTGTTTATGCATAATTTGGTGAGCTCTTATGACCGTTTCATAAGTGATCGTAATTAGCATGCAAAGAAAGTTCTTACAATGAGATATCTCTGTACCAAGTTTGGATTTCAAGTTGTAATTAGTATTTCAGAAAAAAAGAAGTCAAAAATGGCTATATTCTTTCATGATCTTGTGACCCTTGACCGAAGGGTCATCCAAATTAGTCTGCATAGGAATGTCTTACTATCATGTATCTTAGTAATAGTATTTGTTAAAATATGGCTATTAAAAAAAAAAATTCATGATCTCTTCACCTTTCAAAGGGGTCAATCAAATTAGTATGCATAAAAATGTCTTACCATCAGGTATGGAGTTTGGCTTTGACGTTAAGAATAGTATTTGAGGGGAAAAAAACCTATATTATCGCAACTCTTTGTTTAACCTATTTCCTGATCCCTGTGACCTTGACCTTTGAAATTGGTACATTTAGAAAGGTCTTCCCACAAATTATGCTTGGGCCTACTTTAAAGACAGTGGCTTATAATAAGCTCCGAAAAAATGCTGACGTTAAAGTTAAACGGATGATGGTGGGCGGACAATGGACAAACTATCACTGGCCCATTACACACCCCAACAAAGATCTGCCCTGGACAGCAGTAAAGACTCTCTCAGCAGAATAGGCTCTCTCTGCAGTTCCCTGCTCTTGGAAGCAGATGAAAAGTTGCAAAGAGATCGCCTGCATCACATGTGACTGTAAAGCCTGTAGGAAGAAAAAAAGATTTTTTTCGGATATGGGTCGAGTAAAGGAAAAAAGTACAATGTTATTTCAAAGTATATGACAAACGCACATAGTAATTTGTGCATATAGATGGCAGATCATTTGCTCGCATACATCTATGCTACTTATGTTTTTTTCCTTTTGGTTTTCATGTGTGTTTTTTTTCTCAGCTTCATTGCCCCATGTGGGGAAATGTGGGCTGCTTTCTACGGGAAAGACACATCAAAGTGCAGCGCCACATGCCAGATTAGCTTGGCTCAATCAGGCACAAAGCTAATCTGACACTACTCTTGAATTATCATGGTGCTTCTCATGCTCTAATATGGCGTTGAGGCGCGTCCCCTGAGTGGTGGATAGGGGGTCCCTCGTGAGAGGGGTGCACCGAATGAAATAAGGTGCCGTGAACCAACATGGTCTAAGGGAAGGTGACCCCGACAGAAAACCCCTGGTCCGCCTAGTAAGGGGGTTGGTTGGGCGTGGGGGTAGCTTCCCCACCCTGCAAAAATGGAAATAGCTACAAAAACGCCGACGAAAAGACTAACAGTAATTCCATTCCTGGAGGAGGAAGGTTCTTCTACCAGAAGACTTGTCCTGTGGTGAAAGCCGGAAGTCTTCGGAAGCCACAGGAACTCCTGGCGTCGAGACCTCCAAGCAGACATCAAGAATCGAATGGGGTAGAATCGAAGGAGAAGCACAGGACAGGAGTTGCTGGAGGTCTCTCGTCGACGGCCTATACCCGGGTAGGGGTGACAGGCGTAAGTAAGTCTCATGCTCTAGGGTGTTGGGCTAAATGGGTTAAGCATACTTGTATAATGCCATCTCTTACGTCTTTGACTGGTGATAAAACAATAAAAAAAACTTGAGAGACAAGTCACCAGCATACTTTTATATTGCCACATCTTACGTACTCAGGCCCCCATATAGGCATAATAAAGGGTCAGACAATTGATTTACGATTTTCATTTTGTATGTTGTTGTTTTAATATAGTCACTCATTTCGCTCTCTCTTTCTTTTTAAAATGTGTTTACAGAATGTCTCCTTGTGCTCAAACAAAGACAGCTATGCTGAGCAAGTGCTTATGACTGGGAGTTCATATGGAGATTGTTACGGTCTTGTCATCATCTGGTCATGCCGTGCAACACAATGCATTGTATACCACAGAGTAACACAATTAAGGCACTATAATGTCACATGCAGTGTTCGAAAGTAAAACATACACGGCAGCGCCCACTTCAACATCATATAATCTTCTTTTTCGCTGATGTTATTTTCAGTTAAACTGCCAGTACACAATTACATATGACCCACAATCTATCAGCAATTTGATTACCACAGACATATTTTGCTTTAACTCAAACTATACAGGTACTATTCAGGTACTATGCTCGCCAAGACCGTTAAATAGTATTTTATCCTCCTTTTAAGTCATGGGCATATATACTGTAATGCTTTTCATGTTCTGTATCAAACGCATTTGAATTGGAAATTCAGGGTATTTACCCGACCACATATGCACCTTCGTGTTTGTGTATGTATGTTTCTCTTGCCTACTTCCGAAGTTCCGGAGAAAGAAAGCGAGACCTGATGCATCCTTTTTGATGATGTAGATGATCGTCTTGTTTTATATCTGCGTATTTCTCTGTGGGCTGGCGATTGGGTGTCTGACTGTTTGTCTGTCCAGCGCTGAGTGATTCCCCTTGGTTTGTGTTACAATTCTGCCAGCGCTAACCTCACCTATCTGGTTTGTGAGTATCGAGGCAAATTTATAACGTTACATTATTCTGTGCATCTACTGTGGGAATTCAAGGTATTTACCCGACCACATAATATAGTAGTGCACCTTCGTGTTTCTCCTGCCTACTTCCTAAGTTCTGGAGAAAGACATGGGTTATAAGCGAGACCTGATGCATCCTTTTTGAGGATGTAGATGATCGTCTTGTTCTATATCTGCGTATTTCTCTGTGGGCTGACGATTGGGTGCCTGATAGGCGGGGGCAGGGGATCCAACTGCTTTAGGTCTCTATGGGCCCAGCACTCAAATCCTGTTCTGTTGATGCTGCTGCCTTCTACTTCTCTGGCCTGTCTGTAGAATGGTTGGGTGTTGGTTTGGTCAACTCTAGATCAGCACAAAGAAGTGGAGCTGAAATATTTATAAAAACAAAAGACTGTAAAGATGAGACTCATAAGGATCTGCTAATCTGCATCGGGCCATGAAGCTCAGACTGCAGTGGCTCATTAGGATCTGAAAAACAAGCTCAATGCTAATACGAAGACACATTTCTTTTGAGCAAGTGCTCCTGACTGGGATTTTATGTGGAGATTTACTATCCTGTCAAAATCTGGTCAAATACATAACACAAGAGTAACAAAAGACCTATAGTATGTCACCTATAGTATTAAAAAAGTAAAACTTAAACGGCAGTGACGACTTCAACAATATTATATATTCTTAATAATAATTATACAGTTCTTTCACTGATGTTAATTTTCAGTTCAAGATCCATCAACCATTACCATATTTTTTTATTTTTATTTTGTTACTAGATATGCTCAACAAGATTAGCACAGAAATATGCCTTCCTTGTATATCCTGGACATGAATACTGTTATTTTATTAATCCTCCTCAAATTCAACATTTCCGTACAATGTAGCTTAAAATGCTTATAACATTCATCACAGAAATATGCCTGTGACCCACAATCCTGAAAACATGAAAACGTCGTGCGCGTAACAACCGACCCTCGCGCTGGGACACTATGGTGTTGAGGCGCGTCCCCT
Organism: Semisulcospira habei; assembly: GCA_036245525.1. NCBI lineage: Eukaryota > Metazoa > Mollusca > Gastropoda > Semisulcospiridae > Semisulcospira > Semisulcospira habei. Next base: position 102,086,765 of record BTPG01000005.1, on the reverse strand, counting down.
GGTGGTGGATAGGGGGGCCCTCGCGAGAGGGGTGCACCGTATGAAATAAGGCCGGTGCCGTGAACCAACATGGTCTAAGGGAAGGAGACCCCGACAGAAAAACCCTGTCCCTCCTAATAAGGGGGTTGGGCGTGGAGGTAGCATCCCCACCCTGCAAATAAAGAAATAGCTACAAAAACACAGACGAAAAGACAAACAGCAATCCCTTTCCTGGAGGAGGAAGGTTCTTCTACCATAAGATTTATGACGTCGTGTGGTAAAAGCCGGAAGTCTTCGGTAGCCACAGGACCGAGGCCGCCTCTCTCTATCCAGGGACACAGTCATGGGCACATGGAATGTCAAGACCATGTACCAGAGCGGGAAGTTCGCCCAGATAGCAGCGGAAATGCACAAGTACAACCTGCTAGGTATCAGTGAAGCCAGATGGACGCAGTCTGGCCAGAAAAGGCTGTTAAGTGGGGAGATGATTCTGTATTCAGTCATGAAGAGGAGAATGCCCCCCATAGAGAAGGTGTAGCATCCATGCTGTCACCAGTGGCACAGAGAGCGCTGATTGGCTGGGAACCTCTTGGGCCAAGAATTATCACAGCAGCCTTTAGAACTAGGAGTTGCACGCCATCAAGTCTTATGCGCCCACCAATGACAGTGACGAGGACAATTCTACGACCGACTCCAGAGTGCATCACCATCGCCATGGGTGATTTCAATGCCAAAATAGGAGAGGACAACACCGGCTACGAAGAGGTGATCGGGGGACAGGGACTAGGGGAGATGATTGAAAAGGGGGAGAGGTTCGTAGAGTTTTTGTACTCTAAACAGACTTGTCATTGGAGGCAGCATCTTCGCACACAGAAGAATACACAAAGCAACGTGGGTCTCACCTGAGAACCAAATAGATCATATCTGCATTAGCAAGAAATTTAGAATATCCCTTCAAGATGTTCGAGTGAGGAAGAGAGCAGATGTCGCCTCAGACCATCATCTGCTTACCTTAGAAGCTGGACGCACGCTACCACAAACACCTATTGCCGGGCGCAATTTTGTGGCGGCAATGTTGCCGCCACAATTAGGGGCGCCTACAATATTGCCGCCACAAATTGCGCCCGGATACAAACCGAGTCTATTTATGTGTGGTAGCCGGCAAGGCTCGAGCAATGTTGCCGCCTCTCAGCCAATTAGCGGTGTCCTTGCGCCACTTCCCGTTTCTTCATCTTCCGAGCCGGACCGGGCTTTGAGACTGTTAACTCATTGGAGACGCGCCGCATGCGGAAACGCTGCGAATAGCTGCGTATCCGTATGCGGCACGTCTCCAGTGAGTTAATTGATCAACCTTGTCCGAGAGTTCCCAGACTCCTGCAGTTCCGAATATTTGAACCGGGCGCGTGAGAGCTGTTCAAATAATGGTAATGGCAGGTCAGTCAGTACAAACACATTGCACGCACATTGAAACGTGTGCCACGAAACCGATGTGGCAGGTGGCAAATTGTTCCTTACCAAACATTGCTAGTCGCAAATTCTGGTAGCGTCTTCCCAGCCCCTTAAGAATAAAGCTCAAGTTAAAGAAAAGCAGCACAGGGACAACAAGAAGACAGCGCTATAATGTAGGCCTTCTGAGAGAGACTGGAGTGAGAGAAGAGTTCAAACTGGTGCTGTCCAACCGGTTTCAAGCGCTACAGGAGCTTGTAAATGAAGAGGAGGCGGTCACCACGGAGCAACAGTGGAAGGCAGTTAGAGAAGCGCTGAATTCAACCTGCAAAGACACTGTGGGGTTCAAGAAACACCATCACAAGGACTGGCTGTCGGCACAAACCTTGAAGAAGATAGAAGTGAGAAAGCAGAAGAAAACAGTTGTCAACAACAGTCGCACGAGAGCGGCCAAAGCAAGGGCACATGAAGAATACTCGGAAGCCAACCACGAGGTGAAGAGGAGTATCATTTCAGACAAGAGAGCCTACACAGCAGAGGCAGAAAAGGCAGCAGGCAGCGGCAACCTGAAACAGCTCTACGACATTACCAGAAGATTGTCAGGCAAGTATGGCCATGCAGAAAGACCAGTAAAAGACAAAGAAGGCAAGCCTATTGCAGACAGAGCAGACCAACTTGACAGATGGGCCGAGTATTTTAAAGTTACTGAACAGACCCACCCCACCCGAGCCCCCAGACATCCAGCCAGCAGAGACTGACCTACCCATCAGCTGTGACAGACCCAGCCGAGAAGAGATCTGAAGAGCAGTGGCATTTTTTGAAGAACGGCAAAGCAGCAGGGCCAGATGGCATCCCAGCGGAGGCTCTGAAAGCAGACCTAGCAACAACAGTAGAGATGGTGTACCGACTGTTTGGAAAGATATGGGAAGAGGAGGTGATGCCGGCTGACTGGAAGGAGGGGTACCATCAAGCTTCCCAAGAAAGGCGACCTCAGCAAGTGTTCCAACTACAGAGGAATCACGTTGCTGTCAGTACCAGGAAAGATCTTCAACAGGATCATCCTGGAGAGAATGAAGAGCTCCGTCGACCCCCAGCTGAGAGACCAGCAAGCAGGATTCCGGAAGAACCGATCATGTACAGACCAGATTGCCACTCTCCGCATCATCGTGGAGCAGTCTCTGGAGTGGAGCTCCCCGCTGTATGTCAACTTTGTAGATTACGAGAAAGCATTTGACAGCGTGGACCGAGAGACTTTGTGGAAACTCCTACGACATTAAAAAGCTCGTCTGCCTGACCAAGAACATGACCATGTCGCGTGATCCACGAAGGGCAGTTCACCAGGGAGCTCCAGGTCAAAGCCGGCGTCAGGCAGTTGTCTCAGTTCCTCTTCCTACTGGCCATAGACTGGGTCATGAAGAGGACCACAGAGCAGAGAAGATGCGGAATACAGTGGACACTGTGGACACAGCTTGACGACCTCGATTTTACAGACGACTTGGCGTTACTGTCCCACACTCATCAACAAATGCAGGACAAATTCAGGCTTCCTGACATCTCGTCCCAGGTGGGCCTCGCCATCCACAAACAGAAAACAAAGACAATGAGGCTGAACGCAACCAGGGAAGAACCATTCTTGCTTGTTGGCACCTAGCTGGAGGAGGTGAAGTCCTTCACCTATCTCGGGAGCATCATGACAAAAAAGGTGGCACTGATGCAGATGTCAGATCACGAATCGGTAAATCCAGAGCAGCCTTTCTCCAGCTGAAAAAAGTGTAGAGATAGCTGTCACAACACATCAAAGTCTGGATTTTCAACTCAAACGTAAAAGCAGTTCTCCTATATGGAGCCTCTTGGAGGTTGACAGAAACAACAGTCAACGGAGTACAGATCTTCATTAACAGTTGCCCTAGAAGAATCTTGAAAATTCACTGGCCAGAGAAGATCAGCAACATCAGACCCGGGGAGAGAACATAGCAGATAACAGCAGAGAATGAAATTGGGCGAGGAAGATGGGGATGGATTGGTCACAGTCTGAGAAAGCAAGTTTCCAGTATCACTAGGCAGGCCATGGAACCCCCAGGGAAGGAGGAAAAGAGGCAGGCCGAGAAACACCTGGCGTCGAGATCTCCAAGCAGACATCAAGAGACACCACCTGGAGTAAAATCGAAGGAGAAGCACAGGACAGGAGTCGTTGGAGTTCTCTCACCCTGGGAGGGGTGACAGGCGTAAGTAAGGTAACAACCAACATATTTTTAGTCAAGAAAACTGCACAACAGAAAATTAGTTCTTTATGTGTTTGCGCCTTACAGACATTGTTGCTGAAACACTGGCATTTCTCATTAAGTTTCCTTTTTATCAGAATGGCTAATACATGGAGGATTCTCATGTGTATGTCCAATAGTATGTCCAGCGTGACAAACATTTTTCTCTACTGCGTGACAGGAACGTATTTGTATTTCTGTTACAGGACAATGACTGAAGAACTTTTATTTTGTAAAATGTGATAATCACACGAAGCACTGTGTTTTTGTGATTTAAATTGACTGAGTATGTCCTCCGTAATTGTTACAGAAAACTTAATTTCTAACTGAATAAAATACTCTTCATACTTCCACCTGTGAGAACAGGTTATACAATTAATTTCTTTTGACAAAATAATTGTTAAAAAAGACAAACTTACTTAATGTGATCATATTTATCACCGTATGTCCACCGTAAAAAACAACATTTTCAGAAAGAGCCAGATTTAAGTATTCGCTGCTGGAAATCATCTGTTTCTGTATTCACATTAATTAATTTTACATGCCAGATACATCAAAGCTAACCAGTACCTAACATAAGCCTTTTTTTAAAGACATCTCTGTTGGTTGTTACCTTTGGTACAAATGACCTTTTTGTCACAGGCTCACCTGCTTGCATGTAAGCATAGAAAAAAAGAAAGAGTACCCGTCGTGCAATACAGTGTAATTATACAATACAATACAACTTTATTTTCTGTTCCAGTCAAAGCACGACAGAAATTTGCCTTTTGGCTCGTCATAAAACAACAAAACAACACAAATGAACACTATAAGAACATTCCATTAAAATTATCAATTACAAGCAATCTATCACAAACAATCTAGCACAAGATGAGAGGTAGATCATACATCATACATCACGTCGTTATAAAAGAGTTCAAAATAGAGACAGCAGTTCTTAAACACATTCTTTTTGGCAAGTGGCATGCTGAAACGTCTGCCTGATGTTAGTATTTGAAAGTAATGAAATAGTGGGTGACGAGGATCACTGACAAATGTTAGCAGCCCTATGGTACAGATCATCTAATAGGTACTGTACAAAACAACTAGCTGTTCTGACGAGCTGTTCTGACGATACGTGACAGTCTGCCCTGTTTTTCATACTGAGATTGCCGTACCCAGCAGTGCTGTTATGTTTGTCATTGAGTCATTATGTTTTCAATCAGGCTTCTATAAACGGATTCGAAAAAGCCTTATAACTGACATCAAAACTTTTCAGTTTCCTAAGAAGTTACACAAACCAAGGGGAATCACTGAGCGCTGGACAGACAGTTAGATCCCTTGCCCCCGCCTATCAGGCACCCAATCGCCAGCCCACAGAGAAATACGCAGTATAGTACAAGACGATCATTTGCATCCTCAAAAGAATGCATCAGGTCTCTTATATTATAACCCATGTCTTTCTCCGGAAGTAAAGTAGGTTATAGCACTGTCAGGGGAGAGAAATGTGCATGAGCAACCAGTGATCATAGATCTACTGTGGCCAAAGCACCAAAAAAAAAAAAAAAAAAAAAAAAGATAGGAAAGAGAGGGGGCGCTAAGAGAGTGACTGAAAGCAATGCATATGGAAGCCCCCCCCCCCCCCCCGAAGGGGGGCGTATCACAAATCCACTGTTCCAGCCACTCAGTGCATAGAAATTTAAATCTAGGTCCCCCAAGGGGGGTCCAGATATTTAGCCGGTCGCCAAGACCGAAACAGCTGTCCGCACCGGCTAAATATCTGGACCCTTTAATATCAGTGACCACTTCTACAGGTTGATTATTAATTAAGACAGGTACAAAAATATAAACTTTCCTGTCCTCAATGACGAGCTCCTTGGTTTTCTGTACATTCATTTCCAACAAAAATCCTTGCACCATGACTCTAATACAAAGTGTGCAAAGTACTCAGACTGTCTTCTTTTTGGAGTAGGTGTACAAGAGCCATGCCGTCTGAGAACTTTAATAGATGAGAAGTGGCAGTATGACAACGCATATAGAAAACAATTTCGGGGAGAAAACACACCTTGGGGGCAGCCCGAATTTAACACCATTTGGTCAGACAGACTGTACATTTACACGTTGCGGCTTGTCCTGCAAAAAGTCTCGCACCCACAGAACAATGCTTGTGTTCACATTAAAGTCCATCATACGCTGCAAAGCATCAGTGGTTAAAATTATTAGAAAAGTCAATAAAACGAATTCTAACATGTGCTTTTGAATTTTCAAAATGTTGAAAAACAAGATTGTAAGGCACGCATCTTCCACATCCTTACGATTTCTGTAAGCAAATTGGAGTGGAGTTCGGCAACTTCATTTAACATATTAACATTAACATTTAAGCATCTCATCTCTTCCCACGGCCACTCTCAACATCACTGCCTGAGGAGTAGCGTAAGTGAGTGCAGTGAGGCGAGTGCCGGCAGGCTTCGTGCCCCAAACTGATTCCAGCCGAGGGACGTGATGACGGACACAGTGACTGTGTTTCTTACAACACTGACTTAACAGCGTGTGAAAAACAATTTTGGACTGCCGCTTTTACATTACTATTATTGCTTAAAAATAAGTAGGTGTGAAGTTATATATAATTAAGTTATAATTAAGGTGGTGACTGTTTATGCCGGAGCGACTGTCGGCGCTGTTCTTATAGAGGTAGCAACTGTGAAAGTATAATTGGTCTTTTTGTTTTGTTGATGCGTATTTCTCATTTGTGTAACTAGTATCAGCCAAGCAGAAAGTTTAAAAACATTATATTACGTGTTTAAGAGATACTATGATAGGGCTGTCCTTAGTTTGCTTGTGTTAGGGAGGTTCAGGTCGGGTTGGGGCCGTTGGCGCCGGCCATGCCTTGGCGACGGGCTTTACCCGTCCCGAGCCATTGTCCATTTCAGTGTTGTGTGTAAACTGTTGTGTGAGTTTGGGTGATTGTGAGTTGCACCTGAGGTGGCGAAACAACTTTTCCTGTACGTGACAACATAATAAAGTTCATTCATTCATTCATTCATTCATTCATTCATTCATTCATTCATTCATTCATTCATTCATTCATTCTCCACATTACCTTTCCATACATCTTGACAGAATAGGTCAATTCAACTGTGCGTAAATCGTTGAATTCACGAGCATTGATTTTTTTTTTAGGAATCGGAACAATGAACGATGATTTCAAAGCAGTAGGGACTGCTTGAAGATCAAGCAGGAGCTGAAAGATAGTAGTGAAGATCTTTTCCGATTGACTTGCACAGGTTTTCAATACTTTTCCACCTGTATATATCTGGTCCAGGTGCTTTGTGTGCATTCAGTTGAGAAAAGATGTTCACTACCTCCTCTTCAGTAACTGAGAATGGTTCAGGCACAATGGACTGGCACATCACAGTTATCACTAAAGGCCCGGTTTTGAGGCAGTTATCACTACACATGCCCGGTTTTGAGGCAGATTCCCTATCAGTTTTCGAATCGGTAGGTGATCGGGCCGGACTAAAAAACGTGTGCACTGCCACACATTTCCCGACTTGTTTAGCCGACCGGTTTGAACCGAAGTCGTACCTGTTCTGCAAAATGACTGCTAGTTTTGACAGTGATGATGATGTGCTTGCATTATCAGCAGTTTTGCATCATATTCGGGAAGAGGCGTGCGAACAGCAACGGCGGTGGTACTGATCACAACAGGCGTGTTCCGCCATTTGCAAACCGTGCTGAAATAGGCGTGTTCCGCCATTTGCAAACCGTGCTGAAACGCCATGATTTGCGAGACGCGCTCTGATTGGTTTCGGAAAAATAGAGCAGGTTCTAGACACCCGATTCCCAGCCGATTGGGACCGGATCGGATAATTGACGTCATCCGATCGCAATCGGATCGGAATCGGCTTCAAAATCGGGGCACAACCGGCACGTGTGGCGGGGTCTTAAGGTTCCTACCATCGAACCGTGATTTAAAACGATTCAGATCATTCGCCATCTCAACTGGATTCCCAGTACAAAGCCTTGCTTGTTTCTTTTGCATCATGCAGTTCAGACCATTCCAGGCCTCTCAAGCGTTGCCAGAAGTATAGTTCGTTTTGATCTTGCTTTTATAGTTCAGTCTGGCAGCCCTAACAGCCCTTCTACAATCCTTTCTTTTTCCCACACACACACACACGTTTGTACTGCCGTCTATGTAAAGGAGTTAATCAAATGCTGTTCTTTTAGGGATAAACGTAACAGAGCATAGCTATTGTCCATCCTGATAGTGTGCGCTGAGCGAAATCTGCTTGTTATGATGTGCTCACATGTGCCAGGATCAAACTAGTACCTGTAGTGGTACTACTATTTTGTATAGTAGCTAGAATGCGGGTGAAAAGTTGATGAATTAAAGAAAATGCAAGATTGTCTCTCATCACCTCTTTTTAGTTCAGACACCATTCAGATAAAAAATACACATTTGTTTTCATGGACTGTTCTCACCTGATTCTTCGTCGCAGATGTCACAGTGTTTGCAAAACGTGCTTCCTCTGCATTCTCTCTCTGGTTGGTCGGCGTTTGCCAAAATAAAGTTTGACGACGGTGGTGTTGATTGTATTTCTACATGCCGTGTACGCTTGAAGTAATTGTTTTTCATCACAGGCCACTTTGGTTCATTGTTAACGAAGCTGATATTTCTTTATCTTTCAAAGCAGAAGAATGTATTCAAGGGCCATTACTCACTTCCTTTAGTTGGCGATGTTTGTGGTCACAAATTTATCTCATTCAGCCCGACACACGTATTTCCCAAATTTTTCAGGTGTCATCTAACGATTATGCACCTGTTGTAGGAGATGGATGGACCATGATAATTCAAGGGTAGTGCCAAAAAGGCACCAAGCTAATCTGGCACTACACTTGAATTATTATGGTCCATCCATCTCCGGCTGTAGTGCGTCAGGGCTGAACGGGTTATTGGGATTTACTGATTGCAGTCCAACAATGAAGTCAGTAGAGAGTCATCCAGAAGAAGAAGAAACAAAACAAAACAAAAAACATTAATTTTTTAAAACACGTTAAGTGTTTTTTTTTTTTAATCTTTATATTTCTTTTTTTATGGGAAAGGAAATCTTTCAGTTCAGAAGTAGGCCTACTGGTTTACTTTTTTCGCATGTTGTATGGCCGTTTCAGTGTTTTCCTGCCTCGTGTTTTCCTGAATTAACTTTTAAACAAGGCATATTTCAAAACAACGGTAAAAACAAAAAGAGATCACCAAACTTGGTCCTAATATCATAGTATCTTACAATTTAAATGGTTTCAGAAACAATGGGAGGTTTGGCCACTACCCTCCGAAGATAGTGGACCGAATGGCCCTACTCAGCTAAACCATTAGTCAAGACTAAATAAAATTTGAAATAAATTAGGGTTAGAGTTGTCATGAAATTATCGGCGTTCAGAAGTTATTTGCAAAAAAAAAAAAAAAAAACACAACTGATGTGGCAAAGCTTTGCTCGAACGGACTATCTTCTATGGGCCTCGCAGAGAGTTTCTCAATAATCTAATCTGACACTACTGAATACTTTTTCTCAAAATATTCCACATTCTTTACCATTGTGTCTTCTATGGGCTTAGTACAGAATTTCGGAATATCTGCTACGTTTGGCAGACCCTACTATAGTTTTCTTCTTTACCATTGTATCTTCTCTGGACCTAGCAGAGGTTTTTGTCTCATTGACCCACTAGAAAGGTCATTTGGAGGCCTAGTGGAGGGTAAGGATCATGTGCGGACATAATACTTGTGCAGTTTCTCATATGGTTTTTGATATGCCCCTCCCTGGCAGCTTGCTTTCAAGAGACGAGGTGTGATTCTATGCTTCGGCATCGTCTGTTGTGATTGTGAAAGCCGATTCGGGAGTGGACAGTCCTTGTTGCAACAGGGACTGACAAAGGATAATGGCAGTGGAGCCGCAACACACTGCTCTCTAGGTTAGAGAGCTTGCTCTGTGCAGAGGTAACCCAATACCTCTCCAACACACATGGGACGGAATTGTTTATATTACAGCGGACGGCAGAGCAATATTATGTCCTCCCTTTCCTCGACTACGTACACAAAATAAAACTTACTGTGAGAACGGAGTCCACGTACGATTTTGTACTAAACTTGTCTTAATTATTATTGACCGTTTTGTTATTATTGACCCTTTTGTCCACTGCAGTTGAATTTACCATACTGTGTGTTTATCATTATTGTTGTTCAAACCGTGCCAGGAACTCGTGAGTCATCATCGAAAGTTTGCAGCAATGTAGCTGTGAATGTGATAACAATAAAGTGTAAAAACGGGTTATAGTGGAGATATGATTTTTAGTCAGCCACAATCCGTGAAATACGAAAAGCCTTTGGTCAGCCAGGGAGCCGCAGGAGCCAATAGGAAGGGAGGAAATACGGTGGCGCCGGGTTTGATATGTACCATATATCTCTCGTGACAGCCTGATAACTGACTCGCACCCACACTCGTCGGAATTCTGGGCCCTTTTCCTCTCTGTCCGTTGAGGTATAGACTGTCTCGTCGGCTGCTTGGTGCCCTGTTTCACAGCATGTCGCTAGGAAGCGATCCTTTGCCACAGTCTCCCAGCTGCCGGGATTGATACTGCATGTTTTCACTTCCCCTCTTGCAGACGCGTCTGAATCTGAAGGCTGGGCTCCCGGTGAGCTGGCCGCAGAGACTATCGAACCAGTTCTACCTCAATCGCCGCATGTGCCGTTTGTGGGCGTGGTCTAGAAGTCGGCTCAGATGTGAAACCTTATACATCTTGATAACTCGGCGGTGCTTGCCTCGCATCTGGTCACAGTCAAGGCGGCCCTGTTTCAGTTAGACTCAGTTTGATAAACATCAGCGTGAATGACACCAGTAACAGGTAAAGATTCTCATGATCCCTCAAGCAGAGGGGATAATGAGTATCTATGCCCCTTGCAGATGTGGATTGGTTTCTTGCACAGACTACAATCGTTACTTAGTCCGCATCCACTTCCTCAGTTTGAGGAACGATGTCAGTTAAAAACATACAAAAATCAAGCTAAATAGCCTTTTGTGGCGAGGACTTATGAAGATCTGTACCTCTTGCAGATTTCATAGACTCACTCTTGCAACTTGACAATCCTTACTTCAGCCGTTTACCAGAGGTTTGGGTATACACGCAACCCACAAAAAAAAAACGCTATTCGAAACCTATGTCCGAAGTGCAACATGCTGTATGCTGTAATGAAGAGAAAGAGTGCCACACCGCTTGGTTTTAACTGTCATGGCTGAACAAAGTTTCGGAACTTGATTAATTATTTATTACTGCAACATTTAATTCAATCAGTTGCACTGGCAAGATAATATGTTGTGATGTGCGATCACTGCCAGTGCCAATTATACAGTCTCAGTGATCACTGATAACTCACAGAGCAGAAATACAGAAGGTTGGGCTTTTCCCTCTGATAAAAAATAAAATAATGAAAGAAACCACTAATGATCCGTAGCTATGTATACCAACGTGCCTAGAGAATAAAATAATGTGTAATTTCATTTGTCGCTGAGTACCTACAAATTGTGAAAATATCTGTAAAAGAAAGTAAAGGTGAACGTAACTGAAGATCCATGACTAATTATTTTTAAAAACAGCAATAAATAACCGTCGGACTTCCTCTTTGGGAAACAATATCAAAAAGTTAAAGGACAAGTCTCCTTCTTGCACAAGAAGTCCGCAATGGTATGTTACCGGAAATTTACGAGGAAAGGCATATATATATATGTCAGTAAATATTCACCCCATTTAATATCACCATTGTACAAGTTTACGCTCCAACAACAAACTATGATGATGAGGAAATAGACTTCATGACCAACTGCAAGAAGTCCTGGACATTCTTGTGGCGCAGGGAGACTGGAATGCCAAAATAGGAGAGGATGCTGTTAAGAACTGGAAAGGCACATGTGGACGCTACTGCAATGCGGAGACCAACGACAATCAGTTTCTTCACGAGTTGATTTTACTAGTGAAGTAGTTGGCAAACAGAGAGGGCGGAACATAGGAAACATAGTGGGGAGAGAGGTATACCTGTCCCAGGCTAACAGCTGATCGGTCAGCCTAAACAGTTCCCGACTACTTGTGCTAGCAGCGATCTTAGTGCTGTAAAACACTGACAAGTTTGGTCACTACTTTCTTTGCCTGACTGAACAGCTGTTTATGAACGGCGAGACCTGTTTTGGGCCACTGCCTCTCCACCCGCCTCCGTTCACACTTAGCTGTCTGTAGGTCCGGACCCACATCTTTGCCACGGCAACGTGACACGAGACAACACACAGCGGTTGGAGGGGGCATGCTCTAACATACAGCAACATTCGAGCTGATCGGCGGTCGGCTGGGGGGTCACGAGCAACCTGTTTTGTAGGTCAGCACAAAAGGCGATAACTCGAATGTTGCGAGCACTACGGTAAGGCGGAGAGGGCGGCACTGACTTTGACAACTGGGTTATGACACAAAGCTGGTCAGATTCTATGGAATCTGTAACATGTATGGATCGTACACAGTCTAACACGTGTCCGTGACGGTGCGTGGGTTCGCTGACTGCCTGATGGAGATTAAACATGTACAAAATGTCCAAGACCTTTGATGTTGTACACGATGGACATCGAAGTGTACACCTAATTTTTTTAACTGTAAATCTGGGAATCTAACAACTATGATCTCACTAAAAAGCACTTCCAGGTCACAAACACAGCTGAAGGCACACCATTGTGCACATTTTCAGTTATGTTTAGTTCTTTGAAATGAACATTTAGCATTGTGTGTACTGACAAATCAACAGAATATTTTCAATTTATTGTATTACTTGGCCCAATTGACCCACTTGGCTCCACCCAAGCTTCGTTTTTGTTTTCATTGTATACAAGGATGTAAACTTATCAGGGTTAGATGTACTTTTTTCCTTTGTCTGTCTTTACAAATAGACTAATACTTCTGGCATCTTGCCAATACTTTTTTAAAAACGCGTTTACTTTGTCTTTTAACAGATCATGACGTATTGATGTTCCAGGCCTTGTTCCTTTATGTTTGTCCCAACTGGAAAAAATACATATGCGTCGTCAAAATTATTTAGCTCAAAACTCCCATTAGCCATTGCTGTATTTATTATATATATATATATTTATTTATTATTTATGTATGTATGTATGTATGTATGTATTTATTTATTTATTTATTTATTTATTTATTTATTTATTTATTTATTTTTTTAATTAAAATGTCAGTCCTATGGCTCAAAGTTAGATCTCTTGGTTTGTGTACAGTAAGAGTATTAGGCAATGAATTGATATCATAAGCAATCCTCGTACTATAGATCAAAACCAAACAAAACCAAAAGTTAAACTTGAGGGCAATGAAGTGTTTAGTTTAGATCTTCTTCTCGAACGCCGTCACACTTGGAGTTTGGCTCTCAAAATGAAATCTGTGGTCTTTTGTAGCGCCTCCACAGGCCCGTACAGTTTCTCTTGTAGAGTGGCGGGTTTCGGCTATATCTCCTCCCTCAGCAGCTGGAGGATGTGCTCTGTGGTCTGCTCTGCTTCTCCACAAGGGCACAAGAAGATGGCACAAGGTGGAAGCGTCTGTGCAGGTGGAAATTAAGTCGGTTGTGCCCGGTCCTCAGACGGAAGATGGTCACCTGCTCTTTACTGGACAGCTGATGGTAACGGTCTAGGGGCCGCTGTGGTGGTCTGTACACAGACTTAATGATGGTCTTCATCTCTGTGAAGCTGACTACATTTCGTCTTGTTCTTCCTCTGCGCCCACTTTTGCCATTCTGTCAGCTTCTTCATAAGCTAGCATGATCTACCGTGCACCCCTCCCCCTCCCCCCCCCCCAGTACTCAATAAGATGGGTGTGAAAGTGTCCCTTAGTATGTCCTGAGATGTTTAAGCCATGTTCCCCGAAAATCCTTAGGAACACACCAGAGATATAGCCGACGGCGCAAGGGTACCCCCATTCACTCTCTTTGCAGGTGCTAAAATGAGGTTGAGAAACATTTTTCTCTAAATAATTCAGAATTCATCCCAGAAGCCCAAATCAGGCAATACTATGTTTAGGCACACCTTGTGCATCCTCTGCAAAAAACAGAATGAAACAATATTAAATCTCTGGCTCACAGTAAAGGTGCACCCAACAAACGGTCATTTCCGCGAAATCGCAAAAAAAGACAAAAATAATGTGTCAGATGCCTTCAGACATTTTCTATAGTGCTGGCAGTCCATTTTCAGGCTTACATCATTAAAACAGGATGTCACAATTATTATAAACTTGATTAGGTGATGCTGTGATTACTGTGAGTGCCACAGTGGTGGATTTTGTATCCCTACCTCCCAAGTTTTAAAAATACACAAAATTAATTAGAAAAAATTACTCTAGTTATTCCATTTCATTTTGACCTCTCTTTACCTATTAAGTTTCAATAATGTGAGCATAAAGTGTAAGAAAATAAGGAAAGTCGGCATCCTTTACGGTACATTCGTAGTGAATGATAGCATTTTCTCATTTAAAATTGCCAAATTGGGAAACGTACGTTGTTTCTGATGCCCTCAGAAATTTGGTATACAACCGATAGGTCTTTGTTAGATTTTATTGGTTAGGATAGAGTACCACAGTTACTCCCAACCTAATTTTGTGATGCTGTGATACATTTAGGGGCCACAGTTGCTGAATCTGCTGCCCTACCCCTATTTTACCAGTACGGAAAGTAAGGCAAAATAATCATAAAAATTGCTTACGTCATACTCTTCTGAATTTTTTTGGGCCCATTTTTTTTTAAAGTATGGATACTGAGCATAAAAAGTTGTGATCATTTCATTAATTTCAATGTGACCCATCAATTTAATTAACTATTTTTAACTGGCTGGTCTTTTAGGTAATATTTTACCTAGCATAAGGTCTCCCCTTTTTCTTTCATTTATTTTCGTCTAGAAATGTGTAAATATGAATATGCGTAATAAAGTTTCATGGTTCATAATAGCCAAAACAATGTTATCAAAATATCCACCACGAGATCTCCACGTCCTTCTTCTGCAACGTTCAATTTCTTGATGGCCATCTTTAAATCTTATAAAATGTTCTGGCTGCCAATAAGTGATCTGTCAAGAGCTAGGCAGCATGTTTTCAGAGTTTGGTGTACAGGGGCGTGTCAGGACTGCCAGCAGACCGCTTGTCTGTATGGACATGTTTGGAGAATGCGCTAAGGAGACTGATTTTTCTACGCCAAATTCGCATAGGGCTGTTTCTGCATGACCCAGTCTCTCGAGGTGAGTCCAGCAGGGTCCTTACAGTCTGTGAACATTTGTGAAAGTTGTTAATAAAATGACAAGGCTTTTTCAGGGCCCTGGAAAGTCTGTCAATTTCAGTCCTTTTTCTTAAAGTATGTGAAAGTTTGCACTGAGTAGGTAAAAAGATCAGTTCTAAAGCAATTAATAATAAGGGTGACAGATCCCATGGGGTCAAACCCATTGATGCTATTAAATTAAAAACAATAAAACGCCATCAACAACAACAACGTTAAAAAAAAAAAAAAAAACGGAAAAATAGTTTATAAACAGCTGTGAAGCAGACAATGATGAAAGAGGTAGAGCAACTGATCCAAAATGGTCGACGTCTGTTCACAATGTAACCCACCTATTTACTATTTATATGAACCTGCTCCTGAGAGAGAATTTGTCAAAGAAAAATTACAAATTGTTCCACCAGACAATGTTACTAAGTTTTAATCAGTTTAAGTTCATTAACTAATTAATCAACTCATTCATCACAAATATCCTCAGAAATCCTGTAATGCCCAGGTGCATAAGCCTTTTCCTTACAAATGAAACACTCGTTTTGTGTCACGAACCGCAAGTGACTTTTTGGGTGTGACGATCATTTCAATATTATGTTTGTTTGACTTCAGTGTTTTGTTTGGATAGCATTACTTCTCCATCTAGTACTTGCTTATAGTGTTTATGTCTGATTTCTTTATTTTTTTATGGCTGTTTTTTTGTGTGCAGTATGGACATTTTGCTGCGCAGTCCAACATACTCAGGTATTGGCAGTTGTCTTTAAACTTTCCAGGCACTTTCTTGTTTTGTGTGCTGTAAAGTGGATGATCCTTGGGATAGTCAGATGTATCTCTGTTTTCACGTCTTCATAAAAGTCTTCAGTAGGCGCATCAATTATCATAGAGTTTGTATCAGTGTATGACAGTCATACCTCGCGCTGGGACCATATGGCGTTGAGACGCGTCCCCTGGGTGGTGGATAGGGGGTCCCTCGTGAGAGGGGTGCACCGAATGAAATAAGGTGCCGTGAACCAACATGGTCTAAGGGAAGGTGACCCCGACAGAAAACCCCTGGTCCTCCTAGTAAGGGGGTTGGGCGTGGGGGTAGCTTCCCCACCCTGCAAAAAAGGAAATAGCTACAAAAACGCCGACGAAAAGACTAACAGTAATTCCTTTCCTGGAGGAGGAAGGCTCTTCTACCAGAAGACTTATGACGTCCTGTGGTGAAAGCCGGAAGTCTTCGGAAGCCACAGGACCGAGCCGCCTCTCTCTATCATCTAAACAGAAGTGAGGAAGCAAAAGAAAGCAGTTGTCAACAACAGTCGCACGAGAGCAGCCAAAGTAAGGGAGGAGGTAAGGAGGCCAACCGCGATTTTCACCATCCAACCGAGCAAGTGTATCGTTGGGGCCGACAGCGTGGACTTCATCGGATACTGGGTAAGTGAAATCTTGAAAGGACTGCATGCCGACAACGTGAAAAAGATCAGGGATGCCCCACGTTCTACTACCAAGAAGCAGATTCGCTCATTCATGGGACTGGCGAACTACTACCGAACTTCGCAGCTATCACAGCACCCCTGACTGACTTGCTGAAGAAAGCACAACCCAACCCAATGCAAGTGTATACAAAGTGTGGATGCATTTGTGAGAGATAGCGCATCCAAGTTTGGATGCATTGTGAGAATGCATCGTGAGAATAAAGTACTGTTGGAACCGTTACTCCAACCTTGTGCCACGTGAGTGAGGTTTTTCTACAAGAACCCCACGTGATTTCAAAATATCACGTGAAATGTTAAAAAATTGCCCAAAATGGCAGATGCATTGAAACATTTCTCTTTTCATGTACCAACTCTGGGCGGTCCGTGGCGCAGTGGTTAAGGCGCCTGCCACCAATGCTAAAGGTGCGAGGTTTGATTGCGGGTTCCGGCATTGGATTTTTCTCCTCTAGTAAGTGTCACCGTTAATTCGGGCGGACCGTCGGGGGTTCTTTCTCCGGGTACTCCGGCTCTTCCTCCCCCTCCACTTTGGTATCAGTTTCAGTCCACTTAATCAAATTTCAAATACAAACGATTTTGAATTTTTAAAAACTACAGTAGCTCGCTTGAGCTTGCCCTTAGCACCACGTGAAAGTTCTGTGTTTACGTTCAGTGTGTGAGTGAATGCGCGTGATTCACGTGAGCATGCTTGTTGGGTTCAGTTCGCGGCGGCGCTTTGAGCCGATTTTCATTTGGGATAAAGCGCCTATTTAATGCGCTTATTTATTTATTTATTATTATTATTATTGAGTTTCAATAAAAAGACTAAACCCGCTGTTTTCTGCTGTTTGTAAACTGGAGAGTGCGATTTCTTTTCTCCACAAATTAATTCCGATACTTTGCGTTTTGGAGCAGTGAGAAAAATAACGTAACGCGTGTTTCCACCACACATGTCAACTAACAGGCACCGTTTCTTTTCACTACACCTATGAAGACAGAATTATATTTATCCTGAGACCTTGGGAGATGTGTTAAAAACGATAGGTCGGTGATTAAAATTGTGAATGAAACAAATACAAACTTTTTTCGTTTTTTTTTAATGGTAATCTTTCTGTTACGTTGGACATTTTCGCATTTTATGATAGAAAGCCTACAGCCCACGGACTATGATGCATATGAGTAGTTTCCGGTTGTCGGTTGAAGGCTAGTAGTGCACTCTGTCAGTTTGAAAGAGGTTCGAAGAGAGAGCACGAATCTCGATTGAATTTGGTTTCCTTCATACTTCCAAAAGTTATGTTGGATATATTTACACTTTGCCTTCTTTACCACCTCACAACAAACATTCAAATGCATGAATGCAAATATTAATTTTTCTCTGACAAAAAATGATGATTTGAATCTTTATTTACCAGAAAAGAAAGTAAACATAACATTTGATTGTTTGTGGTCAATGTCACACTTTTGGTACACAGCTTTAGAGAGTGACACATATGAAATAAACTCACCTCCAAACCCGGGACGGAGACGCTTGTCGTAGCCAGTCATCAGATTGTTAAGAAGACCCGTTAGGTTGGCCGGGCCTCCCATAGCAAAACAGATACTGTAAACGGGGCGAGAAAATATGTTGTATTGCACAAAACCGCTGTCGACACTCAAGTACATAAATTGTTGCCTCATTGCTTAGTTTGTGACATAGTTTAGTGGGTCTGACTGCCTACCTCTGGTGTATGCAAGTTGTGTGCAATAACTCGGGTTGTACCTCCCTCCCTTTGTCATATACCATGGTTAGTGTGTTCTCAACCTCTGGGCCTCTCCACACTTTCGTTTCGTCACTTCGGTGGGGTGAGTTTCCTGTCTGGGGTATGACGAACACCACATACCATGGTAGTTAAGGCCCACACCACAAAGCTCTCATGGGGGAGGTGAATTGCGCATACAGCCTGGGTTATAACCTCCTCTGTGAGAGGAGACAGACTAGAGATCGGACTTTTTGCATTTTCCATTTAAAGTTAACCCTCCCCATTGAAGGTTAACCCCTTTCCTGCCGCATTTAAATTAAGAAAAGTGCACCTTCCACAAAACTGTGTTAACTTTTCAACACTACTAACAGTGCTAATAGATCAACGCCGTCTCTAAGTAACGGCGTCGACAAGGTAAACAACGACCATAACAACCAAGTTAACACAGTTAACGGTGTTTGTCTGAGACCCCCAGTTTGCTTAAATTTTTATTTTTTTATTACTAAATAAAATGAATCAAGACAAACTTATTATTCTGAGTGATATGTGTACTGTAGAGAACAAGAAATTAGAGAGAGGCTTCTCGCTGTTGATGTTTCCAGCAAATCAAAAGCATACCTTGGAAAACAGTATACAACAGAAGAAATTGAATCACTCACAGATGAAGACATGATAAACTTACACGCTAAATACGAAAATTACATTGGTTCACTGACAAGAAACTTAGCTGCCTGTACTCAAAAGCTGTTAGTCACATTTTGCCTGTCTATGTCATGACCTTGAACACAACCCTATTGTTTCAAGTTCAATCGGTAAATTAGCATGTGTTATGTTTTACAAGTTTGGAATATACCTAGCCCCTGCTGTAGCATTACTAATTACAGGGAGTCATGTTTAATTTTCTAAAATAAATTTTAAAACAGAAGAAAATGGAGGGCAACCAGAGGACCACACAAACGAGATTGACTCAAACAGTAACTAAAGCCAAGAGCCCGGGGAGGGCTGAAGTGGGGGGAAAATTGGCTGAGTGGAACAAACAAAAAAAGCTGACGACGGTGCTGAATTTAAAGGTGCAGTTAATCAAATATTTGCGAAGCATGGTGTATTGGTTAGGCATGGCATACAAGGCATGCACAGATCACAGGCAATTGTTGAAACCTTTAACAAACAATTAGCAGAGCAGCTTTTCAATTATCAGTAGTCTAAGGAACTTATGCATGAGACACGAAACACAGTGGTTAATACATTACCTTCAGTGGTAAAAGCAATGAATAACGAGGGACACATCCCATGCTGCTGCCATTAATTTAAAAACAATAACAACACTAAAAACACTTGGTACAAATTTGTTTTTTTAAACCCGGTGAGGCAGAGAATGATGCAAAACATAGAGCAATATGGTCAAAGTCTGTTCACAATGTAAAAAAAAAAAAAAAAAAAAAAAAATACTGATCTTGAAATGCAAATTTTTTTTACAATAGCGCTTTTATTCATAAAATGCTTTAAACCGGGTTATGTTTAAATCATTTATTATAAAATGTTATGAAGATTGTGTTATGTCATGTGCATATAGAATGTTTCATCTTAAAAATCGCACATCGTTATGACGTCATCAGGATACCATCACAGGATATTGAAAGTGTGGGAGCATCTGCAGAGGACACAGCTGAAAGCCAACCAATGCACAGTGTCACAAGGGTCCGTGTGCATGAAAATCAGGCCTGTTTCATCTATTTCGAGCGTGAAATTTCTTTACCATTTAGTGGAGAATAAATTTTCTCTTTTGGAGGCAGAGATGTTTCCTCAAACACAACGGGATAGACGCCTTTCATGATTAACTCTGGCTCAAAGTATTTACTTGTTATTGGAAACACTGTCAGTCCTTCAGCAAGTCCTAAGGACACATATTGCATGGAGTCATAAAACATAAGTTTGTTTTGTCTAACTTAAAAGTAAAGTACTTCTCAGTTGTCTGGGCAATACTACTAACCTTCTTGTAAGACTCATCTACAGCCTGCATGATAATGTGTGAATCATACCTTTTGAGATTGTGTTTTCGGATTAATTTTTAGTTTTAAGTTACATGCACTATGTGCAGCACCTCTGTAATGCCCAGTTATGTGGTCGTGGTCACAAATCCAACATTTCTCCGCTGTATTAAAATTCAGTTCATCCTTTGTGTCATCACCATAGGCTTCTTACATGTTGTCAGGTATTTGTACTACTTTACTGTCTCATTTCTGTTTAAAAAAAAAAAAAGATCTGCTGCATTTTCACCTCTGGTTCTGTATGCTCACCGTCTGACCTAAAAAGAATGTAACCACTTGATCACCTAATTTTACAGTCTTTAGTAGTGCTTTTGGAACAGGTCCCTCATAAGGTACAACCAGTGATTCAAAATCAGCATACACTTTAACTACAAATGGCAGCTTTTGCTGATTACCTTGTTACCGGGTACCTAAGTATTGCTTGAATGTTATCAGCTGACCTGCAATGTTGTGCATGTTTGTGTTACTTTGTAAACATTTCTTACACAATTCCTGTTTCCCATCATATTTTGATACATGCCCATGATTTAGCCATGACATACTTCTGATAATTGTGTAGTGAAAGCACTTATTAGTAGAAGATATGTTTATCTTCTGACTGCCCGTAGGCTGCGGCAAGTGGTGATACTCTAATTGGTTGTAACAGGTCAACACTCAGTATCCCATACATACACGTTCATAGAAATGTCAGGAATTTTGTTCTTCAAACAAGTCTGTGTCTTCCACCTTTACTTGAAAATCTATACCATTGTTCGTTTACAAAGTTGGTGTAGGATACACACTCAGATTTTGTTTTTACAAAGTGAAGTTTGGTGAGGACACACCATACAAAACAGCAGTTGTCATTGTTATGAATAATAACGACAGCCTTTTTGTTTGCAACCTCTGCTCATAGTGGCAGCCATGATTTGCCTATACAGTAATGTAGGATGATGTCATGACTGCCTTAGTTATAGTTCATGTGCATATACTTTCATGACAACCAGACCCCTTCATTTTAGGTCTATCAATTGCTGATAGAAAGTCAGGCAGCTCCTGTTTCTAAACACGTTCTCCAATTCCCTTCTTGTGTTAACTGTGTGTTGTCTCATCAAGATATATGGTACTATCTACCCTGCTAAATTCTGTTTTAGCAACAACTTGAATCTTTACACTACCATCAAGAAGATTATCTTGTATTGTGTTAAAATATTTCTTTATTGATTTATAAATATTGTGAACATATAGACAAATTTGTTGTGTGAAATACATTTTGCAAGTTGGTGGTCACTTCTTTCTCCAACAAAATAATAAATAGAAAAAAACTGTATGTGTAAATACAACTGTAACATCTTTTGGCAGGCCGCATTAGCGCCAGAGCTGGTGGCATGTAGCTTTAGCACAGTTATGGAGGCAGTGCTGAAGTTTCCCTCTACATCTTACAGCGAGCCAGAGATAGCTGATAGCATTTTCTTGCTCGCTATGTTTTACTGGTAGGTTGACTGACTGCTGCTGTAACAGTTCTCAGTGGCGCTAGCACTTTCAGGCATGCCGTATACACATATTTTCTAAGTGGAATGTTGTATGCATTGCGAGTCACAGTTAGCTGAGGCACATAATGACACGCACGAAATAAAATTTGATTGATCATGGATAAATGATTAGGTATATTAGGTTTTCTCAATCATGTCTTCACATACACTCTTGCGTGCTCACACACACACACACACACACACACACACACACACACACAGACGCGCGCCTGCACACACACACACACACACACACACACACACACACACACACACACACACACACACACATTAGACGAACAGTCCGCGAGAGCAACGTGCACCGAGACAGACACAGACACGCCCTGGGGTTTCTCGTTCTTCATTGTTTAACACTGAGCAGACAGTAAAATGTTATACATTTGAACTCACCCGAAACATTTTCTTCAGATGACTCGTACTCCATAAATGTACATGTAAACATATCGATGCCACTATGTGACAGTTATTACACTGGTTCTGATCTATAGTTATCATGTGCATCTCATTGTTCAAGTAAACAAAATGAGTAATCATTTCTGCAGGATTTATTATTTTAAGTGTTGTTAACTGGATTGCAGCGGCAACGTCTATTCCGAGTCTGTGTCAGAGTCAATGTCATTGACATCAGGTTCGTCCAGCTTGTCAGTCGCAGCTGTGGACACTGCATGGTTTCTGTAAAATGGATGATGTTCCTCTGGGATTACCCCAGATGAGCAAAGAGACAATAGGTCGATCTTTTTAGCCTGAGATATTGGAAGCTTGTCATTGTACAGTCGATGAAGTTTCTTGGGGAGTTCTGGTGATCGACTCTTTCTGCCGCTGGACCCATAGGCGGAGAACTCTGAACATTTCGTCATTCAGATCACACTTGAACTGCATGGTGCCTTCATCTGCTTTGGAGAGTTTAATGCAGCGTATCTGGAGCCAGTTGACTTTCCGTCCTTCACTGTCAGTTCTGGTGTTGCGGATTGATGATCTAGCAGTCTGTTTGAAATCAAAGACCTGTCTGTGCTTCACTAGGATCACAATGTAGCGTTTACCACGTCGTGCCATGCGCAAAACAATGTCCCAACCGGACGGTGTATAGAATGGATTGTGCTTTTTTGCTTATGATGACCAGGTGGCAGCAAATCGGCAGCATCGTTGCTCCACCTCCCCTGCCTTCTTACGTTGTAGAAATATCGGAGATATCTTTCATTCTCATCTGTTGTCTCTGCCAAGAAGTTTATGAAAAAGGTAAACTGTTCTTCCGGATAACTGCTCAGGCATTCGCGCAGGTTTATCGCACTGAGGCCTTCCAAATGCTTCGCGCAAGCTTCAAAGAAGCAGTTGCCATCAGATGCTACTTCAAGTCTTTGTAAGCCATTTGCTGCAAGGAGTGCTTTCATGAACTCACTTTTCTTGAGCTAAAGATTGTATTTCAGTCACGCTTTTAGCTTTAGCGTTTTCAACGTCTGTGTGCGCATATCGTGTTTGTTTGCGACGCTTTTTGAGAGGGCATCGAAGTCTTTTAATGGAGGCCATTGGCATTAATTCATCTTCAGTACTGTCTGTGGAAGGGCCAATAACATCTTCTGTGACATCCCTTGGAAGACGGACGATACGACAAATCACGGTCACTGTCGTCTTTATCACTGTCTTCGTATTCACTCTGAACAGTTATGAGTCTTTTGCCGTCCATTTTATTCTGGCAAGCTAGCGTAATAAGGGCTTCATCGCTTGATTCACCGTCACCAGGAGCAGCTGATTCAGTGACTATCTCAGTCTGGTCAGCTAGACTGGCTTCGGCTTCACCCGTCAGTGATGCTGCCATGGTTAGATAAACGCTGTCCGCAAAGGAGTCAGACCAGGGATCACTTCATCGTGAGCACCCTGGGCAGTTGAAATCAAAATTGTAAGAAAATGTACTCGATAGCATGATTTCTTTAAACAGACAAAAAAATACATTATTTTATTGTCCTCAGGCAAAAATGTGTTTTGAAAAAAAAAAATCAATGAGCTACGAAATGAAGCATCGATAGGGCAATTCGGTGCTAACTTTTCTCATATTGATAATATATATATATATATATAATATTTCCTACTATAGTGTTATATATATATATATATATATATATATATATATATATATATATATATATATATATATATATATATATATATATATATATATATATATATATATAACACGCTTTTGGGGAGAATCAGAAATGGCTCGAACGGCTACGCTTGTATACGCTGAGACAGCTCTTTTTTTTTGGACAAAATTTAACAACTATAATAATAATAATAATCATTATAATGAAATAATAACAAAAATAATGATAATAATAATAACATCCTTGATAATATTGTGAAATAACATACGCAAGGTAAAAGATAATACTAAAACGTCTTATCTCTGTTGGCAGTAGCTTGGCTCTGTATGATAAGTTTTAAAGTTTTCTGTGAAAGTGAAGACAGCCCGTCTAACATCTGACCTGCCAGTACGGTTTAAAGGTCCTGGTTCAGCAATTAGTCAGTTGAGGACAGCGAAAAAAAATTTCGAAGTCCCTACCTGACTTGAAGTGCAACCCTGACAGGGCCTCATCAGATGGGATCCCCGAACATTCACGTTACTATAGCTGCTGTAGAGTGTCAGACGTCCTTGACGGCTGTCACAGTTCATGCAAACAGGTATACGCCACTCAGCTGCCAAAGGTCACTTCCAGTTGCATCTGTCCGTACACGGTAACACCCACAATTCTCGTGCAACAACAACGAAAGATGACTATCCAACTTTCACTTCTGGGCCGGTACTGGGAAGCACTGAGCGACGTCCACAGCGTCCAAAAATGGCCCAGGGAATGGTGACGGTACGTCGAACATGCTATATCGTGGTCTTCTCATTTCTTATGTCCTCGCATTTATCCAAAACAAGGTTTCCTCGAAAGCGTTTGCAAACAACAAGTCTTTATGGTAGTCGCCATTTTTACGAAGGGAAGCTACTAGATAATGTTTGTGTAAGGGACAGCACTCCCGTGCTAAGCAACGTGCAAACGCCCACCTCAAAACGATTTTATTTTTCACAAAAGCCTGGGAGATAATTTACAGGTCATCATGCAACAATGTGATGTGCATGGGTGACAGTGCGAGAATATGAAATGAATGTAAACGGGACATAAATATGCCCCATAAATCCATGGCCAGCAAGCGATATACATTCCCATGAGCTCCTGCGGATGCAGGGGCTCATGAGAATGTATGACTTTTGCATTTGGAACAGGCTGGCTGAAGGCCTGTTCTGTCTGAACCAAACAGCTGAAATTCAGCTTTTCGGGATTTTGAAAAGCTGAATCAGCTTCTAGGAGTGAAGACTGTCACCCATTGATGTTATTGTGCCTGTTCGTGTGTGTTACACGGACATAAAATTTGATTCCATTATAAGAATCTAAGCACTAGGTAATATTTTGCTTTGTCGATTACTTCTCATCTTGTTTTTTTTTTGTATCACAAAAGATAATTACCGTCTGCAAACTTGATGAGTTCAGTGATATTTTCTCCCCAGACCAACTGCTGTCTATGCACACGCAATGCACCCTGCCCAATGCATACATCATGCAGGTGCCTGACAGCAAACACCGATACACCAACTACAAGCTAAAGGGTGCACGAGCAAACGAGAGGCAAGTTTCAAAATAATTAGATACAGGGCCGCAGCAGATGGTTCTGGCCTTTGCCATACCAATAATGTATACATTTTTTTGACAAGACCATATAATTATGTCTTTTTATTCCCTCGACCCAAATTAATTTAAATGTTACTAATTTTTCCATTTTGGGGGGTTGTGCGAATTCTTCCCCCCCCCCCCCCCCCACCTGCCCGATTGGCTTTAGGAAGCAGATGAAAGCAAGCTGGCATCATGCAGGCATGCACCCCTTCGGCTGGAGCATTAGGTTTCTTTCACCTCGTGCTATGGTTATGAGATATGAAATAAATGTTAGGAAACAGATATATATATATTATGTAATTGGTATTCTAACCACAATATATTTCATTCATAGTTTATCTATGTTTGCACTGACAGCAAACCATGTGGGATTTATTTCTGATCACTCCATATAGCAATGTTCTCTATCAGAAAACTGAAATGACTCAACCCGCAAAAATAAATATCAAGGAAATATATCAGTTCACAACAGCAAGAGGTATATCTCACTTGATCTTCATTTTGTGACAAAAACATTGTTTTCAAATACACTTCAACGTATGGTTTATTTGTTTATATCTGTACTGAGTGAAACTGTTAAAAATGCCTTTCATTGTGAGGCTTCTCTTATGAGTTTACCAAAATCGTCAAGTACATCAATAAGTGTCTCTTGGCTTGACTTCACGAACGAAGATTCTAGTATAGGGCTTGCCCACGTCGTCTGCAGGCATTTTCGTGGCTGCGGAGGCCAATCCGGGACAGGCAGGTTTACATCAATAAGTGTATACATAAATAAAACACAATGACCATGATTGAAAAGAAGTACCCAACGGAGAAAGAAACACGCTTAGAAAAAACGGTACAACACAATTTATTAATATTTCGGGTAAATACCCTTTGTCAAAATAGACAAACAAACAGAGACATTATTTGCTACTTATCTTCAGATGCAGAAGGAATGTGGCAACTCATTGTCATAATTCCTAAAAATACAGCTGATTTTTTTTATGAAATGAGTATGTCTATCCTCAACAAGACCAAGTAGTCTATGTACCCTACAGAACCACATAGTCCAGATCAAAATGGTGACTGCGAAGCGTGTGTAATGCAGAGACGAACTCAACAAAAAAAAGAAAGACGCTTAGAAAAGACAGCTACAACACAATTTTATTCATATTATCTAGTAATAAATTGTGTTGTAACTGTCATTTCTAAGCGACGTTCTTTCCTCATAGGGTTCTTCTCTACAGAACAACATACATGTGCACTTTTACTTCCTGCACCATATATAACTGTAATAATACATGAGGCAAAAACACAAAAAGAACAGAGACAACCATTTTAATTATAAAGAAACAATTCCAGTGATGTCATTGAATTATATGCATGGTATATTTTGCTTATGATGCTGTCATTCAAACTTGGTCACTGTGTTTTGGTAAGTGAGGGAGAGGGGGGGGGGGGCTGGAGGGGGCGGGTACACATGCAGGCATATATATTATATATATATATATATATATACCGCAACGATTTCCTAATGTAATGTTACATATGGCAATACAGTTCTATCATCATATGCTAAATTTTGCTATCCACCAAAATGCTAATATTGCCATGATTCCACAGCAGACAGACAGCCTTCATGGACAGGTCCAACCAGTGAAGAGACAACAGACTGGCCAGTGTCAAACATGTCACCAAACTGCAGGGGCGTTAGCAGCAATGTCACACAGAAACTTTGGAACAGCAAACAGCCTGATGCAGTGCAGTGTGCCCCAACTTGCTCTCAGCAGGCAGCTGCAAGACAAGAACAAAGGTCAGTTAGTACATGTGAAGATGTACTGCAAACACTGTTCTAGAGGAGTTTACTTGGCTACCGGGTATCAGCCAGTATAATTTACTCAACATGAAACCAACCGTAATGAATCACAGCCAGTGTAATCAATAAACTCCATACAAGACAGATTTGCAAAATAACTTTTACAAACAATTTCTTTGTCTCGGTGATGGTCAAACGATTTATACAGTTTTGTTCTAATAATAAAAGACATTGTAGCTTTGCAATGCTGCTTGGTAACATGATATTATATGAATATGTTTTCAGGCCAACATAACCAACTTTTCCCTGGGGGAGACTAAAGATGCACTCAACCGATGAGCAGCCCCTGGTGACCATATCGAATGTGGGAGTAGAGGCGACACCTTATCAGCGCGTGACCAGTGAAGACAATCCGGCCTACTGTTTTTGTGGGAATCATCTAATAATAATGGACAACAAGAACTACTGAATTTGATCCAGCTGATCGAGTTAACAGAAGAACCAACTTTTCTAGATATTTGTAAGAAGCAGACCGAAGTCAAATTTTGCAGCGTCAAAAATTATAGCATCACATTTGCAAATAAAATTCCCACATTATAATAGCAATCAAACATCACCAACACTCTACATACAGATTTTTTTCAGTTGTGGCATGAGAGCCATATGGGGCTTGGCAACAGCAAACACTGTTGCTCTTGTCAGGTGGCCATAATCAGATGGCAGTTTCTAAGCCCCAATCTAAACTACCTGAGGGCACTATCTGGTTGTGTATGTGTGTGAAACCAACCTCCAAGTCTTTACTTCTGCTGAAAAACCACATCCACTCGTCGCTCAATCTTGTCATCTGTACTGCGTAGGTAATGTAACAAACAGGAGAGCTTCTCATCATCTTCTTGGGGATACAAGGCCACGGAGCACATTCCTTGATGAAAAAAAACAGAATGAAAAGAACATTTTCATTAACTTTTAAAATTTACTTTCTGTCATGGAGATTGTTTACATCTGTTTGTACAAGTAGTTGGGACATGAATAAATGGACACATGACATATACTCCATATTGTGCACTTTGTACTCTCTATACAAGAAAGTATTAAAGTTGAATGTAAAAGCAAAATGTTGGACATTTTTTGTTTTCAATACATTTGGACATTCTTCTTCATAAATTGCATACATGTCTGCTTTCATTTTTCATCCTTGTTATAACTACATACTGTAAACAGTGCACATGAACAGGAATTCTGCACCTGACTTGCCATAAGAAAGAATTAGTTTTCATGGTCAGTGTCACAATCCTAAATAGTATATTTCTACAAATACATGTACTGTAATGATACTGAAAATGACATGTACAATACTGCACTTGTACCAGAAATTGCACAAGTGTGTAACATACATGTACTATGCATATTTCTGCTGTGCTACCTGGTATGCCACAGAGTGCCTGTTGCTAATCTTGGTATACTGTTTGCATACTTGGTGGTTGAAGTCAAGGATGGTAAGCCTGTTGCGAATTGTGTAGCCTTGTAGCCAATGAAAGTTTATTTGGGGGCCATTTCATTTTTAGCCACATAGATACATCCCCTTGACTAACACTCAAAACACTCAATGATGAGACTGAAACATATCTAAACTCTAAGTCAAAATAAGTGCATAAATAAGACATGATTATTACCTTGATCATGCCTGGCAAGGACACTCGTAATGTGTGGTGATGGTTGATAACAGGCTTTATCCCTTGTTTCAAGTGGTGTTTAGCCTTTGGCAGCAGCAAAGAAACTGAAAACAGATGGCCAATATAATAGATAAAGCAAAACCTGAAAGTAAGAAAAGCACAAAAGTGAAAATGTACCAGCAGCAGTTTATACTGAGTAGGTTATTTCGATGACAGGACAGTTTCGTGTGTTTTTGTTTTGCATACACTCAAGGATATAATCCTCCATGTAAACACACAGCTCAACTCAAACCTTTTATGCAATTCGCTTGCCTTTGTGCCACACATCAAGGTAATGATCCAGATGTTTCAGTGGCTGCGATCAAGTCAGTAATAATATACAAATCTATTTCATACTGGAAAAAAGATACATGCATTACAGAGTGGCAAACTGACAGGTAGCTAGCACTAGCGGCTGTTATGAAGACTTGGGAGAAAAACCACCATGGCACCATGATAATAATGTTTACTGTCAACTTGTAAACATACTTACAGTGTGGAGGTAGCAGTCATATGTAAATCATAACTTAGTGTTGTGACAGCAATATTTCCAGGACACTATAAGCTACTTTATGTGTGATGTGATAACACTTTTACAAACAAAAATGATTTTGTGCAAGCGCACGGGTGTACCATACTTCAAAATCAAATGCCACCAAACTGATAATTACCTGAAAGTAGCAGG
The DNA here is from genome assembly GCA_036245525.1 of Semisulcospira habei. Taxonomy (NCBI): domain Eukaryota; kingdom Metazoa; phylum Mollusca; class Gastropoda; family Semisulcospiridae; genus Semisulcospira; species Semisulcospira habei. The sequence continues at coordinate 102,057,087 of BTPG01000005.1, read as the reverse complement.
AGATTACAGTAGAACTCTGTCGGTGACAACTTATCGGACAGGTCTTGCTGTCTTCAGAAACTCGATGCCAGTCTGTGCATTTACCAGTTTCAAGTCACCTGACCTTGTGGCAGCCCTGCTGTCTAAAAACAAACCATAAACACAGTCATGGATGGACAAAACCTGTTGAAAAAGAAATAAATACAGAAAATAGGCATGTGTGCACATACGCATGTGCGTGTGGCTTTCTAAAAATGGCTTAGTCACAAAATAGCAGCACATTTGAGTGTTATGATATGGAGCAATATATACATACATGTATTTACATGATTCACAGAAAAACTAGCAATAAAATATTTTGGTATACAAGAATGATATTATAAGTTTTTGTCACTCATATTTCTCCTGTTCATAAGCTTGTGGTTTCAGGAAAATATGAGAAATACATTGTATCAGTGGCAAGCCAACTTACAATAGACCACTTATATACCTGATTGTGAGTTTCATAATGAATTATGCACATACATGTATTGCTCTATTTCATCACACTGAAATGTGCTGTTATTTTGTGAACAAATATATTTTAGGTTGATTATAGTGGTACATTTTATCCTTACCTAGACCTGTTGATTATATTCTTATCCAGACAATTGCTGATGTTGTTTTCATACAGCGAGCAGCTGTACATTTGTTTTCATTCAGACAGCTGAACATTTTGTCTGTGTTCAGACAACTGCAGGTATATTTTGTTTTTTATTCAGACAGCTGTATATTTAATTCTATTCAGACAGCTGTATATTTTGTTCTAAATATAAGCCAGCTGTACATTTTGTCCCAAGCACACACACACACACACACACACACACACACACACACACACACACACACACACACACACACATTTTAGGTTCACAACTTACCTTGCCATTGCGATTATCTGTTATGTATTATGATGAGATTGGGCGTTGTTCCATTACTGATGCACCTTCACTTTGTACTAGCTTCACAAATGTATCCACAGAAATAACACATTAGCTGCTTGCTGCTCTGTGAGCTCATTTGGTGTGTCACTGAAAAAGAATCAAATGACTGGTATTTGTATAGTTATGTAATGCACACACGGGTCTTGTACTAGAAAATGGCGTGGCGTTCTGAAGATATTTACACAAAAACAACCACCACGAACCCCCAAAACAAATCGCAACTAAAAGTGGAAACTTCTAAATGTACATCAGACCAGAGCTCAGAACATATCGCATATTTCATTATGTATATAACACAAATATGTGTAATAGAAAATTGCCCAGAAACTATTACACTTATTTATAAAGGAGAGCAAATTTAAAAACAAAGTTTCAGGCTGTTACTATAGTGACGTATAGTAACTACAGAAGAGACGAACAGTGAGGCTAAGATTTCCAATCTATTCTTCGTCTTGTTCATCGATGTATTCTGCCTACTTCTCACCACTGTCGTCTGCTGTTATTTCCTCAGTCATCATTTCCCCCGAAATTAGTGTCCTGTACACCAGAACACACATAACATTACGATCGCTAGGGCTTCTTGTTGTTGACAAGGAAGTGGTCATCAGAGTGGTGTCCCCTGATAATACATATTTACGAGTACCTTCCCTTTGTAAACACGACGTCAGCTACACGCGCATAGGTGTTTGTTGTTGTTGGAAATATACTTACCAACAAAAGTAATATTTGTACCACAAAAAGTGAAAAGACCACACCATATCATGTTGGACTTACCGCCACCATTCGCTGGACCTTTTTTGGACGCTCTGGACGTCGCGGCTCGATGCAGGCTTCACCAGTGCGGCAAAATGAAAGTTGGATATTTTTCAGTCGTAGTTGCACGGGAATTGGATGTTACCGCGCACGGACAGATGCAACTGGAAGTGACCTTAGGCAGCTGGATGGTGTATACCTGTTTTCGTGAACTGTGACAGCCGTCAAGGACGTCTGACACTCTACAGCAGCTATAGTAACGTGCGTGCTCGGGGATCCTATCACACGGGGCCCTATCAGGGTTGCACTTTCTGTGTCAGGTAGGGACTTTGAAATTTTTTTTTCGATGTCCTCTACTGACTAATTGCTGAACCCGGACCTTTAACATGTTATATAACCAGATGGCTTACCATTTCATTCACACATCTCCAAGTAGCTGCATTGCCTTATATTGCTATCGCGTGATAGCACTTTCTGGCACCACATTGCAATACGGCCGATTGGTATTGTGCGGGCATAAACGTGCTATTGAAAGACAGCACTTTCTGCCCCGAACTATTTGTCACCTATTGGATAAAGTTCTTTTAGGTTCAATGCAATAACTTCATCAATTTTTACAAGAATGTCAAATTTCCACTTCAAGGGCATTGCTGACTCTCGTGAACACACCCATGTCAAAAATTAAAAATAACCAAAAATCACAGATAACACCTTCTGGCTGGAAACCCTCGACATTCAGTTTTCCCACATCCTGTGGCACCACAAAACAAACCACAGTGAGGATCCTTTGTCAGCAAGTTCATTTTAAAACTATAATTTTTGCTCATTAATACACAGTACCACTTTGCTTGTTTTCCTGGATGTTCAGTTGTGTATCATAAATTAAATGCACGTAAATATTTATTGCACCCCCTGATTCACTCTTGTTTTGGTATATGAATTATGATTCCATCACTGCCATTCTCGACAGTTCGGCCTGACCCATGTAGGTAGTCGTTGTCTGTACTATGCCTAACCAAAGTGCTTACTTATTCATCAGGTATTGTCAAGCCTTATGTAAATCTTTGCATGCCATATTTACTAGTTTTTCTCCAAGTCTTCCACCTGCAAAATATCTTATGATCTCGTCGTAGTGCTGATAATGTAACATGCCTGAAGCATACACTTTTTTATGGAGCCCTTCAATAATGCAAGATAAGTGTCTAGTTTTTTGGATTGTAAAATGTTTCTGATTCCCTACTGAATGGATTTTTTTGTTCAACGAACACCTTTCAGTTAACTGGCAGGTGTGTCCACACTGAATCACTTTTGTCTTTGAATCACTGTCTTATCACATGGTCATAATAAATTGGAAGTCTTGCTTGGTACTGATTTTGTATGAGTCTAGCTAGTTCAGTATGTGTGACAATTTCCTACTATAGTGAAATGTTTTATATCTTGTATGTTGCATATTTGTCAGGTGATCTGATAACTTTGGAGTAATCATTAAAGGTTAGTTCAAAACTTGGACGGTCATTCAGTGCTCCTTGGTAATAAGACAAATGTGCTGTTAATTTTTTGAATTCAAGTGAAATGTAAAGCTACTTCCATATGTTTCTGCTAATATAACATCCATGGCAGATGATATAGATTTGTCGCCCGCATCGACGCTAAGTTTGGCAGACTGTATGCCTTGATAAACATGGTCTTCTCCTTCTTCCTTAGTCAGCCACAGATCTTCATAGCAGTAGAACTTATCAGCATCATCTAAACTAAATACTTCATTGCCTTCAAGTTTGTTTAATAGTTTTAATAATTGCTCTGCCAAGGTTATCAACTATAATGTTCTGTTTTTATCAGCCTCTGATGAAAGTTCAATATTAAAAGCAAGGCGTGCAGTACCAGGAACAATAACATCGTTTGGACCTAAGTTCGGAAATTTGATAGTAAGAACTTGCTTTTGATGTATTGTGCTTGGATTGTTTGTGATATCAATTGATTGCCTTAACACCTAGAGGTTCATGTATGGGTCTAATTTTGATCCGCAGGACTGTGTCATTTTATTTATGCTAAATCAAAAATAGTTATTAAATAAAAATACAACAATGGCAGAGGGAGGATTTGATCATGATATTGAAATGGGAGTTATGTATGACTATAATAATAGTACAATGGACATTACAAGAAATACTTCTAGTTTGCATCGCGAACTTTTAGAAAGCAAAGTAAACTCCTTTTATGATCTCGTTGGTGTGAATCCTGAAGTAATAGATCCTGATCAGTTTGATCGTGCCAACAAGGGTCACTTACATTTAAATACAATTGACTTCCAAAAAAGACCCTGCTAAACAAAATCAAAACTGAAGTCGGTGGTGATGCAGGGTTGCAATGTTATCTTGGTATCCAAGCAAACTTGAGAGTGCTCTTCATGATGTACAAAAAAGGGTTGTCAATGGGACCAGATATTGAAATGGCGAAGATAAAAGACCTGTCAGAAATAGCAGACAGAGCAGTACAAGAAACCTCCTTACGGAAGGGCAAATAAATGAAGCTATGAAAACAATAAATAACTGCACCTTACCCGTGAGGGAGATAATGGGGTTAAAGAAGTCACTGCAAACAATTAGAGGTGAACTGGAAATTAATGTAGCTAAACTAGGTGAGCTTGATAATCTCACACAAACAGAAGAAAAACAAAACCTAGTTACAACATTTGATGAGAATTATGACATTAACAGAGGCACTTAGTTCGCACTACGAAACGTCTTTCGTTTCGTAAGAATCGTTTCCGGCTTATACGAAGTCGCAATGAACCACGCATGTGTTGTCGCTGAAAGCGGTTTAGAGCGGCTACAAAGTTCAGAGCGTTTTGGGCAACCTTTTAGTTTGAACTTAGGTTAGAGTTACTTCCCGTTTCAGAACTCTTGCCGGTCAGAAACAACGTTCCTGTTTCCCATCCTCGTAGCACGATACAATTTGTTCGAATATTAGTAATAACGTCACATATCTTATAAATACTTGTTCCCCATATGTTTTGACATCCTAAATCTCTTGTTATGCGCGTAAAACAGGATATGGGGGCAAGAAACACGCGACGAACAGGTTTTCTTCCAACCAACTTTATGTCGGTTTTAAAGCGTGCTACCTTGTGCAAATATCTAATTAATACATGTGCCCGTCATCTGTCAAACATGCTTTGTGGTTTACTGTCAACAGCGTTTGATAATATTAGTATGAATTTACTGCTATTTTACATTAAAACGCACAATCTAATTGAGACGTTTTGTGTTACATTTACAGCAAAGCCGACCAAGAAGAACAAAATGGCTGAAATTAAACGTGTGCTCTACGCCGCGGCAATAGATGCCGCTTTACTGGATGAAGTGGCCCTCACCAACCCCTTTCAGGACGGGGTCACCTGGGAGGACGTGTTCACCTGACTGCAGAGGTCCCCAGATAGAAGTGTTTCAAAGAGAATTGTGACCGGACCCTACAAAAATTGTCCAAAAGGAAGCGGCAGCTGACCTTAGAAGAAAGAAGTATGCACTGAGCACCTCCACCTCACCAGCATCATCTGACGACTCAACTCTACGTCAGAGAAAGATGTCTCAACGCTATGGCGGGAACGTGAGGAGGAGGAGCGATGGAGAAAAAAAAAAAAAAAAATGCGAAGGTTCGGCAGCAGCTCCAGGTGACTGGAGTTGCCCTGCGAACGAATGAGCTTGTGGAAAGGCGGGAGGAGAGGAAGCTGAAGAAGCGGCGTCTCGAGCTGGAGGAGAAGCGATTTGAAAAGGAGAGGAACCAGAGAGAGGATGAGAGAAAGCTGAGCAGGCTTGAAATGGACAATCAAACTAAACTGATGAGGCAGGTGCACTGATTGCTGCGAAAAAATTAGGCAAATTATTTTCTCCTAGAAATCATGCTAGTTGCATTTTTGACTACTTCTCAGTATTCTTCTTTTGAACACTTTTTATTTGATGCCCGATTTCAACTCGCCTGCTTTATTTGTTCTTGGGTCGTTTGCAATGTTTTTATTCTTAAATTATGTCTGTTACTGTCACCCGTTATAACTGATAATATTTTGACATGCTGTTGCAAGTGCATTTAACTGTTCAGGCAGAGCAGTATAAACAGTTTTGTTTTCATCCCTACGTCACACGACCAGTCACTTTAGCGCAAACCGTACCATGTCACCGTGATACAAAAACATTTGTAGCGACAAATGGCGGACTTTTTGTAGCCCAATTTGTGACGCATCTTGGATTCGAGTATTGTTTTATAAAAGATCACCAAAACGTTCTAAAGTAAAAGGTTACTTAGTGTTGTTCGAAACAACAAGCACACTCAGTACTGGAGACGGCAACGTCATTAAATATTTTAAATTACGTCATTTTAAATTAAGTCTATTATGTAAAAATGTATATTCTTTTGACGTCATTCATGTCTGGCGTGATCCAGGTTGGAAGATGTCTTCTTGATTTCCTTTACCAAAATAGTGGAGGAATGAAAACAAATACGTTATTTGTAGCAGGGGCTTGCTTCACGGACCCTTGTAGGACTTCGAGAGGTCAAAGGAACCATTATACACCTCATTTTGGCAAATAAACTCATCACGGATTATGAAATTGTTTTCTTGTGCGATGGTAAAGAGAATCAGATGTAGAATTATTCCAAACCCTTGGTTCCAAATTTGCAATGCTTTTATGCTGACATTTTGTCATTGTTGCATTGTACTTTCAGACATGTCCTAGTTTTGACATGCTGTTGCAAGTGCATAACTGTTCAAAGCGATTCTCCCCAGGTTTAATCATCTCAACACAGTCGGAAAACTGCCTGCAACAGATACTGCTGACAGTATTATGTATGGGTCCTTTGTGTACTAACTTAGAGCTTTATGCCAAATGTCGAAATTCATCGTTTGATGGGTGTGTTGTTTTTGTACCCGAGAGTGCAAATTATCGTCTGCATCGTCACAAAGCAGAACCCGATCAATCGATACTGCAGACGACGGAGGCGGTCATCGTTGTCGAGCGGGTACACGCGTCAGTGTAGTCATGTACTGATGTTCTCCGGCATCCCTTTGACATAATTTTCCACGAGAATGTACAATAAATTTTCCACTTATTCGCTATGCTGTCAAAATCAATGCGGGTTCCGCTTGACCTGCTACCCTGAGTAACGGGCAATCATGCTGTGGGAGTGGCTTCAAGTTCTTCGACTCGGGTCTCCGCGCCAAGCCGGCGACTGAGCAAGCGTCACGAAACAGAACAGTGGTATTCACCCACTTATACCAATTTCTGCATTGCAGTTTCACATCACACACATCGAAGTCTACGTAACTGAAAGCATCTCTGGAAACGACAAATGCACCATCGCAGCAGAAACACTACCTCCGCCTGTGAATCGAGTGAATGAGAGCCCGCACAGACAAAAACCTGTCACGACCATCGATGTCAGCAGCCGGTGCCGCAATTGTGACACACAGGCCTAGCTGTCTGATCCTTGCAGCGTAAAATCTGATGAACTAGCTCGTAACTTCATGATAAAACAGGTTTGAAATCTTGCAAAATCAGTAAGAGATAAATTCTACTGAAGATAGCGCTCGTGAAACTATAGGAAGATCGACAAAGATCATAACCGGATGATTGTAATTTGTATTCTAGTTCAGAAAGTTCTGAACTAATCACAATCATTACAAATTACAATCATCAAGTATCAAGCAAAGCATACAGCTTTGCCTTAGCCTGCTGTTTGCTGACTACCGCTGAGCTGACTGCTCATTCTGGGATTTTATGCTTTGCAGTGATGATCATTGTAATTGTTAAAATTTGTCAGTTTACATGATGAAAGCGATGCCACATTGCCAGTATGAAGACAATTGAGAGACTATCATCAAACAAGTTTGAAGAAATACATCGAGCGATGCAGCAAACTTGTCAAAAAGGTCCATGATATTCTGCAATAAGACATGGTCAGTACTAAAGTAGATTAATTTTTTTTTTTTTTTTTATCTATACACTAGGTCAACACTGAGCCGGTACAATGGAGAAAGAGACTACGTATCGGTCATTTTCACACAAAGAACTGGATAAAACCACGCAAATTCATGACCCTTCACATACTTGTGTTATATATATATGTACTTATTTGTAACTTGTCTCACAAAATAACGTAATAATGCAGTTTGAAAAGTAAGCGGAAAGTGAAAGTTGCGGTCGCCATCTTGAAATTGTTGATTGGAAACAGCGTTTTCAGGTGCTCAAGAAAATTGTCTTCAAAAGTGATTAAGACATCGAGAATATACCATTTTGGTACAACAGCATAGACATGAATGCTCAAAAATACTCACCGAAACACACTTCGTAGGAAACTTGAATTGGACGAAATTTCGCGGAGAGAAAAAAAAAAAGAATACAAAGACGAATAAAAGATTTGCAGATAGAAAGAACAGCACGACTAGAAGTAATTAGTATTGGAAAAGAAAATGATGAAAACACTATTCAGAAAATACGTCATTAAGTCACTATTGCAAGTTTACTTACTGCTCTTGGATTTATTATTAGTACTATTATATTGGCTGTAACAGGTGGTGGTGGCAGTATAACTCCTCTTACTCCTACTCCTCCTCCTTCTGACCCAAAAGACCACCCAAAAGTCGTGGGTAAAGAAACAGTTGACACATATTTCAGACTTGCTTAAGAGATTGGCAGTAAAAGCAATGGATGCTTTGCCTGGCATAATAGGAAGTGGTGTCAGTTGGTTGATAAGTACAGCAGGGAAGGTAGTTGGGTTGATGGCGGAGCATGTGTGGATCTTTCTGGTGACAGTAGGAGGATTCATAATGGGATATTTAATGAAACAGGTAAAGAAGTAATATCCCTAATCCAGTAAGTCCTCTTGCCAATGCAGTTTTCTCTGCTTATATGTTTGCTGGTGGTTGTTCTGGTGTTTCATGTGTTACTGGTGTAACTGGTGTTGCTGGTGTTATTAGTGGTTGAACTGACGGTGATTGTGAGTATGTGGTTGTTGGATTTACGTTTACTGATTGAGTCCTAATTTCTGACCAGCACCTGCAACAATTATTTCATTATTATATTTTTTATTATTGTGCCTATTTGGAGTTGAAGGTCAGATGGCACATGTATAACCCAATACCAACAACAATCAACTTTTGCCTTGTATACTTGATGGGAGATATACTACTGAGTTTATAGCATCTTCCAGGTTTAGAAGAAATTGTTTCTATACTTCAAATTTGCCACTTCTGTTAAAGATATTTGATTTTGTTTGAGCTTGTGCTCCAAGCACACACCATACATATGTTCTGTTAGATTAATTAATGCGTTCAACTCCTGCTTGAGTAAAGCCGTAACTTCTATCTAAAATAAATGTGGACTGTTTCTGTTTTATTGAGCCTAGACAGATTTCAGTTTCTTTTTGGTGTAAATGAAGTACCGGGGTAGTAATCTCGGGGGATGATCATCATGGTTTTGTGTGAAGTCATACTTGGTGCTAATGTTAAATTCATTACAAATGCGTTCGAACGATTACATATCCATGGGGTTATTAAACTGGTTGAAAATGGATTCAGTTGGTAGTGGAACATGAAATTCTGACAGTATTCTTCTAATCTGGTAATAAGTGAGGAAACGATATACAGACCTAATCTCTTTGTTTGTGTGATTCAAATGCTCTGTAAAAAGTGTATGGCCTTGAACTTGATCCTACTGGATTGTACAGACGAAAAGTAATTGATTTGCAAAATGACACAGAAAAAGGATATCCTAAACTTCCTAGTTCTACAAATAATGTGCACTACCTCTTTAAACATGTTATATATACATGTTAATTATAAGTAGGTAGTTCCTGTTCCTGCAGTTGATTGGGACATAAATTTTGAATTTTATTAGTCTGAATTACTGAAGATGTAAACTTAACATTAATAGAAAAGTGCTTAACTATGGACCTTTGCTTGTAAAACTTAACATTTAGAAAAGTGCTTAACTGTGGACCTTTGCTTGTAAGTCTTGTTCCAAGCTATTCCGTAGACAGTAATAGTAGAGATAATATAAAACTATAAGAGTTTGAGAAAATGTGGTAGCTTCTCACAGGTAAAAAGAGCAGACATGATCCGACTGTTGGGTTTACACCTGAGAAGCAACAATACAAAACACATTGAGGCCTTTAGAAAATGCTAAAGAAGCAGAAATTGCATAGGGAATCAAACTTACATGTATAGCTCAGTGACAAAATCAACAAAAGTATACATTGATATTAGGAAAGGAACAGATGTACAAGTATTGCAATTCCAGTAATACATCTGTCAAAATAGTAGTCAATAAATTAATATAATTTCATTAAATTACATTAAACTGATACACATAGATCTTGTTTCTTTTTATTACTCTAGCAAATTATGCACTCCAGAGGAGTTGCAAAATGTAATTGCTAATTATGTTTATTTTAAAATATAAAAATATATATATAAAAATATGACCTTGTATCAACTACCTGATGGAAGATTTTACAGGTTGAAAGTGCTGACTCATTTCGTTTAATAAATATTATAAAAACATTGAAGTATTTAGCAAGTGAACAGGTAAAATACTCAAGGTGTAAAAGACTGTACAAGACGGCTTTCAAGTCTGTACACAACACAATTATGGCTGTTGGTGTTGTTTCCGCTGTTCTGTTGGCGGTGTTGCTCTGTTTGCAAAGGGAGTTGGGGGTGTCATTGATATCTTGGTATCAGTATTGTCACATGCTTAACATGCTTTGTTTTGAAAGCCCTTAACAAAAGATTACATTAGGAGTTGCAAAAGCATGAAGCATTAAGTACCCTTGCTGCAGCAAAGTTGAGTAGTATGAAACTTATTAATAGTAAAGTTTTAGAGGACAATATAATTGATGATTTGGATGATTACAAACGGCATAAGTCTGAAATTTAAAATAAGATGTGTAGTCATATTATGAATGTTGAAGAAATGAAAACAACTTTTTTTTACCATGGAAAAATTACAAGGTCTTCTAAACAAATAATGATAAGTTATTTCAGTCATACAATTCACAAAGAGAAGTCGCACCTAACTATTTAACACCATCAGCTCAACTACTAGACTATTGAGGAAAAAAAGATATTTTGCTGTCCATGTAACTTAACTCATTCTACCCCATCACCGAAATCCCCAAATTTTGCCGTTGTCCTCTGAAGACTGCATTGCAGTGCAGGACACAGATCGACCATGATAGTTCAAGGATGATGCCAGAAAGCTTGGCACCTATGGCACCTATGGGCGCCAAGCTATTCTGGCATCACCCTTGAACTATCATGATCGATCCTTATCTTGCTGTGGTGTGTCTGGGGTAGAATGAGTTAATAAATTTGTCCAAGTGACTTGAGACAAGAATTTACATAACTTAAATCAACTCAATAATAACTTATGTCAACCCACTTATAAGAACTTGCAAAGTAATTTGTAGGTTGTAGCTAACTTATCAAGTACTTGTAATTTACTTAAAGAGTTGTTGATGTTGAGTTATTTACTTAGCTGACCATCTGCGGTATTTTTTTTTTTTTTTTTTTTTTTTGAAGCTATAAATAATCTCTCAAAATACACTTATGAGGTGGGGTTTGTGAGTGTTGAGCTTGTAGTGTTTAAAAAATCCAGGATTTTATTCATCTATGCGGGGAAAATGGGGGGGGGGGGGGCTGTCTTGGGGGTCCCAATTCCTCTCAAAATACACTTGTGGTGTCAGTTGAGGCAGGGTTTTGTGAGAGTTGAGGTGGACATGTTCAAAATAGCCGCGTTTTATACATCAGTGCGGGAAAAATTGGGGTGTCTTTCACGGCGCAGTTGATCTCTCACTTTCGGATCACAGTATGCCTGTCCACTTAAACCTAGATGACTGCCACGTATAAGAATGCAATATTAATGGTATCACACAGACAGAGGTAATGCTTTTCATGAGCCCCTCTCACTGAAGGGGCACATGCCTGGCTGAGGAACTGTGTTGGGCTCCATTTCAGCAATGACTGGACACTTTCGCACCACCGAGTTGACCATCAGTCAGCAGCTTATTGCCTAAGTCTGAGAATGCAATGAGGATTATATCGCACAGCAAGAGGCACTGGTTTACATGAGCCCCTGTGAGTGCAGGGTCACATAGCACTCTGTATGTGGGTGAAGTACTGTGACAGGTGCAGGTCAGCAGTGCTAAATGAGGATAATTGACTATAGGCCCATGAACACACAAGGCCCGCCCACCGATCCCGTGAGATAATTGTAAAATACACCGTACAAGAAAAGAAGAAACCATAGAATAGTAAAACAAAGCATCCACAAATAACCATCAATTTTTTTATTTTATTTATTTATTTATTTTATTTTATTTTTTTTGGGGGGGGGGGGGGGGGACGGGGGTTTGGGGCCCCAGCCCCTCATGGATCTGTAACTGACACTAATGCATCCTTTTCAACTATGACAATGTTAATACTTTGTTTAATTTTAACCTTGCCAATGCCAATTCACCAATGCCAAAGATATTTCTTGTCCGTGTGTCATCGCTGCCATCTTCGGCACTCGCATTGAACATGGAAACCCGTTAAAAGTGATACAAAGAGTACAAAAAGCTAAAGACACTATTAGCTCCCTTACGTCAACAAAACTAAGTGTTTAGCAAAAGGTCGTGATTTAAATGGAAACGGTTCGAAGGTTGCTTTCCAGACGAATAAACAAGGCTTGACCAGTTAAAAATCCCATCTCCACTAATAAAAAACCCAGACGAACAACATGCAAGTTCAAATCCAAAATAATCTCTGTCTCACTTCAGAAGCAAAGTAAAACTGTATCAACCGTGCATGTCTGATTGACTTCTTTTGAAGGCATCCCGCTGACCGACATTTTGAAACTAGAAATGCGAGTATGCTTACGGCATCAAAAATGTTACTTTTTAAATTATTTTATCATAAAGATTTGAGTGGACTACCTGGTTCAAAGGTGACCTAGCAGGTGTGTTTAGGTATCACATTTTTATCACTTTTGTCTTTGGGTTGTACTGTGTCTTATCACACGATCATAATAAATTGAAAGTCCTGACTGGTACTGATGTTGAATGACAGTAGCTAGTTGAGCATGCGTGACAATTTCATATTCCAAGGAAATGTTAGAGATCTTATATTGAGATCGGATGATCTGATAACTTCGGAGTAGTCATTGAAGGTTAGTTCAAAACTCAGTTTGAATATGATAAAGGTCACTTATTTGTAAATACAGACAGAGTACATCTAACTCATAAAAACAATCCTGCTAAGTTTAGAGCTTTAAGTACAATTAAAGCGAAGTCGATGGTAATACCAGGTCGGCAAGGTACCTTGGTATTTGGGGGTCCTCCGGTACAATCTCGACTTGTTAGTGCTCTTCACCATGTGCAAACAAGGTTGCCGACGTTACAAGAAATTGAAATGGCAGAAGTGAAAAGCCTGCCAGAAATAGCAAACAAGGTAGTACAAGAAACCTCATTTACAGAAGGACAAATAATTGAGGCTATGAAAACAATATAAGAGTCTCCTTTGTCAATGTGGCAGACAATCAGAGATGAGCTGGTGAATAATGTAGCCAAACTAGGCGAGCTTGATAATCACATAGAAATGGAAAGAGAAAAATTTGGTAAAGCAGACAAAGAGAATTATGACGCAGAAATTTTAAAAAATACAACTCAGATTAAAGGATTTGCAGATAGAAAGATCAGCACGGCTAGACGTGTTTGAAATAGGGAAACAAAAACTAAAAACACAGGTCAACGAGATTAGAGGAACTATTAAAAAAATACTTCACAAAGACACAACTTTGGCTGAGAGATTGAAAACACTTCTCAGAAATCAAGGTGTCACAATTGCAAGATTAATTACTGCTCTTGTGTTAGCTGTAACGGGTGGTGGTGGTCCACCTCCTCTGGCCCCTCCGACTCCACCAACTGACCCAAAAGATCCAAAAGACGTGGGTTAAGAAACAACTTACACACTTTATCAGACATGCTTAAAAAATTGGCTGTAAAAGCAATGGATGCGTTGCCTGGTATAATAGGGAGTGTTGTCAGTTGGTTGATCAGTACAGCAGGGAAGATAGTCGGGTTTATGACAGTGCATGTGTGGGTCTATTACCAAAGCATTTCTCTTTGACTCATGTGTGTTTACTGGAGCTGTAGGGGCTGGAGCTGGTGTTAATGGTGGTGTAGGTGTCTGAGCTGGTGTCGGCGTCGGGGCTGTTACTGACTGTATGGGTGATGGCGTGACTGGCGTTACTAACGTTACTGGCATTATTAATGGTTTTAGTGGCTGTAGATGTGTGGTTGTTGGGCTCAAGTTTACAGATTGATTGAGTCCTAATTTTTGATCACGCCCTGCAAGAATTATTTCATTATTATAATTTTTTATTGTTCCCATTTGGAGTTGAAGGTCAGATGGCAACATGTATAACCCAATGCCAACTACAAAGTCAACTTTTGATCTGGCATATCTAAGAACGTCTTGGTAGTGCTGTATGCTCGATGAGAGATCTAGTACTGAATTTATTGAGTCTTCCAGGTTTGCAAGAAATTGATTTTGTGCTTCAAATTTGCCACTCTCGTATAAGATGTTGGATTTTTTTTTAGCTTGAGCTCCTAGTATACACCACACATACGTTCTGATAGATTCATTTATGTGTTTCACCCCTGCTTGAGTAAACCCGTCACTCCTGTCTAAGACAAATGTGGTCCAGGCATTATACTGTTTCTGTTCTATTGAACCTAACCAGACTTCAGATTTTGATGAAAATGAAGAGTAGGGAGGCCAGTAATCTTGAGGATATTGTCTGTGACTCATATCATAGTACAATGTACCCATGCCATGATGATCTTTAATTTTTTGCATACTTTGTACTAATGTTAAATTCATTACAGATGCGTTCAAATGCTTTCATGTCCATGGGGTTATTAAAACAGTTAAAACTAGTAGTCAACAAGCTAGGAAGGTCTACCGTGCACCCCCCCCCCCCCCAGTACTCAATAAGATGGGTTTCAAAGTGTTCTTTAGTATGTCCTGAGATGTTTAAGCCATGTTCCCCGAAAATCCTTAGGAACACACCAGAGATATAGCCGATGGCGCAAGGGTACCCCCATTCACGCTCTTCGCAGGTGCTAAAATCAGGTTGAGAAACATTTTTCTCTAAATAAATCAGAATTCATTCCAGAAGCCCAAATCAGGCAATATTATGTTAAGGCACACGTTCTGCAGTCTCTGCAAAAAACAGAATGAAAAAATATTGAATCTCTGGGTCACAGTGAAGGTATTAGTGCACCCAGTAAACGACCATTTCCGTGAAATCGCAAAAAAAGACAAAAATAATGTGTCAGATGCCTTTAGACATTTTGTATAGCGCTGGCAGTCCATTTTCAGGCTTACATCATTAAAACAGGATGTCACAATTATTATAAACTTGACTAGGTGATGCTGTGATCACTGTGAGTGCCACAGTGGTTGATTTTGTATCCCTAACCCCAAGTTGTAAAAATACACAAAATTAATTAGAAAAAATTACTAATGTTATTCAATTTCATTTTGACCTCTCTTTACCTATTAAGTTTCAATAATGTGAGCATAAAGTGAAGAAAATAAGGAAAGTCGGCATCCTTTACGGTACATTCGTGGTGAATGATAGCTTTTTCCCATTTAAAAATGCCGAATTGGGAAACATACAGGTGCCCTCAGAAATTTCAGGTGCCCTCAGAAATTTTGTATACAACTGATAGGTCTTTGTTAGGTTTTATTGGTTAGGATAGAGTACCACAGTTACTCCCAACCTGATTTTGTGATGCTTTGATGCATTTAGGGGCCACAGTGGCTGAATCTGCTGCCCTACCCCCATTTTACCAGTATGCAAAGTAACACAAAATAATCATAAAAATTGCTTACGTCATACTCCTCTGTTTAAATATTTTTTGTTGCCAGTTTATTTTAAAAAAAGTATGCATATTGATCATAAAAAGTTGTGATCATTTCATCAATTTCAATGTAACCCATCAATTTAATTGTAACTATTTTTAGACCCCACCCGGGTCTGCCCTGGGGGACTTGGGTGGGGTTGACTACTTTTTAGTTCCCAGGGTCACCCTGGTCAGCCCCACAGGGTGGGTTTCCCTTCTACTCTGGGGCATGTGTTTCTGTCTACCCTTGGTCCATTCACCTGTATTTGCCTTCTTAAAACTCTCCCAACTGTCTGCACTGCCTGTAGCTCTTGATATTGGATGTGTGTTGCTAAATGGTCTTAGCTTTATTTAGGCCCCATGGCGTAGGTTTATTTAACGTATTGGACCGGCTGGCGACATACATTCAATATTCTGTTTAGTTTTTTTTTTCAGAAGCGGTGCAGGCATGTCCTGAGAAAGCCTTGTTGCTGTCGGGATGTTAAGCAATGTACAATCAATCAATTTAACTATTTTTAACTGGCTGGTCTTTTAGGTGATGTTTTACCTAGCGTAAGGTGGGTCTAGTAAGGTCTCCCCTTTTCCTTTCATTTATTTTCATCTAGAAATGTGTAAATATGAATATGCGTAATAAAGTTTCATGGTTCCTAATAGCCAAAACAATGTTATCAAAATACTTAGTTTCCACATGTCGACCACGAGATCTCCACTTCCACCTTCTGCAACGTTCAATTTTTGATGGGCGTCTTTAAATCTTATATTGTTCTGGCTGCCAATAAGTGAGCTGTCAAGAGCTAGGCAGCATGTTTTTAGAGTTTGGTGTACAGGGGCGTGTCTTCTGGTCAGAACTGCCAGCAGACCGCTTCTCTGTATGGACATGTGCTAAGGAGACTGATTTTCGACGCCAAATTCGCATAGGGCTGTTTCCGCATGACCCAGTCTCACGAGGTGAGTTCAGCAGGGTCCTTACGGTCTGTGAACATTTGTGAAAGTTGATTAAAAAATGACAAGGCTTTTTCAGGGCCCTGGAAAGTCTGTCAATTTTAGTCCTTTTCCTTAAGGTCTGTGAAAGTTTGTAAAAAATGACAACGTGCTGGCAAACTTTTGTCTACTTCTTTTTTTCTCCCCCAATTTGTGACTATTCCATTGCGAACGATCATGCTGACGCTTGTTGCAAGTGATCTATATTTAGCTCTGATCATAAAGTGACTGCATGGTCTTTCTGCCGAACATTCTGATTGGTTGTTTACGCTTCTACTGAAGTCCGCCATTCGCTAAGCGTTCTTGTATTTTGGTATCTCTTCATGCATTAGGCACGGAAGCTTCAAATAATTGCTGATACAGAGTGATCTGATTAAAGTGTGTAAACCTTCAGGCTTCAGTTTGAGTTTGTGAAACGTTCCTGCTTGTATGGACCCAGTCGAGAGTAATCAGTGCGTAGATGAAAGATGGTGGCCTGGCTCTCCCTGTTCAGCTTGTTGATGTCATCTGCCCACGGGCTGCAGCCGCCATTCTGCTGTTGCCAATCACTTTGTTGTTGTAGTGTCTCCATTCCCAGCTAGTCCAGAATGCACTGGAATCCACTGCAGCACTATTTTGTTGACAGGGCATCCAGTCTATCTTGAAGCTTCCTGGTGAGATCAGTGGATCAAGCTGCTGCCTTTCTCTAGCTAGTGCTCTGCTGCTGTGTTCAGCACCTGCAGATCTGTACGATAGTTGGAGCTGCTGCCGCCAGCTGGTAAGGAGAGGGAGGTAGTGCGGTCTGCACAACAGATGTACACGCCACTTCCTTCATTCCGCACGGCATCTTGTGTGGTATCACAGCTGCTGTGAGGGTAGCGCTTGTGCACAACCTCCAGCAAGATGGCTGTGTGCAGTGCCGCGACCTTTGGCAAAGAGTCCTAGAATATTGTTTATGTTGTCTTGAAGGCTCTTTCAAGATGTCCAGGTATCTGAAGGGAGCTCTTCACACATCTTTGGGCTTGGTTCCAGGACGTCAGTGTTAGCCCTTTGCAGGACCTTCAGTTGGCGGTTCAGACTTGGGCATTTCTGACGGTTCTTGGTCTGCTCCTGTAGTCTCCCATGCTGTCGATGTTTAGTAAGTCTCTTCATCGTGTGTGCTGTGCTGCATTCCAGTGGCTCCAATGTCCTCCATTTCCTAAATTGGGGTGCTCCAGATGGCTCTAAGAATGTCACTGCATCATGAGAATGACCCATGTTCTGCATCTTGTCAAGCCTGGCTTTTTGGGTTTTGCAGGCAGTGTTTGATGTTGTCGATGTATCGTGGTACCGCACAACTGGTCTGACCGAGCAGGTGGTTTGCTTGTGCCAGGATGCTGTAATTTGCGCCAATGTGGTCCCCACCAGTTTCTTCATCAGAGACTTTTTTTTGCAGCTCTAGCTTCCATGGCTTCAATGTGAGGCCTCCACGTGAAGCCAGTAATTTATTTGTTGCCAGTAAAGTTGGCCTGTCTGTCTTTGGTACTGGAAGGTTTTCAATTTTGAGGTGACCTCTTCCGTCTGATTGAAAGAGATGGTCTAGCTCAGTTTGAGTTGCCTCTTTCAGTCCAGCTGCTGACTCTATTGGCAGCATCCTGGATTCTAGAGGATGCTATTTCTTTATGTTCTGCTGCGCTCCACATTGCAAAGTCATCTGCATGGAAGATGTTCGAGACGAACCTTGGTACTGTTGTACTGATGTCATTAATGTAGACCAAAAACAACATCAGACACAACATCTCCCTGAGGTACACCTTCCCCGAGTTTGACAAGAGTGCTGAATGTGCAGACGGTAGAATCTTCAGCGGCAGCCCTTGTTAAGCATGCCTTAAATAAAAAGAATTACAATTAAATTGATGGGTCACATTGAAATTAATGAAATGATCACAAATGTTTATGCTCAATATGCATATTTTGTTAAGAAAACTGGCAACAAAAATATTTAATCAGAGGAGCAATTGTTATGATCATTTTTCGTTCCTTTGCGTACAGGCAAAATGGGGGTAGGGCAGCAGATTCAGCCACTGTGGCCCCCTAAATGCATCAAAGCATCATAAAATCAGGTTGGGAGTAACTGTGGTACTCTATCCTAACCAATAAAACCTAAAAAAGACCTATCAGTTGTATACAAAATTTCTGAGGGCATCAGAAACAAGGTACGTTTCCCAATTCGGCAATTTTAAATGGGAAAAAGCTATCATTTACCCCGAAAATACCGTAAAGGATGCCGACTTTCCTTATTTTCTTGCACTTTATGCTCACATTATTGAAACTTAATTGGTAAAGAGAGGTCAAAATAAAATGGAATAACTTAACAATTTTTTTCTAATTAATTTTGTGTATTTTTACAACTTGGGGGTAGGGATACAAAATCAACCACTGTGGCACTCACAGTCATCACAGCATCACCTAGTCAAGTTTATAATAATTGTGACATCCTCTTTTAATGATGTAAACCTGAAAATGGACTGTCAGTGCTATAGAAAATGTCTGAAGGCATCTGACACATTATTTTTGTCTTTTTTTGCGATTTCGCGGAAATGGTCGTTTACTGGGTGCACAAATACATTCACTGTGACCCAGAGATTCAATATTTTTTCATTCTGTTTTTTTAAGCTGATAATACTTGTCAAAACGATATACAGACCTAATCAGTTTTTTGAGTGATTCAGATGGTCTGTAAAAGAAACACCACAGCCAGTAGGTTAAGCTGGTTTTGGAACATCTGTAGTGGGCTTGAGGACCACTTTTTTTTTTGCAGTTACATCATCTGTAATTGGTGGATTTACGTAATGATCATAAGGAGAAGAGCGGCTCCGCACATTTTTAGCATTTTGCAACATAATTACTTAATTAGTGACTTTAGAACAACGACAGGGTGATTCTCATCATGCCGATCAGTTCGGTAGCTTTTCGTGCCATTTGCGGTACCTTTTACTGGACTTTTCAAAACTTCATGGCACGCAAAGCACAGAGGAAGGCAGCCCTACGTTACCGCACTGTCAGTGTCAGCGGACCGGTGGCAGTCATACTCGTGTTTTTGGTCGGCTTTCTGCTCCGGTGCGGCGATGTCGAAGCGAACCCAGGCCCACCGAAACGGCAGACTCTTTTGACATGCCAGGGGAACCAAGACAACCAGTCGCCCAGTCGTGAGACTAACGCAGTGTCTGAGGCGACTATTGCGGATGTGTTTAAAATGTTGAATGTGATGGACAAAAAGATGGACAGTATGAACGCTACAATGCAGGAGCAGATGGACAGAATTCAGAGTGACTTTACTGCGGTGATGAAAGAAAACAAAGAGTTGAAGGAGAAAGTAACGCAGCTGGAGGATAAGCTGGATGATTTGGAGGGGCGGAGCAGACGCAAGAATCTGATCTTTCACGGAATCCCCCACCCCCAGGGGCGCTCAGAGACTTGGGCGGACTGTGAGAAAGCTGTCAAGTCAATGTTGAAGGACGAGATGGGCATAGAGGAGGAGATCGAGGTGGAGCGTGCCCATCGTCTGAAGGGGGGCAAGGCGCCCCACCCCATCATCGTGTGCTTCAACAAGTACAAAGACAAGGAGCGGATCCTGTTTGAGCGCAGAACGCTGAAGGAGAACAGGTCCCGGGTCTACATCTCTGAGGACTTCACCCCTCGGGTGAGGGACGTGCGCCGCAAGCTGCTACCCTTCCTCAAGGAGGCCAAGCAGGCGGGGAAGAAGGCCTTCCTCCGCTTCGACTCCCTCGTTGTTGAGGGAAAGATCCACGCATACGACGCTGCTACCCAGAGGCCAGTGGAGCGCAGGGGGCAGAAATGAGGGGCAGGCCGGCATGTTGACCCAGCAACCAGGAGAAGACAGCCCGTCCCTCATTTAGACCCCCAGGGCCCTCACCATGTGTCTTCAAAGGACGACTTACCTGCACACACACACACTCAAGTGCCCACACTCAAACCCACACCAGCACACTGTGATGATGAAAGTGGTAGTGGTGAAAGTGGTAGCTCTGTGTTTCGCATCATGGCATGGAATATCCAAGGTCTTGTAAATAAGCTGAAAAGTGTTTCTTTTAGGCAGTTCTGTGAAAAGTGTCCAATTTTTGCATTTTCAGAGATCTGGTCATGTAAGCAAAATGTTATAAAGGATACCTTTCCAGAGTATCAGGTGTTTTTTTCACCACGTACACAAAAGTTGAAAGGGGGCGTGGCCGTGTGTGTACATAAATCTATAGCCTGTCATGTGTTGCGTTTAATGCAGGCAGCTGAGGATATTGTGTTTCTAAAGATCGGTAAGTCTGTTTTGAACTCTGCATCTGATGTTCTGGCAGCATTTGTGTATGTGGCTCCAGAGCGTTCTGTTGTATATGGTGAAGATAACGTTGATGGTTTGAAGTGTTAGAAAACTACATGGCTCAAGTGTTACGTGCTCATCCTGAGCTGCCTTGGCTATTATGTGGCGATTTTAACGCCCGCACCGCCGGTCTGTCTGATACTGATTTTATTGATGATAATACACACGTGCAGCCTTTACAGGAATTAACAGATCTGCTAGAGGATGTACCACAAAGCCCACGGAGGTCAAAAGATATTGGCGTAAACAGTTTTGGTCGGAAACTGATAGAACTATGTCAAGAGTACTGTTTGTTTATTGTCAATGGCAGAACGAAAGGTGACAGTGAGGGAGAAATTACGTGTGTGGCCAACAGAGGCAAAAGTGTGGTGGACTACTGTATTTGCTCTCAATCCGTGTTTGACCTAGTGACCGATATGTTTGTTGCAGACAGGTGCGAGTCAGACCATTTCCCCATTGTAACCACGTTTACTTCTATTCAGTCTGTTTATTCATGTGATGATGATGATTTAAATGATGATATAATACTAGAGGAAGGGGTTAAATTTGTTTGGAAAGAAAACTACTACTATGTATTTTGGGCATACATTGAAGATAATCAGGAGACTCAATTTCAACACTTTTCGTCAGCGCTTGACTCGAGTGTAGAAGAAGGGTCGGCCTGTTTTGTAGCATTCATTCAGATGGCGGCTGACAAAATGAGGTCAGGTAAGAAGGTAGGTTGTGAATCCCGTGCACAGCCGCCGTGGTGGGACTCGGACTGCGAGTTAGCAAAACAAAACAAGTACATACAGTTGAAGCAGTTCAGACACACAAACACACATGACGACTTAGGGAAGTATCTTGACATGAAGAAAGAATTTAAGAAGTTGTGTAAAACAAAACAAGTAGAGTACAACGCACGGGTTTTGAATGAGCTCAACGATGCATGTAACGATGCAAATTCAAGAACATTTTGGCAAAAAATAAAGTCTCTGACTGGCGTTAAGAAGTTGTGTTCTGATGTTATTGCTAAATGTGGATCAGAATGTTGATGATTCAGGTTTCAGCAGACAGGCCGAGGGTGTTTTGAATGACCATATATTATCTGATGATTGTGATGGTTGTCACAATGCAAAATTTGGCGAGGAAATCACGCAGGATGAAATTCGCAGTGCTATTAATAGTATGAAGAAAGGGAAAGCATCAGGCCCTGATGGCTTGCCCACTGACCTTTTTCATCATGCAGGTGAAATCCTTGTGAAATTTCTGCATCCTTTGTTCAATCGTGTGTTTCAAAGTGGGGAATACCCTGAAAGCTGGACCATGGCTGTGATATTTCCACTACACAAAAAGGGTAACCCTAGAAATGTTGACAACTACAGAGGAATTTCTCTTTTGAACGTTATCAGTAAGTTGTACAGTTTTGTCATTAACAACAGGTTGATTCGTTTTTGTGAAGAGAATGATTGTATTCCTGAGGCTCAAGCTGGCTTCCGTAAAGGGTACAGTACTATAGACAACATTTTTTGTTTACAGGCACTAGTGCAAAAGTATCTTAGCAAGCAGGGTGGCCGTTTTTACACCATGTGCGTAGACTTTTCTAAAGCTTACGACAGTGTGCACAGGACAAAACTGTTGTATCTCTTGTATCTCTTGTTCATGGTAAGTTGCTTCAGACACTGGAGAGTATGTACAAACATGTAAAAGCTGCTGTAAGGGTTGGAACCAAAGTTACCGACTACTTTGATTGCATGTCAGGGGTGCGACAAGGTTGTGTGTTGAGCCCACTGCTGTTTTCTATCTTTCTTTCAGAATTTGAGACAGAAATATCATCGTGCGGTGCACGTGGCATTGATATTTTCGCGGACCCACTGGGTATTTTCCTTGTTATGTATGCTGATGATATAGCCATTGTCTCTGACTCTGTAGCAGATCTCCAAAAGAAAATTAATTGTTTAGAAAAATACTGTAAAAAATGGGTCTCACTGTGAACATGGACAAGACAAAAGTGGTGGTCTTCAAAAATGGAGGTTTTGTGAAAAATTGTGAAAAATGGTTTTATGCTGACAAGCAGATTCAAGTCGAGTCCAGTTATACTTACCTTGGTGTGATATTTTCCTCTACTCTGAACTGGGCTAGATGTGTAGAAAACTTAGCTGGAAAAGCCAGGAGAGCAGTTGCAGGCATCAAAAGACTATACTTCAAATTACAAAACTTGCCAGCTGACACTGTTTTTCACATTTTTTATGTCAAGATTAAGCCCATTGTGCTATACGGGTCAGAGGTTTGGGGTTTCCAGAGGCATGATGTAATTGAGCAGGTTCATATAAAGGTTTGTAAAATGGTCCTTGGTGTTGGAAGAGATGTAAAAAACAATATTGCGCTGGGTGAGTGTGGAAGATTTCCTATGTATATTGATGCCTATGTTCGAATGGTGAAGTATTGGTGCAGACTTCTTACCATGTCAGAAAACAGATACCCAAGACAGTGTTATACGATGTTATGTATGCATGATGCCTCAGGTAGATCGAACTGGGCTACGCAAATAAAGACTCTGTTGTGTATGCATGGGATTTGGGTATGTGTGGGAAATGCAGTCAGTTGGAAACACTCCTCTGTTCATTCAGATATTCAAAGATCGGCTGATGGATTGTTTCCGACAGGACTGGCATGCATCCCTTACATCAAACACAGAATACTGCCATTACCACCCAGAAATACTTAGAGCAAGTTACATAGGGCAGCTGACTTCTTGTGAACTCAGGCGGGCAATTTGTTTACTTAGATGTAACCGTTTACCTTTAAACAGAGTATCCAGATTTGGAAAACCCATCACTAATCCAGAATGTAATTCATGTGATTGGCATAAGGCTGAAGATTTGTGTCATTTTCTTTTCGAGTGTCCAAAATATTCCCCTTTACGTAAAAAGTACATTCCACTGTTTTACTACAGATTCCCACCCGATCTCAAAGTTCAGCTGCTGTGTGGAAACCTACATGATAAACTGGTCTTTAAAGTTGCTATATATATTTCAGGGTGCCTTAAATTAAGGAATTAGAGGGATTTGCTTTGAACTTCCGTTGTTTTTGTTTATTTATGTGCGCTGATGTAATGCTATGTGATTGTGTTCTTTACAACCACCTTCCTGTATTTTCTGGTTGTGAATTGTATTTTGTGTTCATATGGGCCTGATGGCCTGCAAAAACTGAAATAAATTTATTATTATTATTATTATTATTATTATTATTATTATTATTATTATTACACACACACACACACGCACGCACAGTCTGCAGGGGGGGGGGGGGGGTACAGAAAACCGTAGAGATTACACGAAAGTCTGCGAGAAAAAGTAAGTTTTTAACTTTGCTTTGAACTGCTTAAGGGGGAAAGCATTTCTCAGCTCAGTCGGTAAGAAATTCCAAATTAAAGGAGCAGTAAGAAAAACAGAAGATAGTGGTAGAAAACCCTTTAAAATAGAAACAAATAACGACGTTTCGGATCAAAGATCCTTCCTCAGGTGACATGGAAACAAACGTAGAACAGAAAAAAACACGACATAAAGAAAAGACGTCATCCTGTATAGAGAGAATTTAGAATGACATATTAAAATTTAAAAAAAAACCCACACACACATAATGACGCAAATACACATGCACAAAACACGTATCACAAAACTTACGTCTATATACATACACGTCACTGCATACATTCGCATTCACTCGTGCCTGCTGCAGCTCACGCGCGCACACACACACACACACACACACACACACACACACACACACACACACACACACACACACACACACACACACACACACACACACACACACACACACACACACACACACACTCTCAAAGGTAGCATCCAGTATCAACAGTGAGGTCAAGTCTGGCATCAGGCCGAGCATACCCCTAGGGGCGAATGTTCAAGCCGCGCGGATGGTAAGTGGCCTGTCCGCGAAAAAGGATTCTGTCATTTTGCGGCGGATGAAGTGGGATGTATTTTGCCAAAGGATGCGTATGCTGAAATGTGTGAGCCTATGAGGAGGTTCGTTGAAATGACGTCCAACCTGGTTGTTGTATCCGAGGCGGATCGAACGAACATGCTCCTCGCAGCGTTCAGGGAGTGTACGGTATGTCTCCCCCACAGTGAGAACATGAGATGACATAGACAATATCCGATGACTGGCATGTGAATGATCGGTGGACATGAAAAGATGACAGGGGTCCGGTGATGACGGGGGATGTGTTGATGTACGGACATGCTTTGCAGTGTGGTTGCTGACAAGGGTGTGTGCCAGGTGGTAAGGTGTTAGATGCGCGAAGTGAACTGTGAACAAGATGATCGCGTAGGTTAGTGTCACGTTTGTAAGCGACCAGCGGAGGCTCAGGAAATATGTCTTTCAATACTGTGTCATTCTGAATGATGTGGATTTTCCTGAGGAGAATGTTTTTGATGGGGATGTTGTGAGGATGGATGATACGTGATACACAGGACCGGCCGGTCCTCTGCATCACTGTGAGTTTTCTCCCTCAAAGCTTCACTTCTTCTTGTGGCCTCAGCTTTAGAACGAGCGGTGTTGACGATGTCTTCGGGGTATCCCTGGTGTGAGAAGAAAGTGGCCATGGTTTGGGTCTGGTTGGTGAAGTCGTCGTCGCTGCTGCAGATCCGACGGAGTCGCAGAAATTGGGAGAATGGGATACCGTCTTTGGTGGCGGCAGGATGGCTTGATGAAGTGTGGCCGTCGGTAGGTTTGTAATGGACGTTATGGAGTTTGTCAGAGTCGGCTTTGGTGGATATTCGGATGTCGAGGAAGGGCACAGACTCCTCGGAAATCTCATACGTGAATCGGAGAGACGGATGAAACGATGTCAGTCATGCTTCTTGAGGTGACACCCAAGCAGTCGTCGATGTAGCGCTTGAAGAGATCTGGCAGAGGTCCAGTGTATTGAGTGAGAATCTTCTCCTCCACGTAGCCCACAAACAGACAGGCATAGGAGGGCCCCATTTTAGTGCCCATGACGACTCCTTTTTTCTGTTTGTAGTGCTGACCCATAAATTGAAAGGAGTTCATGGACAACACCAGTTCGGCTAAGCGGAAGATGGTTGTGGTGTCGATCTTCAGATGATGTTTGCAGATGAAATGTTTCAATGCTATTAGCCCGTCTTCATTGGGGATGTTGGTGTCCATAGTGAATAAAATTTTGTGTGTTGCTGCGTCAGGGAAGGTGAAGCGATCCAAAAGGTGAAGGGCGTGGTTAGTATCTTTTACATATGTGGGAAGAGCACGGACCAATGGCTGGAGGATGGAGTCGATGAACTGGGATATAAGCTCTGTGGGACAAGAGCAAGCCGAAACAATGGGGCGACCCGGTGTGTCTGGTTTGTGGATTTTAGGGAGGACGTAGAATCTTGGCTCCTTAGGTTCCCTCACCACGAGTGAATTGACCTGAATTATTAGGCAAAAAGGCGACCGTCTAATAAGGCGAAAGTGCGAAGTCGCAGCGACGAATCATTCCACTAGGGTCTCAAGTCCTTCGTGCACACCTCTTACGCTGCCTTAATTTGTAAATTCGGGTAACGTATGGCTTGGAACTCATCAACAAATGCAGGACAAGACCACGAGGCTTGCTGACATCTCGTCCCAAGTGGGCCTCACCATTCACAATCAGAAAACAAAGACAATGAGGCTGAACGCAACCAGGGAAGAACCAGTCTTGCTTGCTGGCACCCCGTTGGAGGAGGTGGAGTCCTTCACCTATCTCGGGAGCATCATAGACAAAAAAAAAGGCGGCACTGATGCACGAATCGGTAAAGCCAGAGCAGCCTTTCTCCAGTTGAAAAAAGTGTGGAGTTCCAGAGAGCTGTCACAACACACCAAAGTCCGGATTTTCAACTCCAATGTAAAAGCAGTTCTCCTATATGGAGCAGAGACATGGAGATTGACAAAAACCACAGTCAACAGAGTACAGACCTTCATGAACAGAAGAATTTTGAAAATCCACTGGCCAGAGAAGATCAGCAACGTCAGACTCTGGGAGAGAACAGAGCAGATAACAGCAGAGAATGAAATTGGGCGAAGAAGATGGGGATGGATCGGTCACAGTCGAGAAAGCCAGCTTCCAGTATCACTAGGTAGGCATTGTCATGGAACCCCCAGGGAAAGAGGAAAAGAGGTAGGCCGAGAAACTCCTGGCGTCGAGACCTCCAAGCAGACATCAAGAGACTGGGAACCACCTGGAGTAGAATCGAAGGAGAAGCACAGGACAGGAGTTGCTGGAGGTCTCTCGTCGACGGCCTATACCCGGGTAGGGGTGACAGGCGTAAGTAAGTAAGTAATGGCTTGGAAGACTGACAAATTTCCTGCAACCTTTCACTGATGCCTAATATGATTTTATTTCTCTAAAATAGGCACATACGGTACGCAATGCAAATGAAATTTTTCAGCATGTCTTTTTCATGTTCTATTTATAGAAGAGACTTTTTAGGATGGGACGCAGTGCATAGGCGGGCTAGACTAAAACTCTGACAGTGAAGTATCAAGATAAAAATTACGTCATGTCTATTTACCCAAACCTCATTGTAGAACGTACTTTTGGCGCGAAGTGGCGCGACTTGTGTCTGTGTGTGTGTGTGTGTGTGTGTGTGTGTCTGTGTGTGTGTGTGTGTGTGTGTGTGTGTGTGTGTGTGTGTGTGTGTGTGTGTGTGTGTGTGTGTGTGTGTGTGTGTGTGTGTGTGTGTATGTATGTATGTAAACAAAAAAAATCTCCGAAGTTTGCCTATTTACACGCTTGAAATTAGGGGAGGTGTTTCATTCTGGAGATGCCTAGGAGAGATTGCGAGCATGACCGCTTATAGGAAGTCGGTTGTTTCTGTTTCTTCGTGCACGGAAGCGCTAAAGTTGTCCCGATTTACGTATTTGTAAACCTTTCGGCAGGCCTCCCTCAGTCTCTCATTCAGAAATTGCATTTTCAGGATTGAGCTGCACGTTTTATCGTCGGTTCCACACAGCATCAACCCATTACTTCCATCCTGAGACAACTTTATCTGCTACCAGTCAAACACGGAGTCCATTACAAAGTCGCCTGTCTATGTTCCATAGCTATACTTGCACACCTTTTCTTACTCCCTCCGTTCAAGTAATGACACACGCTTTCTCAGAATCCCCCTCTGCAAACACAAAAGCAGAGGTGATCGGTGTTTTTGCACGCGTTGGATCATTGACATTCTTCCTCATTCGCTGCCTTTAAATCGGCCCTCAAGACCTAAGTTCGATAAACCAGTGTAGCTTAGTTCCTCATGACTATGTGTCTGGTGTGTGTAAAGGGCTTATTTTAGAATATAGTTTAAGTAGTACCGTCATGAAAAGTGCATTATACTGCAAATTCAATTTACTGGCACCAACTTCTGGACACATCTAGCCATCAACAGACATTTATTTTGAAGGAAAACAACATAAATATAAACTAGGTGACACCAGGTTATGCGCACCAGTTCTCATTTCCCTTATTTAAAGTCCTTTTTTTTAACGTAATGCAAATTTTAAGAAAATACAGACACTAAATTATATATTTCTATCTTCAAAATGTCTGTCAGTCAATTTTGATTTTGGCACGGTTGTGTAACACAGCTGGCATCCATGATCAGAGGTGTGTACTACTGAAAACTGACTTTCTCAGACTGTGAACAAACCATCCCCATCTTCTTCGCCCAATTTCATTCTTTGCTGTTATCTGCTGTATTCTCTCTCAGATATAGCTGATCTTCTCTGGCCAGTGAATTTTCAAGATTCTCCTAAGACAGCTGTTGACTGTGGATTTTGTCAACATCCAAGACTTTGGTGTGTTGTGACAGCTCTCTGGAAGTGTGACAGCTCTCTGGAACTTCTCAAACGGAATGACCTCCATAAAAGGTTTTCTATATTTCTGTTCAAACACATAATATCATCATGAACTATTTGCAGCAAATTATTAAGTAATTTGAGAG
The DNA here is from genome assembly GCA_036245525.1 of Semisulcospira habei. NCBI lineage: Eukaryota > Metazoa > Mollusca > Gastropoda > Semisulcospiridae > Semisulcospira > Semisulcospira habei. Next base: position 102,028,123 of record BTPG01000005.1, on the reverse strand, counting down.
ACGTGACATACTCAAAGGTTTGAGGAAATATGGTAGAGGATGCAGCATGACACACGTTCATAATATTTCGTCTTGAAATAGTGTTCCATTAAGTACAATTTAAGTTGACAATACTGTTTCTTTTTTAATATGTAAGTCATATCGCCTTTTCTGAAACAGGATTTTAAAAATGAAATGAAATAAAATTAATGGGTTTTTTTAATCATGGGACAGCAGCGGTAATCTTATGGCAGTTCCTAGTTAGGTAATAGTACACATACCAGGGGGAATTACTCAGCGCTGGACAGACAAACAGTCCAACTGCCAGCCAACATAAAATACGCAGGTGTAGAAAAAGACCATTATATGCATTCCTCAAAAGGGATCACATCAAAAGGGATGTATATGATGGTCTTGTTCTATACCTGTTTATTTTTCTTTCAGCCTGACAACTCTTGCCTATATCTCTGACTTACTGCATCTGTATACTCCACACCCTCCGCTCTTCGTCTGACACACATAAATTTCGCCTTCCCAATTTCAAATGTAAAACACGTGGCGGTCGTGCCTTCTCATAACTTGGCCCCGCCACTTGGAACAGCCTCCCCGCCTCTGTCCGTAACTTCATTCAAATCACATCTCAAAACCCACCTCTACAACGCTGCCTTTTACTAGTTCATTTCCCAAGCCATGCACAAATTTATCACCACCGTCACGCGCGCGCGCGCGCGCGTGTGTGTGTGTGTGTGTGTGTGTGTGTGTGTGTGTGTGTGTGTGTGTGTGTGCGCGCATGTTAGCTGTTAACCTTTTCATTGTATCGGCGCTTAGAGATACTTTTAGAATAAGCGCTTAACAAATCTCCTTTTATTATTATTATTATTATTATTATTATTATTATTATTATTATTATTATTATTATTATTATTATTATTATTTATTTTAGTGTGGAAAGAAATGTCCCCCATGGCTATCGAAAAGCTCAGAACTGTCATTTAATTGTGGAAAGAAATGTCTGTCACGGCTATCGAAAAGTTCAGAACTGTCATTTTATTGTGGAAAGAAATGTATGCCACGGCTATCGATCATCATAAGAGGCGAAATTTGAAAAATTCTTGGTCGCTCTGCGATTTCTTCTGCTATATCCCAGGCTGTGCCGCGCCCCAGCCTGTGCACAAAAACCTTTCCGGTCTCGAATAGTCTCGTAATGGTGGCTTGCCCCTTGGTGATTGCTGAATCATTTGGGGCGGCGCCATATTTTCGCGAAAGCAAAACGTACAGGAAGTTGCTATTATTTAAAAAAAAAAAAAAAACAGCTGTTACGGTTAAATTGAATCTATGCCGGCTACTAAATCAAGATTTAAGTGTGTGTGTGTGTGTGTGCGCGTTTTGTGTTATGCACGGTAATTCACGGTAATTAGATGGAAAAAAGTGTGATACAGTGAAAGTGTGCAAACAAACATACACAAAATGTCAGACGAATTCACCTTGCATAAAGAAATAGTCAACTCACATACGTAAAAACATCAACATCTAGCGGCTATAGTGGGGACCCAACATCTCTGTACACAAGCAAAGTTTACCAAACGATAATCATATGTTGATGAAGAAGTTGTTAAAAAAAAAAAGAAGAGACTCGGAAGAATACAAGTAAACAGAATTAATTCAAAAATATACTTTTCAGTGTTTCCGTGAATTAATAACAGAACACAACTAGATTTCATTATTTTTGGTATTATCAGTTTCACTCAGACTTTTAGGATCGTTCGCCGTCGGCCATTGTACGTCTGCACATCGGACACCCCAAAGTTTGGTCACATGAATAATTCGAGACCGTGGGGCGCGGCACCGCTTGGGGCGTAACATCTTCCGCTCATCACGCACGCAGCAAAGTGGGGACACAACAAACCTCGTGGTCGATTTTTGCCTATCACGTGACTTTTAGCACATTAACTGCCGACGTTAAAGTTGTGTATGTTTGTTGGATCCCCTGTGGCGCATTTTGGCCGTCACACGTGAACAATTGCAGTCGGAAAAGCTCGGTCGGCTTCCGTTCATCACGCACGGTACGCGAAACTCTGCTGGCGGAAAAATGTCTCTAGGACAACCATAACCAAACGTGTATTTGAGAAAACACAAAAATTATTATAGGAAAATCCTCTTCTGTCAGTACAAAGCGCGTTGTGTGGATTAGTGCTTTGTTGATGAGACTGCAGCCTGTCGTCTAATAATGGATGTCCGTGACACGACGCATTATGAGCAGAAGGGGGAAATTAATTACGTCACTATTGCATTGTAAGTAAATGGATGGCCTAAATGGAGGTACAGATATACAAAAGAAGCTATGGTCTGTAGATTCAAAACACCAAACAACACATATGGTGAATCACGAAAGACAGTTATTCACAGAAAGCAGAGACATGTGGCCATGTAACAAAATGGTTGCACCTTTTCTTGCGTTTTCGGAATTTAGGCGCTGACAAAACCATGAAACATCTCAGTGATTGTTCTATATTTGCTTCAGTTTGCTCCTGCATCTTTTGTGTACATTTTTGCACTGACAAATCTTTGTTAGGTTGATTTGTTATGCAGAAATATACTTTCCTTTACTCAAAGAGCCCAAGGTACCCATGATCTGAGCTGTGCACAGTATCACTAGGCAGGCATTGTCATCGAACCCCCAGGAAAAGAGGAAAAGAGGCAGGCCGAGAAACACCTGGCGTCGAGCAGACATCAAGAGACTGGAGTAAAATCAAAGGATAAGCACAGGACAGGAGTCGCTGGAGGTCTCTCGTCGACGGCCTGGGAGGGGTGATAGGCGCAAGTAAGTAAGTATTCAGTTTGAGACGTATAAACATGTGTTACCATCGACTATCACTGTGCAAAATTTAAAGTATATGGTTGAACCAGTCTCAGATAAAACACCTGCATTAACGTTTAACGCCGCCAAATAATTGTATGACCTTAATAACGGCCGGTAACTAACAGACCTACGTGCAAACAAACAAAACATGTACCATTTACATACACTCACTTTGTCATCCAATTCTAGCAAAACGCATTTTCATTCCATATAATATGGATTGGCTGCCATCCTTATATGACTGAAAAGTGTCTGAAAGATATATATCCCTTTATTTTAACGGTCGCAGGAAAGTGAATGTTACCAATCACAACTGCGTTAAAAACTGTAAATAAGTGCCAAATTTCGTAGGTCTGGACTAATCTGCTGTATAGTTGGCGGTACTGCCTAGACTAATAAATGCTTCATCAGTATTAGTAGTAGTAGCAGCCGTTGTCAATGGTTTTCTTATCTTATTATTGTCTTTCATCCCCAGCCGCTGTTTCGTTTGCAAATTCAAAGGTTATACAGTATACAAAATGATCCAGGTGTCCATCAGACATGCTATACAGGCTGAAACCAACCCAATAATAACACTCTGTATCTGTATGAAAACGAAAATGCCGCGAGTGTGTTCTCTCGGAGAATCTCAATTCATTTATTTTGTAACTTTTTCAGTCTGTTGCGGATGTAATCCTTAATGTTTGTCAAGCGCCTATGTCTAAGTGCGGGCTCTTCTGAAATTGCCTGCTGTATCTCGGCTTTTCCATGAAATTTGTTCACGACGAAGTGTGTCTTCAAACGAGTTTGAACAGCTTTCTCTTCAGCTTTCCACCATGGTTTCCTTGAAAATCTAGCTTTCTTTCGAACAGGAGCTGATGCAGTACTGTCATCATCAAAACTATCTAGATTGTCTCTGGACGTCTTTTCTCTGTCACGCTCATTGATTCCTGTGGTGTTGACTTGCTACTTGCTTCATTCACAGGTGCTGTTTCCCCCGAGACCTATCTGCAAGTTTCTGATGTGTCTTCATTGTCAACGTCAATTTCTTCATCATCACCCAGCTCAGCTCTAATGCAACTCTCAAAATTGGTCATCCCATTTTAACTGACAGAAGAATCTTTGCCACCTTTGCCTTTTGAAGGACGTCTTGTCGTTGGGCGGTAGATATGGCGATGTATCCGAATATCATGACCAAAGAAGTCTGCCAGCTGATCCTGGTCTAACTGCGAGATGGCCATTGACTGAGCCAAAGTTGCAACCCCTCGCGCTGGGACCATACGGCGTTGAGGCGCGTCCCCTGGGTGGTGGATAGGGGGTCCCTCGTGAGAGGGGTGCACCGAATGAAATAAGGTGCCGTGAACCAACATGGTCTAAGGGAAGGTGACCCCGACAGAAAACCCCTGGTCCTCCTAGGGGTTGGGCGTGGGGGTAGCTTCCCCACCCTGCAAAAAAGGAAATAGCTACAAAAACGCCGACGAAAAGATTAACAGTAATTCCTTTCCTGGAGGAGGAAGGTTCTTCTACTAGAAGACTTATGACGTCCTGTGGTGAAAGCCGGAAGTCTTCGGAAGCCACAGGACCGAGCCGCCTCTCTCTATCCAGGGATACAACCATGGGCACATGGAACGTCAAGACCATGTACCAGAGCGGCAAGGCCGCCCAGATAGCAGCGGAAATGCAAAAGTACAACCTTTCCCTGCTAGGCATCAGTGAAGCCAGATGGACGCAGTCTGGCCAGAAAAGGCTGTTAAGTGGGGAGATGATTCTGTATTCAGGTCATGAAGAGGAGAATGCCCCCCATACAGAAGGAGTAGCACTCATGCTGTCACCAGTGGCACAGAGAGCGCTGATGGGCTGGGAACCTCTTGGGCCAAGAATTATAACAGCAGCCTTTAGAACCAAGAAAAAGCTCAAGCTGAACGTCATCCAGTGTTATGCGCCCACCAATGACAGTGACGAGGAAGAGAAACAAGAGTTCTACGACCGACTCCAGAGTGCCGTGGACAAATGTGCGGAGCGAGACATCACCATCGTCATGGGCGATTTTAATGCCAAAATAGGGGAGGACAACACCGGATACGAAGAGGTGATGGGGAGACAGGGACTAGGCTCGGAGATAAGTGAGAACGGGGAGAGGTTTGTAGACTTTTGTGCTCTAAACCGACTTGTCATTGGAGGCAGCATCTTCCCACACAGAAGAATACACAAAGCAACTTGGGTCTCACCTGACCATACAACAGAGAACCAAATAGACCATATCTGCATTAGCAAGAAATTTAGAAGATCCCTTCAAGATGTTCGAGTGAGGAGGGGAGCAGATGTCGCCTCAGACCACCATCTGCTTACCTTAAGAATGAAGCTCAAGCTAAAGAAAAGCCGCACAGAGACAACAAGAAGACAGCGCTATAATGTAGGCCTCCTGAGAGAAACTGGAGTTAGAGAAGAGTTCAAACTGGTGCTGTCTAACCGGTTTCAAGCGCTACAGGAGCTAGTAAATGAAGAGGAGGCGGTCACCACAGAGCAGCAGTGGAAGGCAGTTAGAGAGGCGCTGAACTCAACCTGCAAATACACTGTAGGGTTCAGGAAGGACCACAAGGACTGGCTGTCGTCACAGACCTTGAAGAAGATAGAAGCGAGGAAGCAGAAGAAAGCAGCGGTCAACAACAGTCGCACGAGAGCAGCCAAAGTAAGGGCACAGGGTGAATACTCGGAAGCCAACCGCGAGGTGAAGAGGAGTATCAGGGCAGACAAGAGGGCCTACACAGACAGCCTGGCAGCAGAGGCAGAAAAGGCAGCAGGCAGCGGCAACATGAAACAGCTCTACGACATTACCAGAAGATTGTCGGGTAAGTATGGCCATACAGAAAGACCAGTAAAAGACAAAGAAGGCAAGCCTATTGCAGACAGAGCAGACCAACTCGACAGAGGGGCCGAGTATTTTGAAGAACAGACCAAGCCCACCCGACCCCCCCGACATCCAGCCGGCAGAGACCGACCTACCCATCAGCTGTGACAGACCCAGCCGGGAAGAGATCAGAAAAGCAGTGGCATTTTTGAAGAATGGCAAAGCAGCAGGGCCAGATGGCATCCCAGCGGAGTCTCTGAAAGCAGACCTAGAGACAACAGTGGAGATGCTGTACCCACTGTTTGGAAAGATCTGGGAAGAGGAGGTGATGCCAGCTGACTGGAAGGAGGGGTACCTAATCAAGCTTCCCAAGAAAGGCGACCTCAGCAAGTGTTCCAACTACAGAGGAATCACCTTGCTGTCAGTACCAGGAAAGGTCTTCAACAGGATCATCCTAGAGAGAATGAAGAGCTCCGTTGACCCCCAGCTGAGAGACCAGCAAGCAGGATTCAGGAAGAACCGATCATGTACAGACCAGATCGCCACTCTCCGCATCATCGTGGAACAGTCTCTGGAGTGGAGCTCCCCGCTGTACGTCAACTTTGTGGATTATGAGAAAGCATTTGACAGCGTGGACCGAGAGACTCTGTGGAAACTCCTACGACACTACGGTGTACCCACAAAGCTCGTCCGCCTGATCAAGAGCAGCTATCCACGAAGGGCAGTTCACCAGAGAGCTCCAGGTCAGAACTGGTGTCAGGCAGGGGTGTCTGCTGTCTCCGTTCCTCTTCCTACTGGCCATAGACTGGGTCATGAAGATGACCACAGAGCACAGACGAAGTGGAATACAGTGGACACTGTGGACACAGCTTGACGACCTCGATTTTGCAGACGACTTGGCAATACTGTCCCACACTCATCAACAAATGCAGGACAAGACCACGAGGCTTGCTGACATCTCGTCCCAAGTGGGCCTCACCATTCACAAACAGAAAACAAAGACAATGAGGCTGAACGCAACCAGGGAAGAACCAGTCTTGCTTGCTGGCACCCCGTTGGAGGAGGTGGAGTCCTTCACCTATCTCGGGAGCATCATAGACAAAAAAGGCGGCACTGATGCAGATGTCAGAGCACGAATCGGTAAAGCCAGAGCAGCCTTTCTCCAGTTGAAAAAAGTGTGGAGTTCCAGAGAGCTGTCACAACACACCAAAGTCCGGATTTTCAACTCCAATGTAAAAGCAGTTCTCCTATATAGAGCAGAGACATGGAGATTGACAAATACCACAGTCAACAGAGTACAGACCTTCATGAACAGTTGCCTTAGAAGAATTTTGAAAATCCACTGGCCAGAGAAGATCAGCAACGTCAGACTCTGGGAGAGAACAGAGCAGATAACAGCAGAGAATGAAATTGGGCGAAGAAGATGGGGATGGATCGGTCACAGTCTGAGAAAGCCAGCTTCCAGTATCACTAGGCAGGCATTGTCATGGAACCCCCAGGGAAAGAGGAAAAGAGGTAGGCCGAGAAACTCCTGGCGTCGAGACCTCCAAGCAGACATCAAGAGACTGGGAACCACCTGGAGTAGAATCGAAGGAGAAGCACAGTACAGGAGTTGCTGGAGGTCTCTCGTCGACGGCCTATACCCGGGTAGGGGTGACAGGCGTAAGTAAGTAAAGTTGCAACCTGCTTCCGTAACTGAGTAAATGTGAACATGGCTGGGTTTGACACGTTTGCTTGCAATGCGTGTGCCTTTAGAACATCATGGCCTTTGTTAGGCCTCTGACCAGAAGGTGTGGCAAAGATGTACTGGGAACCAGCGAGAGCTGGCACTGATTGCCTCATTTGAATGATTCTGGCTACAGTTGTCATCATCTTCTTTGTCAGCAAAATGGGAACACTCCTATTAAACTTGCCTCTGATTTCCACTCGCTGAAAATGATTCACCATTTTCTTCTCAACCTCTGTGAGACCTTTTAAGACATCTTGATTGGTCATCGATCCAATATTAGCATTTTGGAAGTCTGATACCTTCATTCTCTGAACTTCTCCCCCTCGTTTTCGGTTGAAAAGTGATACAGCGCAAAGAGTTTCTTTAACCACTGTCGGATAATCTTCCGAAACCATTGTCTCAAGAAGCTGTTGGACCTTCCTCACATCTTCACATGAGGTGATCAGCTTGGTTTTGTTCATGGTCATTTTTCCGACCGACAGGGCTGCTGTAGCAGACATACAATCATACCAGTCCCGGTGAAGACAGAGTCAAACCGCTGTACCTCAGAGAGCTTCTGTCGCCACCTGTCATCTGAACTATGCCCAAGCTGTTTGGATGCCTGTGACTGTTTGATCTGTGAACATTTTTTCAAGGCATTGCCTATGAGCATTGCAAGATTGCCTTTTTTAAACTGATGTGTGTCCTCATCAAATTCTTCTAGCTCTTTTACAGCCAGAACAACATGATCAAAGCTAGCTGAATTGATAACAGCATTTAAACTTGCGATTTTCATTTCTGACCTCACTCTGAGAATCTTTAATAGTCTCCCTAACTTCCGCATCCTTGAGCTGATTTGTCCAGCCCTGTGTTCTTCAATGTCCCTGCGGTCAAATAATCTCTTTCCATACTCAAGAAGCAAGGGGTCAGTTGTGATGAGACGGCTTATCTCATCATCTCTCTGTCTGGATAATACCTTATGATAAAAGGAAGAGTCAACGTCTAAAGGTATTGGAAGCATTAGCCTCCCACGTCATGACGCGTCACCTCGTTTAGCGAACTGAAACTCTCCTGGTTTTTGACAGCAATGTTTTGAGTGTACAGAGATCAGCTTTCTTCGATAGAGCCCTTTGCAATGGCTACAGGCGAGAAGGTCTTTAAAGTTACAACTGTTGGTGTGATACTTAGGAATCAAACATCCTGATTTCTTTTCAAGAACGGCAACGTTATGCATGTAATTACCCTCATCTTGTAGTCTGATCCATGCTTGACGTCTTTGCTTTGTCCCTTTTTTCATTGACAAAATTTTAGCAACGTCTGCCTCATCTGCATGGACATCTTGTAAGTGCGTGCTAATTTTCAAGACAAGCTTGCTACACAATTTGCATGCATGTTTCTTGTCCCATTTGTACTTTCCTTTCCCTCTCTGTAACACGTGCACACCTGTTTCTTTGGTAAGCGCTCTTTCCCCACCCCCAACATCATGTTCCTTCTGTCTATTCACATTCTCATTGCCACCCCTTAATTCACCCCCTAACGCGCACTGCACCTTGCTGGTACATGCTTCACTGACACCTGCCCACCCTGAACCTGCCACTTTGAAATCTAACATAGTCAATACAATACTGTCTGTGTCAGAGATCCCAGAGATTGATGGCGACACACCGTCTGAATCCTGTGAGCTCGAGCCAGGAACAAACTGCTCGTCATCACTGTCTTTGTATTGCGATGCGCTTGCACTCTCACGCCCATACCAGGCTCCATTTGCCAACTGGAAAAAGAAAAGATGCATTAGGACAATAACAGCCCAATTTTGGTTTAAGGGACCTTGCACAAGAATAAAAAGAGTAATCCCGTGTATAACCGATTTACATATGTGTGACCTCGGTGACGAGGGCTGGCTTCTGCATCACCTAAATCAATGTTGTCACACATCTGTCAGCCCCGCGTGACCCTTTGAGAGAGGTTCCTCAAATTGGTATGTTTACAAAGGTCTTGCCACAAAGTATCCTTGCGCCAAGCTTGAAGAATGTGGCTTGAATAGTCTCCGAGAAAATGCCACCGTTAAAGTTTACCATTGACGACGAGACAGACGGACGACCAGTGGCCCAGAACATGAACTCACTTTTGCTTCGCACACGAGCCAATAAAATGAAGATGATCATAGAATCACTTACCAGTTTGTAATTGGGGGCATTCCGCTGCCGTCTATGCACCCTCCTACCAGGCAGAGGCTGGGCTATCCTGCTTCAGCTGACTAATTTTGCCATGGGCCTTGGTCATGTGCCAGGAAGGGGCGTGCTTGTCCACTTCCACTGATCCCGATGGGTTTGGACATCCTGCTGCCATCTGGCGCTGGGTGTGTGCAGAAAGTCCTGAGTGTGGCCAACACAGTGCTGCAAACATGTCAAATGCAAATATGTAAACTTGACATTTTGGATCAGATATATACATAATTACTGCAGTACCCCCTACGAACAATAACTGGTAATACAGTAAAAAGCGACACTTCAGTTGCACAATCCGAAAAACCTGTTCGTGGAAGTCTTTGAATCGCGAGACAGTTTTGCGTATAAGGATTGAAAATTTGGTTTTGTCATAGTGCATGTGTGAAGTTACTTTTCGATCACAATCACACATGTCAGAAACAAGCAACAAAATCGCGTGACAGATTGACCTTGTAATGGTGTTATTGAACGAATTCCTTTCATTGAAGAAGAAAGCTTTTGTTAAAATCTTGGGGTTCTATTATCTTTTACTACAAGACTGAGCAGCAGACGCTGACCGGCCGTAGCAGACGTCTCAGTTTTCTCGGCGAAGCGGGTCAGTATCAGCTGACTGTGCAATTGTATCGGATTGGGAGCATCTCAGTTAAATAACTGCGCTGAATAAGTACACTTGGGCGTGCTCTGAACTAAGAAATATTGCATAAAATTGTACCTCTGCAAACGGAACAGCGGCGGCGGGACGAAAGACAATGGGAAAGGGAAACAACTCAGTTCATGTCACTGCGCAGCCGACCAATCAGGTGTCAAGCTGATCTGTAGAGACCCTCGCTTCCGTGACAACACACAGGCTCAGTGCGTTGCAAACACACAACATCACGTAAACCCCTGAAAATGGGGACATCCTAGTTTTATATTTTTTTCTGACTTTTGAATGAGAGATAATGCAGAAACAACCCTCAGAAAAAAATGGATGCCTGACTTAGTCACCCAGAATTTTACACACCCATTTTCCATAAGGAAGGTAAAGAAAGTCACCCATTTTAGGGGTTTTGTGCACACACACACACACACACACACACACACACACACACACACACACGCACACACACACACACACGCACACACGCACGCACGCACGCACGCACACACACACATACACACACACACACACACACACACAAACTGATCAACAAAATGATCCCGACATTACAACTGGTACTGCTTGGGAACTGGCATTAGAATCACTTAATTCTCCGTTTGTCACTGACGTAATGTAGATATTTGTTTGCTGCTGCTCCTATTAAAAGGCTTAAATTTTAATTTTATTGTGATTTGGTCAAAACAGCAGTTATCAGACATAGTGTAGCCATCAGTATTAAACTAATTAAAACACTCTTCAAGCTCTGTTTGTGTGTGTTTATTGACCCATTCAAGCCCAAGCCCCCCCCCCCCCACCCCCCCATATGTCCCCATTCTCACCCAACTGCTTCCAGTTTTGTCTACAGTATTGAAAATACGGTAGACTTTGAGATGGGGCTGGTCGGATCACGTTCCGTAGCATGAAAACGACGAACATAGGCGAGCACACATCAGACTCTGACAGGGAAGTAACAAGATAAAAATTACGTAGTCATGCTAACCGCGCTGTTGAACGTACATATATCGTGTGTGTGTGTGTGTGTGTGTGTGTGGTGTGTGTGTGTGTGTGTGTGTGTGTGTGTGTGTGTGTGTGTGTGTGTGTGTGTGTGTGTTTTTAAACACGAGTATCTCCGGTGTTTAAAGATCTGGGAAGAGGAGGTGATGCCGGCTGACTGGAAGGAGGGGTACCTAATCAAGCTTCCCAAGAAAGGCGACCTCAGCAAGTGTTCCAACTACAGAGGAATCACCTTGCTGTCAGTACCAGGAAAGGTCTTCAACAGGATCATCCTGGAGAGAATGAAGAGCTCCGTTGACCCCCAGCTAAGAGACCAGCAAGCAGGATTCAGGAAAAACCGATCATGTACAGACCAGATCGCCACTCTCCGCATCATCGTGGAACAGTCTCTGGAGTGGAGCTCCCCGCTGTATGTCAACTTTGTGGATTATGAGAAAGCATTTGACAGTGTGGACCTAGAGACTCTGTGGAAACTCCTATGACACTATGGTGTACCCACAAAGCTCGTCCGCCTGATCAAGAGCAGCTACGATGGCATGACATGTCGCGTGATCCACGAAGGGCAGTTCACCAGGGAGCTCCAGGTCAGAACTGGTGTCAAGCAGGGGTGTCTGCTGTCTCCGTTCCTCCTCCTACTGGCCATAGACTGGGTCATGAAGATGACCACAGAGCACAGACGAAGTGGAATACAGTGGACACTGTGGACACAGCTTCAAGACCTCGATTTTGCAGACGACTTGGCATTACTGTCCCACACTCATCAACAAATGCAGGACAAGACCACGAGGCTTGCTGACATCTCGTCCCAAGTGGGCCTCACCATTCACAAACAGAAAACAAAGACAATGAGGCTGAACGCAACCAGGGAAGAACCAGTCTTGCTTGTTGGAGGAGGTGGAGTCCTTCACCTATCTCGGGAGCATCATAGACAAAAAAGGCGGCACTGATGCAGATGTCAGAGCACGAATCGGTAAAGCCAGAGCAGCCTTTCTCCAGTTGAAAAAAGTGTGGAGTTCCAGAGAGCTGTCACAACACACCAAAGTCCGGATTTTCAACTCCAATGTAAAAGCAGTTCTCCTATATGTAGCAGAGACTTGGAGATTGACAAAAACCACAGTCAACAGAGTACAGACCTTCATGAACAGTGGACTCAGAAGAATTTTGAAAATCCACTGGCCAGAGAAGATCAGCAACGTCAGGCTCTGGGAGAGAACAGAGCAGATAACAGCAGAGAATGAAATTGGGCGAAGAAGATGGGGATGGATCGGTCACAGTCTGAGAAAGCCAGCTTCCAGTATCACTAGGCAGGCATTGTCATGGAACCCCCAGGGAAAGAGTAAAAGAGGTAGGCCGAGAAACTCCTGGCGTCGAGACCTCCAAGCAGACATCAAGAGACTGGGAACCACCTGGAGTAGAATCGAAGGAGAAGCACAGTACAGGAGTTGCTGGAGGTCTCTCGTCGACGGCCTATACCCGGGTAGGGGTGACAGGCGTAAGTAAGTAAGTATCTCCGGTGTTTGTGTACATACAGGCTTGAAACTTCAGGGAATGCTTTGATTGAGATGTATTTCAGACAGCCTCCCAGTTTATTTTAAATGGTACACTCGTGAAAAAGAAAAATTGCGCTTTATATAAAGTCGGTTGGCCTGCATTTAAGTCCGTATTTTCGTTCTGTTCACTCGGGTGTTTGGATATTGCTAGCTTGAATATAGACATTGGATGATTTCGTTAGGCAGCTCTGAGAGATAGATAAGTGGACAGGTGATGGACACCCCTCCCCCAATCTATAGATTTATTTGATCCTCTCCGTATTTAGACAAACCCACTCGACCAATTACCACCAATACCTTTATTACCTAGCCATTTTAGTTCCACTCCAGAAATCATTCAAGCAACGATTTTTGATCAGCTACCAACCTGCGATTATTAAGCCAGATCCCCCACCCAACCTAAATTATTAATGCTGTCATTGACTTCTTTAAGCAAAATTATTATATTATATTATAAAATGAATCAAGACGAATTACTTCTTTTAAGTGATATTTGTGCTGTAGACTTTAAAAAACAGCGTCTTTTGTCTGTGATTGTATCGGGCAAATCAAAGACTTATCTGGGTAGACAATACATGATAGAGGATATTGAATCTCTAAGCTCTGACGAGCTAATCAAGCTTCATTCAAAATATGAAAATCACATTGCCTCACTAATGACTCGTGATTTAAGTCGATCTCTTGTCTGCCTATATACAAAAGCTGTAAGTCACTTCCTACCTGTTGATAGTGAAAACCTTTCACACGACCTTGAAAGTAATCCTATTGTTTCAAGTTCAATTGGCAAATTAGCATGTGTCATGTTTTACAAGTTTGGGAATTACCTTGCGCCTGCTGTAACCTTACTTGTTACTAGTAGTCATATTGATTTTTCTAAAATAAATTTTAAATTAGAAGAAAATGGACGAGACGACTCCACAACAGAGCCATGTCTTGACACAGGTTCAAACAGTGACTAAGACTAAAAGCCCAGGTAGAATAGAGGCTGGAAAAAGATTAGCTGAATATAACAGACAAAAGAAATTACAGCTTCAAGCATTAACAGAAAAGACTAACACACCATCACCACTTCCACCAGAACCAACACAACCACCCAAAAGTGAGAAAAAAACAACTACAAAATATATAGTTGCTGGATTTGTTGTCGGATTTGGTTACGTAGGTTACCAATTATATAAAAAATACAAACCAAACACTCAAACAGTGTCCAAAAAATCAAACACTCCAAAAATAAAAGAAGAAGTCTCCACATTACAAGCAACACCCAAAGCCGCGGACCCATTTTACATGCAGTAAATAAATTTATTATTTTAATTTTTATAGCATAAGAAAATGAGCGACACAAAGAACTTAATGAACCTTGTCTATCACTCCGCTGTAATAAGTGGACTATCAGTAGCATATTCTATGTTGGGAAAAAGTCTTCTCAAAATGAAATCAGCAGACCTTAGTAAATTAGACTTTGAAGACAGTGCTAAGCTAGTAGTTGTTATAACAGCATCGATTGCAACAAAAGATTTTCTAGTCAAGCAAGGAATTATTCCAGAAAATATTTCTATGTAAATAAAAATATGGCAACTATAGCTGTTATGATTGGCGGTGCAGTTATTAACGCATTAGCTTTTAGTGGATCAAACTATTTCTTTTCAAAAGTTAGTAAAGAAGAATCAGCAGAAGAAATGAAGCGACACAATGAGGCATCTGAAAAACTAGCTCAAGCTCAACAAGATTATGAAAAGCAAAGAATTGAGAAACTTGATTTTATTAATGAAAAACTAAAACTTGAGGGTCACGCACAGCATACATTTTCAAATGTTGATGACGCGATCAAAGAATACTATCTTGTAACTGGTGAAGACATGTCTATTCCACAACCAAAACTTAGTGACTACTACCAACCAAGCCCAGAACAAAGAAATGGAGAAATAATATTTGTTTTAGTAGGAATGACATTAGTATATTTTACAGGAGTTTATATTGCTAGAAAAAATGGCAGACGCTAAACTATCAAAAATATATTACTCCCCAATTGGCTACTGGAAAGGGAATACTGCAATAAAAAAATTACATGCTGCTGTGGGTGGAGATGTTAACCAAATAAAACAGTGGCTTAAAAAACAGGCAATTTGGCAAATATATCTTCCTGCTCCAAGAAAAATAACAAGGCCTCATTTTGAAAACACATCACCTAATGACACACACCAAATGGACCTCCTGTTTCTTCCGCATGACACAATAAGAAAGAAACGATACAAGTATGCATTAACTGTTGTTGACATAGCTTCAAGGTATAAGGATGCAGAACCCATAACTGACAAAAAAGCTGTAACAGTGGCCACTGCATTATCAAAAATATATAGTCGAGGTCCTTTAAAATACCCTAGGCTTGTGCAGGTTGATGATGGGAGTGAATTTAAAGGGGCTGTTAATCAGTTATTTGCAAAGCATGGAGTGCTAGTGCGGCGAGGCATACCGGGCTTGCATAGATCACAGGCTATTGTAGAAAACTTTAACAAGCAATTATCAGAGAGACTTTTTAGCTATCAGTATTCTAAGGAACTCATGCATGACACACGTAACACTGAGTGGGTTAAAAGATTACCGTCTGTAATAAAAGCAATGAATAATGAGGGTCACCCTAAACCTGTTGATGCTATTAAATTGAAAACAATACCGTCAGAAATAAAAACAACAACAACACCTCCAGACACTAGCTTGTTTACAAAACAGGTAAGATATTTGTATCAACCAGGTGAAGCTGAGAATGACGTTAGACGTAGGGCAACTGATCCAATTTGGTCTACATCTGTTCATAATATAAAAAAAATAGTTCCTTCAGCTAATGCAACAATATATTATCTGTATGAGCCTGCACCCCAGAGGGCATTTGTTAGAGAAGAATTACAGATTATTCCCACAGACACTGTTACTCATTTTTAACAATTTCAATTCATCAATTAGTTTATCAAACAGTTCATCAGCTATTTTTTCAGATAACTTGAGCCTGTAATGACCTGGTGCATAAGCTTTTTCCTTAGTGTGAAACACTCTTTTTGTATCCCCAACTGCTAGAGACTTTTTATATGTTTGAATCATTTCAATATTATGTTTGTTTGATCTTAGTGTCTTGTTTGGATAATCAGGCATTAATGCACCATCTAACACTTGCTTGTAATGTTCATGTCGAATGTCTTTATTTTTTATTGCTGTTTTC
The DNA here is from genome assembly GCA_036245525.1 of Semisulcospira habei. Classification (NCBI taxonomy): domain Eukaryota; kingdom Metazoa; phylum Mollusca; class Gastropoda; family Semisulcospiridae; genus Semisulcospira; species Semisulcospira habei. The sequence goes on along the minus strand of BTPG01000005.1, from coordinate 102,012,103 downwards.
TTGATACCTTTGGCTTTCGACTGACTACCTTTCTGATGCAGTATAGAATACATTTTGGATCTCAGTCCAACGTACTCAACTATTGGCACACCATTCAGTTCATCTTTAAACTTACCAGGCACTTTCTTGTTTTGTGTGCTAAACAATGGGTGATCTTTAGGATAATCAGACGTGTCATACATGTGTAACTCGGTTTTCATGTCTTCATAAAAGTCTTCAGTACACACATCTATGATCATAGAGTCAGTGTCAGTGTATAACAATCGACACTCAGGATACTTTGGTTTAAAGTAATCATAATAAAATTCAAGCATTAATAATTTTGACAACTCAAGAATAGCCATACCTATAAATACTGGCTTGTCCAGTTTAACAATCTTTTTTTTGAGTGACACTACATACAATGATGAATGAAATTCTTTGTACCCTGTGTACTGTGGCTTGCCTGTAAGTTTAATTGCACCCGATTCAGTTGTAACCAGTCTCACATCTTTTCTGTGATGAGGATTTTCCATTGTCTTACCAAAACAGGCATTGTTCATAAGCTTAAAGAAGTCTTTGTCAAATGCAGTGTTGCCGTCTCTCGCACGAAGGGTTGTGTTTTTCATTATGTAATCTTTCATAAAAGCACTCTGATCAAATTGAATACCTCTGTGAACTTTCTTTAGTACTAACCCATGTCTGATGTAAAACTGTAACAAGCGATAGTGACAAACGTAATTGAATTTGTCGTTCAAATTTGGTACAAGTTTGGTGTCTTCTTTTTTCCCCGTCATACTTATTTTCTCAACTGCTAATGGATAATCATTATGGTAATCGTGTAGGTGGTGTGGATACTCAAGGTCGACTTCAAAGATCCAACCCTTTTCATCATTTTGACCTCGATCCATAATATATTTTGTTAATTTTTTTATACCATACTGTGACAAATCATACAAACAAAAGTTTTTTAATGGCAACATTTCACACATTGCAAATCCATACAAATTATTAGCATCTAAGTACGTAATAAATGACCTTGACATTGAGGGGTCAAAGTCGTCAAGATATTTATTATTTGCCTTTGCATAATTGTTTGCTGCTAGACTAATTCCTCCCCTCAATCCACGTTCCACCATTTCACCCATCGTACGATCAGACAACAGGTCTATAAATATCTTACTGGATTTCAAAAATGCATCCCATGTCATGCCAGGACTAGTTATGTAACAAGCAGGGTCAAGCTTGTAGTGTAATAGACCCTTTTCACGGTAACTTTCAAATACGTCTGCTAGCAAGCAAACATCAGCCTTTAAGTATTGGTCATGGTAGTCACCAATAGTTTTGCACCCTAGTTTTTCCCATGCATTAAGTGCGTGTTGGTATTCAGAGTCAGAAATGCCTTTTCCAGTTAGTGTAGAATAAAATTTCTCTTTTGGTGGCAGTCTTGTTTCCTCAAACACAACCCACTCACTGATGTACTCATACGGATACACACCTTTCTTAATCAAGTCTGGTTCAAAATATTTACTCGTTATTGGATACTCAGTCAGTCCTTCTGCCAGACTAGCAAGACCTAAAGACAAATGTTGCATGGAGTCATAAAATGCTAATTTATCTAACCTAAAAGTCAAGTATTTCTCAGTTGTCTGGGCAATACAACTAATTTTTTTGTACGACTCGTCTACTGCCTGCATGATAATGTGTGAATCATATCCCTTCAGATTGTGAAAAAAGATTGGTAACTTGTATGTCTTAGGATCTATTTTTAATAACAAGTTACAATTATTATGTGCAGCTCCTCTGTAACGCCCAATTATGTGATCATGGTCACGAACTTTATCACCCCCTAAAGGTTGTTCACAAATCCAACACATCTCAGCTGTATCAAAATTATGTTTGTCTTCTTCTGTCATAACCAAAGTCTTTTGACAATTTTTCAAATAATCAAATACCTTGTTATACAGTTGTCTCATTTCTGACAAAAACATAGCTGATGCATTTTTTCCCCTGTAAATAACAGGTTCTGAATGCTGACCGTCTGACATAACAAAAATATACCAGAAAGAACACACTACTTGATCACTCAACTTTATTGTCTTTGGTAATGAATCTGGAACAGGGCCATCATACGGAACAACCAGTGATTCAAAATCAGCATACACTACAAACGGTAGCTTTTGCTGATTTTTATAGTTACAAAAATGTACTTTAGTACCAGGCTCTGGATACTTAAGTACTGTTTGTACGTCATCAACAGACCTACAATTTAAAACATGTTTATTTGCTACTGCAATAGAAGAAAACCTTTGTAAACATTTTTTACAAAATTCCTGTTTACCATCATGTTTTGTTGTATGATGAATTAGTCTTGACATACTTCTGATAATTGTGTAGTGAAAGTTATCACCAGAGCTTATTAGTAACATGTCAACATGCTTATCTTCTGACTGTCCGTAGGTTGGGGCAATTGGTGACACTCTAATTGGTTGTAACTTGTTCTCAGAGTCATTATCCCATATATACACGTTTACAGATATACCAGGATTTAGGTTTTCAAACAAGTCTATGTCCTCCACCTTAACAGGGAACTCAATGCCACTGAAGTTTAGTTCATTTACAAATTTGGTATAGTTAGATACACGATCAGGTTTTGTTTTTATAAAATGCAGTTTGGCAAGCACACACCACATAAAACATAAATTATCATTGTTTTGAATATTGACGACAGCCTTTTTGTTTGCAACCTCTGTTGGTAGTGGTATCCATGATTTGCCTAAAATAGGATGATATCTTGACTGCTTTAGTTGAAGTTCAAGTACATAACCTTCATGCCAACCAGATCCACTTATTTTTGCCCTATCAATTGCTTCAAGGAAGTCAGGCAACAATCTTTCTCTAAACACTCTTTCTAATTCTCTTCTCGAATTAACTGTGTGTTGTCTCGTTGAAATATATGAAATAATAACTTGTCCAGATTCCCTTCTAAATTCTATTTTCGCAACAATCTGAATCTTTATACTACCAGAAAGAAGATTTTCTTGTATTACGGCAAAAGATCTTTGTATCGATTCATATACATTAAAATAATTAGATATAGGTAAGTCAATTGTGTGAAACACGTTTCTTAATCTTTGATGGTTGTCCATCTTTTTTATTTGTCCGACAAAAAAATAAATAGAAAATTATATAATGAAAATGGCACTTTATTGACTAAAATCTATATAATAGACAAAATTAATCACCAACTAATAAGCCACTTCATTGATATGTCTTCTGTTGTATCATGTTCAAGCTTTTGCATGTGTAATATCGTTTTACTGACAGTAATAAATTTAACATTTTTATTTTCTTTTTTTATTTGATAGTATATGTTTAAACACATAATCTTAAACCAGTCAGATTTAGCATCATAAACTAAAAAATTTGCTGTCCTATTATTATAAAGTGGAAAAGTATTAGAATATCCAAGATAAAAACTATATGTCATGTACATCTTCATCGGTGATGGGAGTTCTGAAAAAGGGCGTCTAACTTGTGTTTTTAAGTCACTAATAAGCATAAAATCCCTGAAACTCGATGTAATATCCATGAATTTACCAATAGGCCAATTTTGATCCTCTTGTCCGTCCATCATTTTTTATAGACAAACCAAAAAGATAAATTAATTTACTAACCCATACCCTGTGGGCTGATCTGTCTTTAAAATGAGCTTTAGATGCTTAGTTGATTTCAGTTTATTTTTTACATCATCACGTTCATGCTTATTTGGAATGACATCGTTTTCTCTGAGACAGTCTTCGAAGCTGTCACGATCCTTACAGTAAAATAAACATATAAACTTTAACTGTTCTTGAAAATCTTTCAGTACAGCATTATATTTCTGAGTGAGAATCCAAACACTGATGTTTGCATGTCTACCACTGAAGGCAAGTTCTGCTAAAGTATTTCTCTTTTTGACAATGTCTTTCTCTGCAGAGCAATCATCAACAATAAATAAAGTTGACTGTCCTTCAAATTTCTTGTAAAAATATTGTAGGTAGTCATTCAGTTTTTTCTCAGGGTCAACTAAGTATATGTTGTTGTCAGTCCAAATGAATAAACAGTTGTGATAAGCTTTGTTGTGTTTGATTGTTGGACAAAATATTACAATGTTTTCAAAATGGTGTATGTATCTTGTTTGTAATAAGTCAAGTACAAATTCAGTTTTCCCACACCCAGTGGCACCACAAAATAATCCACAGTGTGGGTCGAGGGTCATTAAGCCCTGGTTCATTTTAATACATAATATAATTTTAATATATGTGTCCACTCAGTCTGCTTTCTGCAATATTGAGTTGTGCGTCATATATCAGGTACAAATATATGTTTATGGCTGCAGCAGTTTCAACCTTCTTTTGTATCTGAATTGTTATTCCATCACTACCATTCTCAACAGTTCGTCCTGACCCATGAAGATAGTCATCATCTGTACTACGCAGGTCTAACTACAGTGCATACTTGTTTGTCAGGTATTGTCCAATCCTAACGTCATACAGATGTAGATCTTTGCACGCAATGTTTGCTGGTTTATCTCTAATCCTTCCTCCTGCAAAATACTTTGTGATCTCATCGTAGTGCTGGTATGGTAACATTCCAGATGCGTACACTTGATTAGGACGGCCTTCGATTGTACAGGACAAATGTGTAATCTTAGGATTGTAGAATTTTTCTGAATCCCGTTTGTATGGAGCCGCTGGTTCAATAAACAACATAAAAATACCTTTCAGTGACCTAGCAGGCGTGTTTAAGTTTATGTTCCACATTGGGTCGCTTTTGTCTTTGGGTATTAAACTATGTCTAATCACCCTGTCATAATAAATTGGTAGTCTTGACTGATACTGATTTTGTATGAGTCTGGCTAGTTCAGTGTGTGTGACAATTTCATATTCCAAGGAAATGTTAGAGATCTTATATGTTGCACTAAGATCAGATGATTTAATAACTTTGGAGTAGTCATTGAAGGTTAGTTCAAAACTCAGACGGTCATTCAGTGCTCCTTGATAATAAGGCAGATGAGCTGTTAGGATTTCAAACTCAAGTGGAATGTAGAATCTGGATCCATATGTTTCGGCCATTATAACATCCATGGCTGTATCAGTTACTTTATCTCCGGCGTCGATTCGAAGTTTACCAACATTATCTGGCTGTATGCCTTGGTAAATACGGTCTTCTCGTTCTTCTCTTGTTAGCCAAAGGTCTTTGTAACAGTAGAATACATCTGAGTCATCAAGACTAAACACTTCCTGTCCTTCAAGTTTTACTTTAATAGTTCTAACAATTGCTCTGCCAAGATTGTTAACTAGTGTTCTGTTCACGTCTGCATCTGATGAAAGTTCAATATTAAAAGCAAGGCGTGCAGCGCCAGGAACAATAACGTCACTGGGTCCTAGGTTTGGAAACTTAACTGTAAGTGTTTGGTTCTGGTCTATGGTACTTGGATTGTTCGTGATGACTATGGATTGTCGAATGGCCTTAACACCCAGGGGCTCACGTAGTTTTCTAAATGGGTCTAACTTTGATCCGTAAGACTGTGTCATTTTTATTATGCACAATAAAAAATAATAAATTAATAAAACAATGGCAGCGGGAGGATTTAATCATGAAGATTTTGAAATGGATGACATGAATGACTATGATACTGGTGCAACAGATATGACTGGAATGGTAACTAGTTCTAGTATGTATCACGAACTATTAAAAGACAAAGTAAACTCATTTTATGACAGTGTTGGTGTCCACCCAGATGTAATAGATCCTAATCAGTTTGAATATGATAAAGGACACTTATTTGTAAATACAGACAGAGGGAAAATAAATCTAACACATAAAAATAATCCTTCTAAGTTTAGAGCTTTAAGTACAATTAAAGGTGAAGTCGGTGGTAACTCTGGGTTGGCAAGATACCTTGGTATTGGAGGGTCTCCTGTTCCCCCAAGACTTGTTAGTGTGCTTCACGACACGCAAACAAAGTTGCCAACGGGACAAGAGATTGAAATGACACCAATAACAAGCCTACCAGAAATAGCAAACACAGTGATACAAGAAACTTCATTTACTGAAGGACAAATAAATTACGCTATGAAAACAATAGATGATCCACCTTTGTCAATGCGGGAGATTATAGGATTGGATAAATCACTGCAGACAATAAGAGGTGAGATGGTAAATAATTTAGCCAAACTAGGAGAGCTTGATAAACACATAGAACGTGAAAAAGAGAAACTGGCTACCGCAGACAATGGGAATCTTGACACAGAAATGAAAGAAAGAATCCAACACAGATTAAATGATTTGCTGATTTAGTTGAATTATTTTCTGGTCATAGATCAGGAAGGTTAGAAGCGATTAGTATCGGGAGGGAAAAACTGAAAACACAGGTCAACAGGATTAGAGAAACTATTCAGAAAATACTTCACGAAGACACTACTCTGGCTGAGAGACTTAAAACACTTTTCAGTGAACAGGGTATCACAATTGCCAGTTTAATTACAGCTCTGGGGTTTATTATCAGTACAGTTGTGTTGGCTGTCTCCGGGGGTGGTTCTCCACCTCCAGCACCACCAACCCCAGTCCCCACAGATCCAAAAGATTTACAGTCGTGGGAAAAGAAACAACTGTCTCACATATCAGACTTGCTTAAGAAATTGGCTCTGAAAGCAGTAGACGCGTTGCCTGGCATTATAGGCACGGTTGTCAGTTGGTTGATTAGTACTGCAGCGAAGGCAGTAGGGTTTATGGCAGAACATGTGTGGGTCTTTTTGGTGACAGTAGGAGGGTTGATGGTGGGTTATTTAATGAAACAGGTAAAGAAGTAATACCCCTAATCCAGTGAGACCTATTACCAATGCTGTTCTCTCTGACTCATGTGTGTCAAGGATTGGTGTTGGTGTTATCGTTATGGGTACCGGTGTCAAAGCTGGAGCTGTTACTGTCTGTACAGGTGATGATGTTACTGGGGCCGTGGGTGTTACTGTCTGTAATGGTTTTAATGACTGTAGATGTGTTGTTGTTGCTCCTAAGTTTACAGATTGATTAAGACCGAGTTTTTGATCACGACCTGCAACAACTATTTCATTATTATAATTTGTTATTGTCCCCATTTGGAGTTGAAGGTCTGATGGCAACATGTATAACCCAATACCAACTACAAAGTCAACTTTTGATCTAGCATATCTGAGAACGTCTTGGTAACGTTGTATGCTAGATGGGAGATCAACTGATGAATTTACTGAATCTTCAAGATTAGCGAGAAACTGTTTTTGAGATTCAAATTTACCACTTCCATTCAAAATGTTTGATTTTGTTTGAGCTTGTGCTCCTAGAATACACCACACATATGTTCTGATAGACTCATTTATGCGTTCGACTCCTGCTTGAGTAAATCCGTCACTCTTATCTAAGACAAATGTGGTCCAGGCATTAGACTGTTTCTGTTCAATTGAGCCTAACCACACTTCAGATTTTGATGAGAATGAAGTGTAACCAGGGTAATAATCTTGAGGGTATTGTCTGTGACTCATAGCATAATACAATGTTCCCATGCCTTTGTGATCATCAAGTTTTTGTGTAAAGTCATACTTTGTACTGATGTTAAATTCATTACAGATCCGTTCAAACGCTTTCAAATCCATGGGATTGTTAAACTGATTAAAACTGGATTCAGTGGGCAGTGGGGTATGCAGTTCTGACAGTATTCTTCTAAGCTGGTAATACATGTGGAAACGATAGACAGACTTAATCAGTTTGTTTGGGTGATTCAAATGGTCTGTAAAAGAAACGCCACAGCCTGTAGTTGAGCATAGTATAGCAAAGTTAAGTTGGTTTTGAAACATCTGTAGTGGGCTTGAAGACCACTTTCTTGCAGTAGAGTCATCTGTAATTGGAGGGTTTAGGTAATGCTCATAAGGATTTGGAACTTTTACTTGAAATAAATCTCCTTCAGACAAAGCTATATCAAGCTGATTTAGTTGAATTATTTTCTGGTCATAAGTTGGTGCAACATTATACTTGGCATCCATATTATATTGAAATGCGTTTGTTGTGGTAATGGTTGGTGATTTAAATTCCATCCTTTTTATATGAGATAATAAAAATGTTTATAACCTTAACAAATCTTGACACGAGCAAACCAGTGTGGCTAACTAATGGAATCGATAATCGAGATGGTAACAAGGCTGTGGCTATCCATGAAATGTTTTATACAGTAAAGTGGTTTAATGTAACGGATGATGAAAATTATTCTGTAAGTGGAAATCTTGATGGTATTGAGAAGGGTGATACTTTACGAGCTGGGTATTATGACTTTTGTACTTTAGCTGAATGGCTTCAAAATGAATTTAAAATTAAAGCAACTTTAAACCCAGCTAATTTACTTGTTACAATTGAATTTCCAAAAAGTGGTCAGTTTTCTTTATCAATTAGTCTTTTATTATTACTTGGATTTTTAGGTAAAAAAATAACACATCTAGATGAAGATTGGTCACAATCAGTCGAACGTCTACTATCACCAAAAAAACCAAGAATAACTGGCAGATATCCTGTTCATTTGTCAGTACACACAGTGCTAAATGTTTATTTAAAAGAACTGAACACTACTGAAAATGTACACAATGGAAAGCCTTCAACTTTGTTAAGATGCTTGCCGACTGGAACTACCCCATATTGTGAAAGTGTGGTTGCTAGATTTCCTAATTTGCAGTTTAAGAAATTAGGTTCTAGTTTCTTTGAGTCACTGAGTATATCTGTAACTAATCAGGATGACAAACCAGTTCTTATGCATGATTTTAGTGTAGTGTTAGAAGTTAAATAATTTTATTTTTGTTTATAAAAATGAGTGGTCTTGGTCCAAAGCCTAGAATCATACCAGTTGCATGTCCAGTAACAGAGTTGAAAGATTTGGCAGACGTACAGGATTTTGAGAAGGAAGGGGAAATTGGAGAAATATATGGTTTTGAACTTGATTCAAATGGCATGTACAAGAGGAAAGTAATTGTCGACATAAAAGACGGTGAAAAACAGATTCCTAAACTTGGTCAGCTGCGTGATGTTACTGTACCTACTCCACCTGTAAATAATGCGCCTTACAACTTAATACATGTGGGAAATAAGTGGGTGGTTTCACCTGTGCCTGCACCACCTCCAACAATTGACTGGGACATAAAGATTGAATTTATTAGTCCTTATGTATATATTGATGACGAAGGTGCCTTAGTGTTTAGGAAGGTTGTTAATTCTGGGCCGCTTATTGTAAGCCTTGTTCCAAGTTTTGCCCCAGACAACAATAGCAGAGAAAAACTGAAAGTTGAAAATTATGAGAGACGGAGATATCTTCTTACAACTAGAAAGGGTAGATCAGATACCACTGTTGTGTTTATGCCAGCAAGCTTAGTCGTGGCTAGAGAAGTGACAATAGTATTTGAAATTATCATGAAATCTGTTGCTACTGCTAAAGAGGCTCAAATTGCACAAGGAATTAAACTTACATGGGATGAAACAGTATCAGAATCATCAAAGGTCTTTATTGCTATTACAAAAAATGGTGATGTTATTAATGTTTCGAGCAGTGTTCCAGCTGTCAAGGTGGTGGTCGACAAAACAACTTTTGTTCGTCTAACTTACATAAACCTTGAACACATTGATCTTGTTGCATTTTATTATGCCAGCAAATTGTATACTTTTGAAGAGTTGCAAAATGTAATTGCTGATTAAAAAAATATTTGTCAATAAAAAAAAATGGTAAACTTCTATCCGCAACTACCGAAGCTTGAGCCGACTGAAACAAATGTGATGACTAAAACAACACTTGCGCCTGATCCGCATATGCTAATTGCTTCAGATAAAACATTACAGGCAGATGCATTCAGATTAAATAATATTACAGAAGCTTTGAAATATTTGGAAGGAGAAGAGGCTAAGTACTCACGGTGCAAAAGGAGGTATAAGTCAGTATTTAATTCTGTTCAAAACACTTCTATGGCTATTGGTGCAGTTTCAGCTTCATGTTCTGTAGGAGGTATAGCTCTGTTCGCCACAGGAATTGGGAGTTTGGCTGGAATAGCAATTGAGGCTATCAGCGTTGCTACATGCCTAACATGCTTTGGTTTGGAGGCCTTGAACAAGAGGTTTCACACAAAATTAGAAAAACATGAAGCATTGAGTACTTTGGCGGGTGCAAAGCTGAGTAGTATAAAACTTATTATCAGTAAGGCATTGAATGATAATTTTATTGATGACGAAGAATTTAAGCGGGTCCAGGATGATTTAAATAATTACAAGAAACAGAAGTCTGAAATACAAAATAAAATGCGTAGTCAATCTCCCGTGAATGTTGAAGAACTAAAGGCTAGTTTTTTAGCGGAAGGAAAAAAGATCGGTGTTCAGGAAACCACAGAAAAACTACACAATCTTTTAAACAAATAAAAATCAGATTTGGTAATCATTTATTAATGTCATACACTTCGCAAAAAGGTGACATGTCGCTTGCACCTAACTATTTAACCCCATCAGCTCCACCACCACCACCAGACTATTACTAAAAAAAAGTTTTCTTGTTGTCCTTGTATCTTGTCAAATCTGTCTGAGTAAGTTGTGACTTGAGTCAAGAACTTACATTTTGTTATGTTTAAGTTCTTATAAGTTCTTGACTTAAGTCGCTTATAACTTATTATTAAGTCACTTAATAACTAATTATAGGTTCTTAAAAGTTTACCTGTAAAGTTATTTGCCAGTTATAAGTGACTTTGGAAATTTGTTAACAAGTATCTGTAGGTAACTTAAATAATTTGTTATCAAGTGCATATAGGAATAGTTTTGTGTGTGTGTGTGTGTGTGTGTGGTTATTATTTAAATAACTATGTTTTGGGGGGTATTGGCACAGAGAAAATAAAAAAAAAATGTTCTTGGAATGTCATTTCTTATATCTCTAACACACATATATACACGCACGCACACAAACACACACGCAAGCAAACACAGACGCACACACACTCGCACTCTCACTCACACACACTAACCATACAAACCGGGGACGTCCCCCGTTTACTGGAAGTCCCCGTTTGTGGGTGTATAACCTGTGTGTGTCCCCCGATTAGCGGGATTTACATACTCACACACACACGCACACACACACACACATTACAGGCGCATTCCGACACGCATAATCACACACGCACGCACACGCACGCATGCACTCACACATACCTACACACACACACACTCATGCACGCACGCATGCATTCACACAGATGAACACACGCATGCATACATACATACATACACACGCACACAGACAAACATACGCACGCATTCACACAGACTCATACATACATACATACACACGCACACATACATACAGACGAACACACGCACGCATACTCATACACGCATGCACTTACACACACACTCATACACGCACACATACATACACACGCACGCATACATACGCACACACTCACACGCATAGACAGACAGACAAACAAACACAAAATCTTTATTCAGCATGAATATTGTAGACTCGTCCGCAAAACACCGTCAGGTGAAAACACCGTTGTATGACACGCGATACACCGTCTGTGTACTCAAATTGACACTGCGCACTTAGACTGTTACTAAGGTCCTATACCGCGCTCATGGTATGAGCGCCGTTTCTATCGTACTACGTCATTTATTTACACTGTTACTAAGACCCTATGACCTAGTACTACATATTCCGCGCTCATGGCATGAGCGCCGTTTCTATCGTACTACGTCATTTATTTACACTGTTACTAAGACCCTATGACCTAGTACTACATATTCCGCGCTCATTGCATGAGCGCCGTTTCTATCGTACTACGTCATTTATTTACACTGTTACTAAGACCCTATGACATAGTACAGCATATTCCGCGCTCATGCCATGAGCGCCGTTTCCATGGTCAGTCCTTTGTTTACCACACAGCCAACATAAGACCCTTAAACAGAGTCATTTAACTCTGTGTTCTGTCTTCAAATTTCTTAGTTGTCCATGGCAAGAAAGTTGAGAAAGCTCAATATTGTGTTAACACCTTCAAAACACCCTGCCACTGATTCAAGAACGCGGTTGCCAAAATTGGATTGACTGTGTTCTGTCTCATTTTGACTACACTTACTGTTTCTCATCAAATTTGAAGCGTCGTATTGACGGTATTAGCGGCTATTTCCGGGACTTTTAACATTTCTTTAATTTGCTTTCGCAAACCATACACCTTCCGAAAAGGCAGTGCCAGAAAATGAAATTTTCGATACCTACGTAACAGCTTGGCTAAATCACGTAACTGACGAGAATAAGACTCTCTGGTTAACAATAGCGCACTGAAATATTACAAGTTTAACAGTCAAATTATCGTCAAACTACCAGTCATTTGTAACTTACGTTAGTCAGCGTTCAATTAACAGTCACTTACTGCTCACCACGTAGGATATTTTACAAGATTTAGTGCTATCACCGGATAAGTTAGTCCGTCACTCTGAGAACACAACCGCACTCCAACACAAAGTAATGGAAAGATCGAGAATGTTCGTCTTCACGCCCTACGAACGTCTCAACGACGCAATACTTGATCACGAGACTAGGGTCACGAGTTGACACGTGGTGTTGTTATTGGCAACATTGACGTCACTTACTTTTGGGTGGGTGATGTGGAAATTATGCCTAACGGGAATTCCCACAATGGCGCAAGTAGTCATTTCCCGAAAACGGCTGATAGTAGTCAATGACAGCATTAATAATTTAGGTTGGGTGGGGGATCTGGCTTAATAATCGCAGGTTGGTAGCTGATCAAAAAACGTAGCTTGAATGATTTCTGGAGTGGAACTAAAATGGCTAGGCGATTAAGGTATTGGTGGTAATTGGTCGAGTGGGTTTGTCTAAATACGGAGAGGATCAAATAAATCTATAGATTGGGGGAGGGGTGTCCATCACCTGTCCACTTATCTATCTCTCCTCTGTACTTTTTTAAAACTTTTTCTAAAAAGTAATTAATTGAAGAAAAAAATAAAAGGTAAGAATTCTCGACTCCCGAGAAGGATCAGACAGTGACGGAGACTTAAAGGCTCCAATCACGTCAGTGTTACATAATGTTCCTAAATTGTCACCAGATGTCAGTGTTATACAATGTTTCTGAATTCACATAAAATTCGTCACTGTGTACACGACGTAGTGTTAGTTAGTTAGTTATTTGGGTTTAACGCCGAGCAGGCGACCAAGGCCATTTCACGGCGGACGGCGTAGTGGGACTTGCAATACCATATCGTGAAGCTTATGGTGACTTCATTTCGCTGCTTGAGCTATTTTTTTTTTTTTCAGAATTCCTGTTGCTACTCCAGCCCACAGAGCGTTCTATTGGCGGGAAGCGCTATGTGTCCGTCTTTATTTGTGTGCGCTGGTGTGTTTTGATCAGAGGTTGGGTTAGAGGAGGAAAATAGATGTAAAGGATAAGCTTAAAAATATGAACATGAACTGTGAATGTTCCTTAAAGAAAAGCATGTCAGCTCCAAACAATACGGTAGACTTTGAAATGAAATCCGCATAGACGCAGTACTTACACTTTTAGCATAAACTGACTAATTTCCACACACTTCAAACTCAAAGTATGAAAAATTGCAAAAACGTATTCTGGAACGTAATGAAAATACATCTACTTTAAGCTCACGGTACTATCTTATGCCGTCACCAGATTGTACAAACTGTAAATATGAAGTGCAGATATATTATTGTAAATGTTTTAGCATACAAAAAGTCTTTTGTGTGCTTTAATTCCACTAATCATGGAAGAAGGGCATCAGACTACCGCGCCTAAATAAAAATATGCCATAATTCGTAGGATCCAAATATGGAATGCTGTGACGTCATCACATATGAAAAAGAATACATTAAATTTTATTATTTTCTGAATGTTCAGTAAAGGACAAACACGCTGATACTAATTAAGAAGTTTTCTTTTCGTAGTTACCATAGCTTTACTCTCTCAAGTAACCCTATCACTTGGGGGGAGGGTGAGGGTGTTAGGCCAAACACTGTGGTATCTTTGATACGGTGTTTATTTTTGGCATACACCTAAGAAGCAATGTGGTTTTGGATAGACTTTCAGAAAAATATAGTCTCCGATCGTCCTTCAAAATACTTGCTTCATTGCAGTTGAACCTGTCAGGGGGAGACCGCAGTCATGCTGGTAAAATGTAGCCCAAATTTTCTTTCCGTAGTTACCATAGCTTTACTCTCTCAAGTAACCCTATCACTTGGGGGGAGGGTGGGGGTGTTAGGCCAAACACTGTGGTATCTTTGATACGGTGTTTATTTTTGGCATACACCTAAGAAGCAATGTGGTTTTGGATAGACTTTCAGAAAAAATATAGTCTCCGATCGTCCTTCAAAATACTTGCTTCATTATTAATCAGGGTATCAGGGTATTTACCCGACCACATATAGTAGCGCACCTTCATGTTTGTGTATGTATGTTTCTCCTGCCTACTTCCTAAGTTCCGGAGAAAGACATGGGTTATATAAGAGACCTGATCCATTCTTATTAGGAATGGAAATGATTGTCTTATTCTATACCTGCGTATTTCTCTGTGGGCTGGCGATTGGGTGCCTGATAGGCGGGGGCAGGGGATCTAACTGTTGTCTGTCCAGCGCTGTGATTCCCCTTGGTTTGAGTACTGACAATTCTGCCAGCCTAGCCTCACCTATCTGGTTTGTGAGTATCATGTATAACTCGAGGCAAAATTTGTATCGTTACATTGTTGTGTAATGTTCTGTGCATCTACTGTGGGAAATCAGGGTATTTACCCGACCACATATAGTAGCGCACCTTCATGTTTGTGTATGTATGTTTCTCCTGCCTACTTCCTAAGTTCCGGAGAAAGACATGGGTTATATAAGAGACCTGATCCATTCTTATTAGGAATGGAAATGATTGTCTTATTCTATACCTGCGTATTTCTCTGTGGGCTGGCGATTGGGTGCCTGATAGGCGGGGGCAGGGGATCTAACTGTTGTCTGTCCAGCGCTGTGATTCCCCTTGGTTTGAGCACTGACAATTCTGCCAGCGCTAGCCTCACCTATCTGGTTTGTGAGTATCATGTATAACTCGAGGCAAAATTTGTATCGTTACATTGTTGTGTAATGTTCTGTGCATCTACTGTGGGAAATCAGGGTATTTACCCGACCACATATAGTAGCGCACCTTCATGTTTGTGTATGTATGTTTCTCCTGCCTACTTCCTAAGTTCCGGAGAAAGACATGGGTTATATAAGAGACCTGATCCATTCTTATTAGGAATGGAAATGATTGTCTTATTCTATACCTGCGTATTTCTCTGTGGGCTGGCGATTGGGTGCCTGATAGGCGGGGGCAGGGGATCTAACTGTTGTCTGTCCAGCGCTGTGATTCCCCTTGGTTTGAGCACTGACAATTCTGCCAGCGCTAGCCTCACCTATCTGGTTTGTGAGTATCATGTATAACTCGAGGCAAAATTTGTATCGTTACATTGTTGTGTAATGTTCTGTGCATCTACTGTGGGAAATCAGGGTATTTACCCGACCACATATAGTAGCGCACCTTCATGTTTGTGTATGTATGTTTCTCCTGCCTACTTCCTAAGTTCCGGAGAAAGACATGGGTTATATAAGAGACCTGATCCATTCTTATTAGGAATGGAAATGATTGTCTTATTCTATACCTGCGTATTTCTCTGTGGGCTGGCGATTGGGTGCCTGATAGGCGGGGGCAGGGGATCTAACTGTTGTCTGTCCAGCGCTGTGATTCCCCTTGGTTTGAGTACTTGCTTCATTGCAGTTGAACCTGTCAGGGGGAGACCGCAGTCATGCTGGTAAAATGTAGCCCAAGTGATAGCGAGGTTAAACGGAATCAAGGGTTGCGAGAATTTACATATGACAGTTTTGGGTCGTCACAGACTCCAGCATCTACACCATACTATGCTGCTTACAAGACACAAAGCCTCATGCCCATAGCCAAGCTGATCGAAAACGAGTGATATCAATACACAATATGGCACTGTATGAATAATTTGGAAACAGACTACAAAATACAGCTCATGCAGTGGTGTAGGAACCATCATGCCCCCCCCCCTCCCCCCAATGAAAATATAGAGTGATCAAAATGCAGAGCATCTCTCTCTCTCTCTCTCCCTCTCTCTCTCTCTCTCTCCCCACACACACACACACACACATACACACAAAGAAGAAGAAAAAAAAAAAAAAACAACTTTGGATAAAAAAAAAGGATTTTGGGGGGATTATTCTGTTTTAAATTTGGAAAAAAAAAATCATAAAATGTAATCTTTATGTATCATTTTTATAGGTTCACCTTTGCTTCACGAACTGGAAAACATCTTTCTACACTGCTGAGCTAATATAGCACTTACATGTTGTGGATCGGCTAGCCAACCAACAAACGAGCCCACCAACTGACAAACACATACAGTTCGAGAAAATGGTATAACACACAAATCTGCCCAGACATGCTTACCGAAGAAGTAGGTAAACGTAATGTAGATAGGCCATGGTACATTCACATCAAACCAATATTTCCTTCCTTCCTTGGTGAAATCTCCGCAAACCTGAAAAAAGGACATGCTAATATGCATTTGAAAACGTTTTCGCACAACGCGCTTAATTAATCCCTGACACTTAATTAATCCCTGACACCTAAGTAGGCCGGAGTCAGAGACAGAGAAAGTATGTTTTTCGAATTTTACAAACATTCTCAATGGAACTCATATCTGGGCCACATGTACACAAAACGGAACGCACACCGCACGAACGTGAAACAAGATTAATGTCGTGGTCATAGTTCTGCGTCCATCGCTTTATGATGTCGTGATTTATGTTATACTCAGTACTGGAGGCCCAGTTAATAAACATTCTTATTTGTAAATCTTACAAATGAGGATCTTAATGAGTATCCAAACATCTGAGGCATGACCACTATTAGGTTTATTTTACTTGGAACAGTGTTACATGCTCCTTCAAATCTTCAATACAATACAATACAATACAATACAATACAATACAATACAGTAATACTTTATTAAGGGGAATTTCACTGTCCGTCCATATAACACATGGATGGCATAATCATTTACTCACTCGATTAATTAAATAAACTATATCAGTTTTAATAAATGAACTGTAACAGACATACCTTTGTAACCCTTCTGGCATCAGAAACACGGTTTATGTCTAACCAGAAGTTCAGCAATATTGCAATGAACTATTAAACGGGCTAGGACTAAAGAACCAAAGAATGTTGACAGAAACTATCTACGGATATTACTGTTGAAAAGGATAACAGACCAGAAAGGTAACTGCCAAGTAAACTGCAAAGAATATCCCAACAAAGAAAGAAACATTTCAGAAAGGAAAAGTACAACACAGCTGATGTTTTTCTTCTTTCTGGTTTCAAGTCTTTGTCTAACGGACATACAGTGAGAAATGCAATGCACTAACTAGAAATTATATTTCTTAGGCGAGAAGAAAGATGAGTAGTGAACTGTATTTCTATCTCTTTGTCCCTTTTAAAAAGATCGTTCAAATAATTACAAAACCCTTGTTTTACCTCTCCTTTCTAAGCGTGTTAAAAAAAAGTCTCTTCTATTCATAGAAGAGACTTTTCAGGATGGCACGCGGTGGTGCGATTTCAGTAGAATACCCGCGACGTCAAAGGCGTGCAGACCTCGGACTCTAACAGTGAAGTACATTTTTTAAAAAAGTAAGAATTTTCAACTTCTAGAGAAGGATCAGACAGTGACGGTGACATAAAAGCGACAAACAATGTTCCTAAATTTTCGCAAAGCACCAGATGTCAGTGTTATACAATTTTCTGAATTGAGGCAAAGCACCAGACAAATCATATGAATAGACCCAATGCTCTCTCTCTCTCTCTCTCTCTCTCTCTCTCTCTCTCTCTCTCTCTCTCTCTCTGACAGACAATCTATTTGTCTTATGATGTAAGTTCATACAGATCGACTTTGTGAGCTGGTTCATCCCATCTTGTTTTTCTTTGTTGGGATTCCCGGGCATATAATTATTGGAATTGGTCTAAAAACAGCGCAATATTCCTGATGCTGTCGATTGCCAGTAGCTTGGATCAATACATAGAATAAACTGACCTAGAGTAGGCTTTTGAAAGTGACAGAATGAAAACAGCTGCGGCAGTATAAGCCGGAAAATTTATCATTTTACGTGGTTTGAAATCTTCAGCATGATGTGAACACGCCTATTTCTGTTTTTCATAGACTATATCTGCATGAGAGACCGACAAACAAACAAACAAACAATCAAACAAACAAGCAGGAGCTTATTCCTACCTTCGTTCTTACCTCAGAACGATCGTGAAAAAATCCAACTCAGTACTCTGAAAGCAAGTGAGTCATGTCAATGATAACACTCTCCGAACGAATGCGACACCAGTTTTAGCAGCAGGCATCGGCCGCCCATGGAGCCGGGATTGGCACAAGGTATTGATCGCGTAGATCCCGAATCCATCGACACAAATGGCGTCCTATGGCCAGTTTCATCTGTGGTGACGCACGGAATATTTTTACGGTCGTTGACCTAAGGTGGATTTCACAAATTTAATGCTGGCGGGAGTTGCAGCTAGATCAATTAAGCAATTTAGTCGATGTTCAAAATCATGAACTGTACTAGATGTTGAGACGATGAGATCGCAATCCTGTCCGAACCTAAAAAAAATAAGCGATCTCTTTCCGTAAAAGACTGAGTAGAGTAGTCGCACTCGGATTTGGATATAAATGAACTGTTCCTGAGGAAACGAAGTTGGAAATACGTGACACTACGGTTCGTAAAAATGTCAGTGTAAGTGTCAGGCCACAGAATGTATAATAATATCTAACATCAGAATAAAGTAAGAATATTGGTGTCTGCCACCATCAATACGTATCGCGACAGCTATTTGTCGATCGCGCTACGATCGAAAGCACTGCATGTCGTTAGCATTACAGTCGCGGGCACTACGGTCGCAGGCACTATGTGTCTCGAGCACCACGTGTCGCTGGAACAACGTGCCGCTAGCTCTTGGTGGCGATTGAACAACGTACACAAGTCAATGTGTCAGTTGCACGATCAGTGTCAGAGCTGTGGGGATCAACCATGCACCACTATTCATTCAGACTAGCTTTAAAATTTGCTTTGGAATGTAAAGCCATATTCTCCTCAGATCTATACAGGGTATGGCATATTCTGCCAAAAACGGCCAATCTAGACATCCTTGCGTCACAAGCTTTATGTGTTGCAACATGTAAACATTTCTCCACGCAAACACCATGAAAATGGGTTCATATTCTGTAAGACACGTGTGCGTGCAGCTAAGCTGTCGGCCAATCATTTGCATTATAAACGTGCTATTTTCTCACAGACTATTAAGACCAGCGACATAAAACTTGGCACAAAGACGAGGTGTTGTGTATCATTTATAATATTGCATTTTAATTTGACTTCTTTTCTAGGTCAAGGTAAAAAAGATCACACCGCATGGGGAATTATGACCAAATTTGTTTATTCGAGGGGCGCTCGATGTGTCGGAATGCACTCCATCTACAGGAGTAAAGTCTTCAAATGCAATCTCTTCATAAACAGCATGATTATATTACTAACCGTACAAAATTTCAAATGCCTACCACATACGGCTGTTTATAGATAACGACTTCCAAAGTATATATACTCCACAAGACGTAGCTGATCTTGTGATTTTTTAGGGTTGCACAACCATGGCTTTCAAAGCAAATAACGGAAAGAAAACATTAGGTCGTCTTTTTTTCTTTAGTTTGCTTGTATGGGCGCATGAGCCTTTTCTAATGCTAAAATGTTGAGTGGATTCATTGTATTGAAAACGGGTAGGCAGGGTCTTCAAAATGATACCTCTATTATTACTGTTAACTCAGTTAAGGGCAGTGCCCTTTCAAAGAGAGAACCGAGCAGGAATTTGAACTGTAGATTGTGAGATAAGTACTGCCTTAGGATCCAATCGGGAAGAGCTGTTGTCGCCTATTTTTTCCACTCGCTTCCATTTTTAAATCATTTGACTTGTCGTCAAATGCATTTCATCACAATCTCATAAACGCAGATACGTAATACGTTGCTCTTAAAGGACAAAGCAGTTTTACAGAAAAAAAAATTGCACTACGCTAAAAACATGTGCTATATTTGTTGGCCATATACGAATATCAACAGTTTAAAAAAAAAAAAAAATTAAATGCAAACTAATGAAAAGAAACAAATTGATATACGGCGATAAAGTTTATCTTTTTCCTTTCCCAAAGATGTTATTGGTTTTGTTAGGTCTACTTTTCGTCACTACAACGAGTGTGTGTAAGACAGTGCAGACGCGTTGTCAACTTTTCATACAGCGACGCACTTTGTTGGGGCTTACCATTAAACTGAGATAGCTTTCTGTAACTCGGATACATTAAAACGTCATTACATTTTCCAGATCTAGATCTAGATTAAACTTTGTGCAAGTTGAGTGTTCTTTTGAGTGTTCGACAGAATTCTAAAATCTCTGGCTACACGTCGTCTGACTATTTAGCATAAAAAGCGGGTCTATGTAATGCGTTTACCACAGTGTCAATTACTTACCGATAAATCGGCTAGTTTTTTGTTTTTTTTTAAATAATGAAGTAATACCTGCGATAAATCGTAGCGACCAATAAAGTACAGATTGTTTCAAATATATAAGACCAAGTGGAAATTGACACAGTAGTCCGGCGTGTGACTCTCTGGGGCAGATTTCGGGTGATTATTGGAAGGATGGGGGCGGGGGGATAGATGATCCTTCTCCCCTCCCCCACCCCACCCACGTACCCAGGTCGCCCAAATAAGTAAAAATTGTCCCTTTTGCACACCGTTGACACGGATAGGGGCATCACAAAGCCAGATCGCAAAAGACTATCTGAGCCAGCAAGCGCTGAACACGCTTTCGATCACTCACAAAAAGGTATGAACTCAAATGCATTTCATCACAATCTTATAAACGCAGAGACATAAGGACAAAGGACAAAGCAGTTTTACAGAGAAAAATTGCACTATGCTAAAAACATGTGTTATATTTGTTGGCCAGATACGAATATCGACAGGTATTTGTTTAAATTAAATGCAAACTAATGAAAACAAACCCTCGCGCTGGGACCATATGGCGTTGAGGCGCGTCCCTGGGTGGTGGATAGGGGATCCCTTGCGAGAGGGGTGCACCGAATGAAATAAGGTGCCGTGAACCAACATGGTCTAAGGGAAGGAGACCCCGACAGAAAACCCCTGGTCTTCCTAGTAAGGGGGTTGGGCGTGGGGGTAGCTTCCCCACTCTGCAAATAAAGAAATAGCTACAAAAACGCAGACGAAAATACAAACAGTAATTCCTTTCCAGGAGGAGGAAGGTTCTTCTACCAGAAGATTTATGACGTCGTGTGGTGAAAGCCGGAAGCCTTCGGAAGCCACAGGACTGAGCCGCCTCTCTCTATCCAGGGACACAGTCAGGGGCACATGGAATGTCAAGACTATATACCAGAGCTGGAAGTCCGCCCAGATAGCAGCGGAAATGCAAAAGTACAACCTTTCCCTGCTAGGTACCAGTGAAGCCAGATGGACGCAGTCTGGCCAGAAAAGTGGGGAGATGATTCTGTATTCAGGCCATGAAGAGGAGAATGCCCCCCATACAGAAAGTGTAGCATTCATGCAGTCACCAGTGGCACAGAGAGCGCTGATTGGCCAAGAATTATCACAGCAGCCTTTAGAACTAGGAGAAAGATCAAGTTGAACGTCGTCCAGTGTTATGCGCCCACCAATGACAGTGACGAGGAATGAAACAAGAGTTCTACGACCGACTGCAGAGTGCTGTGGACAAATGTGCGGAGCGAGACATGACCATCGTCATGGGTGATTTTAATGCCAAAATAGGGGTGGACAACACCCGATATGAAGAGGTAAGGGGAGACAGGGACTAGGGGAGATGAGTGAGACAGGGACTAGGGGAGATGAGTGAGAACGGGGAGAGGTTCGTAGACTTTTGTGCTCTAAACAGACTTGTCATTGGAGGCAGCATCTTCCCACACAGAAGAATACACAAAGCAACGTGGGTCTCACCTGACCATACTACAGAAAACCAAATAGACAATATCTGCATTAGAAAGAAATTTAGAAGATCCCTTCAAGATGTTCGAGTGAGGAGCCTCAGACCATCATCTGCTTACGTTAAAAATAAAGCTCAAGTTAAAGAAAAGCAGCACAGGGACAACAAGAAGACAGCGCTATAATGTAGGCCTTCTGAGAGAGACTGGAGTGAGAGAAGAGTTCAAACTGGTGCTGTCCAACCGGTTTCAAGCGCTACAGGAGCTAGTAAATGAGGAGGCGGTCACCACAGAGTAGCAATGGTTAGCCGTTAGAGAGGCACTGAACTCAACCTGCAAAGACACTGTGGGGTTCAAGAAACACCATCACAAGGACTGGCTGTCGGAACAGACCTTGAAGAAGATAGAAGCGAGGAAGCAGAAGAAAACAGTTGTCAAAAACAGTCGCTCGAAAGCGGCCAAAGCAAGGGCACATGAGGAATACTCGGAAGCCAACCGCGAGGTGAAGAGGAGTATCAGGGCAGACAAGAGAGCCTACACAGATGGCCTAGCAGCAGAGGCAGAAAAGGCAGCTTCTTCTTCTTCTTCTTCTTCTTCTCGAACGCCGTCACACTTGGAGTTTGGCTCTCAAAATGAAATCTGTGGTCTTCTGTAGCGCCTCCACAGGCCCGTACAGTTTCTCTTGTAGAGTGGCGGGCTTCGGCCATATCTCCTCCCTCAGCGGCTGGTGGTTCCCACAGTCCTGGAGGATGTGCTTTGCGGTCTGCTCTGCTTCTCCACAAGGGCACAGGGGAGATGGCACGAGGTGGAAGCGTCTGTGCAGGTGGAAATTGAGTCGGTTGTGCCCGGTCCTCAGACGAAAGATGGTCACCTGCTCTTGTCTGGACAGTTGATGGTAACTGTCTAGGGGCCGTTGTGGTGGTCTGTACACAGACTTAATGATGGTCTTCATCTCTGTGAAGCTGACTCCATTTTCATCTTGTTCTTTCTCTGCGCCCACTTTTGCCATTCTGTCAGCTTCTTCATTGCCGTAGATGCCACAGTGTGAAGGGATCCACTGCAGCAACAGTCTGGTGCACTTGATGTTTTGCAGTGCCTCTTGTAGACGTGGCAGTTTGCTTGCTGTTGCTGCCTCAAGGACAGACATGGCATCAGTAAGGAAGACAATCTGGGCATCAGGGTCTGCAGTGCCACTAAGGGTGTTAGCTGCGCGGACTAGGGCTTCCACCTCAGCTCTGTAATTTGTGCAGTGAAGGCCTGTTGGTACTGCCTCTGCCTGCCATTTTCCGTTTGGGTACTGAATGTACACCCCAGCCCCTCCATCCTGAACTGCATCTGTGGCTGATCCATCGGTGTATGCCCGTATCCATGCTTCCTGGGGATACTTTTCTTCGAGCATGGCCAGTGTCAGGGCTTTCTTGCTCACAGTGCTGTGCTCATCTCTGGTGGTGATGTAGGGTACCGTGGAAGAGATGGTGATGTTTTCTGGCTTACTTTCCCAAGGTGGAAGGTCGCTAGCAGGATTCAGAGCCTCTACCTGCGCAGGCAGCTTTGCCTGGTGTTTTCTCTGCAGTGCTCTCGTCTCCTTCACAAAGCTTGATCTTTTCAGTCTCCCTGAGGTTGGTTGTTTCATCCTAGCGTTCATAGGATGGTCTTTGGAAGACTTGACCTTTGTGGACTGTATCAAGGCTTTGCAATCTCTTCTCATGCGCAGAGGTGGGATGCCCGTTGTCTCTTCCATCTTTTCAATTGGTGTGGATCTCATTGCGCCGGTGATGATACGCAGTGCCTGGTTCTGAACTCTGTCAATGGTCTGCTGGTGTGACTGGGCTGCCGTCAACCATGCATTAGATCCGTACTCAAGGTGTGGTCTCACTGTGCCTTGATATACATTTTTGAGGATCTTTTCATTGGCTCCCCATTGTGTTCCAGCCAGTTTTCTCATGATGTTCAGCTTTCTTCTAGCTTTCGCTTCTGCATTCCAAAGAAAAGGCAGCAGGCAGCGGCAACCTGAAACAGCTCTACGACATTACCAGAAGATTGTCAGGCCATACAGAAAGACCAGTAAAAGACAAAGAAGGCAAGCCTATTGCAGACAGAGCAGACCAACTTGACAGATGGGCCGAGTATTTTGAAGAGTTACTGAACAGACCCACCCCACCGGACCCCCCAAACATTCAGCCAGCAGAGACTGACCTACCCATCAGCTGTGACAGACCCAGCCGGGAAGTGATCAGAAGAGCAGTGGCATTTTTGAAGAACGGCAAAGCAGCAGGGCCAGATGGCATCCCAGCGAAGGCTCTGAAAACAGACCTAGAAACAACAGTAGAGATGCTGTACCCACTGTTTGGAAAGATCTGGGAAGAGGAGGTGCTGACGGCTGACTGGAAGGAGGGGTACCTAATTAAGCTTCCCAAAAGAGGCGACCTCAGCAAGTGTTCCAACTACAGAGGAATCACGTTGCTGTCAGTACCTGGAAAGGTCTTCAACAGGATCATCTTGGAGAGAATGAAGAGCTCCGTCGACCCCCAGCTGAGAGATCAGCAGGCAGGATTCCGGAAAAAGAAGATCATGTACAGACCAGATTGCCACTCGCCGCATCTTAGTGGAGCAGTCTCTGGAGTGGAGCTCCCCGCTGTACGTCAACTTTGTGGATTACGAGAAAGCATTTGACAGCGTGGAGCGAGAGACTTTGTGGAAACTCCTACGACATTACGGTGTACCCACAAAGCTCGTCTGCCTGATCAAGAGCAGCTACGATGGCATGACATGTCGCGTGATCCACGAAGGGCAGTTTACCAGGGAGCTCCAGGTCAGAACCGGCGTCAGGCAGGGGTGTTTACTGTCTCTGTTCCTCTTCCATAAACTGGGTCATGAAGAGGACCACAGAGCAGAGAAAAAGCGGAATACAATGGACACTGTGGACACATCTTGACGACCTCAATTTTGCAGACGACTTGGCATTACTGTCCCACACTCATCAACAACTGCAGGACAAGACCACGATGCTTGCTGACATCTTGTCCCAGGTGGGCCTCACCATCCACAAACAGAAAACAAAGACAATGAGGCTGAGCGCAATCAGGAAAGAACCAGTCTTGCTTGCTGGCACGCCGCTGGAGGAGGTGGAGTCCTTCACCTATCTCGGGAGCATCATCGACAAAAAAGGTGGCACTGATGCAGATATCATAGCATGAATCGGTAAATCCAGAGCAGCCCTTCTTCAGCTGAAAAAACTGTGGAGTTCCAGAGAGCTGTCACAACACACCAAAGTCCGGATTTTCAACTCAAACGTAAAAGCAGTTCTCCTATATGGAGCTTGGCGGTTGACAAAAACCACAGTCAACAGAGTACAGATCTTCATTAACAGTTGCCTTAGAAGAATCTTGAAAATCCACTGGCCAGAGAAGATCAGCAACGTCAGACTCTGGGAGAGAACAGAGCAGATAACAGCAGAGAATGAAATTGGGCAAACAAGATGGGGATGGATTGGTCACTGTCTGAGAAAGATGGTTTCCAGTATCACTAGGCAGGCATTGTCATGGAACCCCCAGGGAAAGAGGAAAAGAGGCAGGCCGAGAAACACCTGGTGTCGAGACCTCCAAGCAGACATCAAGTGACTGGGAACACCTTAAGGGCCACCCCTCTTTTTGTGTCATTGTTTATCGTCGCAAGTATGCTATTAAAATACAATGTTCATTCGATCCAAATGGGTTAAAAGTTTACCTTAGACAGTCCACTGTAAGGCAACACTAGACAACAATTCATCAATTTCCACAAACGTGTCAAATGCACGTGGAACATCGTCAGTTTTTGTGAAAAGCTGTGCGATATAGGCAAGCATACCAAAGGCAGGCAGGTGGAAAAACTCGGTCAAGTCATGATGCACATGCTAAAGGGTCAGTCATGAGAGATATTAGATAAGAGAATACAAGCCCACCTAAAATTGATAATGCTGCATCAACCCACTAAAACCATAAAAATTTGACAATTACTCACCTTTGTCTACCAACACACACCCTCAGAGATTTTAAACCCCCCACCCCAAAAAAAAAAAAAAAAAATTAATCCCAAAATTATGGCAATTTTGGCAATGACCTATCATTGACCCGCCACCGACCCGCCATCTCAAAACACCCTGTTGTTTTTCAAAATAAAATGACCATGTGACCATGTCCAATGCAGCATAATTGATTTTTATTGAATTTGTATTCTCTCATTGTTTATCTCTCTCATCATTGTCACCGTCAGCACCTAAAACCTTCACAATTAAAAATAGGACAACATCGTACCTACCTTGTTACGTGCCAACAACAAAAAAGTAAATTAATAGGTTACCTTTAACTGACAAGTAACTTTAAAGTTACTTTACAAGTTTTTATAAGTTAGTTGTCACAAGTTCTTATAAGTAACTTAAAGCAAGTTCTTATAAGTGACTTAACATAAGTTGTTATAAGTTCTTGACTCAAGTCAACAAGATACTCGGACAGATTTGCCAAGTCACATGGACAACAAAATAACTTTTTTTTCAGTAATACTCTGGCAGTGGTGCAGTGGGTGTCAAATAGACAGGCATGAGTGGCGTGTCATCTCTCTGTGAAGTGTATGTAAAAAATAATGTACGATTACCAAAACTGATCTTTACTTGCTTAAAAGACCTTGCACTTTTTCCATTGTTTCTTTTACGCCTATTTTCTTCCCTTCTTCTAACAAATTAGCCTTTAGTTCTTCAACATTCACAGGTTGACTATGCATCTTATTCTGAATTTCAGACTATGTTTTTTGTAATTGCCCAAATCATCCTGCACTCTCTTACATTCAATATCATCAATTCTATTGTCCTCCAACGCTTTACTGATAATAAGTTTCATGCTACTCAGCTTTGAACCAGGAAGAGTACTCAATGCTTTGTGCTTTTGCAACGTTTATGAAATTTTTTGTTGAGAGCGTTCAAACCAAAGCTTGCCAGACATGTGGGAATGCTAATTCCTTCAATAACAATTCCTGAGATCGTAAAATGGTCAGGTGGAAGAGAAAAACCAGCAAACATGGCATGCAAAGATCTACATCTGTATGACATAAGAATCGTCTAATACTTGACAAACAAATATGCACTTTGGCTAGACCTGCGTAGTACAGACGACGACTACCTACATGGGTCAAGTTGTATTGTCGAAAACGATAGTGACGGAATTACAATCCAAATACAAAAAAAGACTGAATCCGCTGGAGCAATAAATATATACCTGTATCTGATTTATGACGCACAACTGAACATTCAATAAGTGGTCACGTGTATTAAATTATATTCTGTTTTAAAATGAACTTGCTGACAATCGACCCTCATTGTGGTTTGTTTTGTGGTGCCACAGGCTGTGGGAAAACTGAAAATGTTCTTGATCTCTTACAAAGAAGATACATCTACTATTTTGAAAACATTGTGATATTCTGTCCTACTATCAAACACAACAAAGCTTATCACAACCGTTTATTTATTTGGACTGACAGCAACATTTATTTAGTCGACCCTGAGAAAAGACTGAACGACTACCTGTTACCAAGCAATTTCAAGGACAGCCAACTTTGTTATTGTTGATGATTGCTTTGCAAAAAAGACATTGTTAAGAAGAGAAACACACTAGCAGAACTTGCCTTCAGTGAACACGCTAACATCAGTGTATGGATTCTCACTAAAAAAATAATGCTGTACTGAAAGATTTTTGAGAGCAACTAAAGTTTATCTGTTTGTTTTACTGTAAATATCGTGACAGCTTTGAAGACTGCCTCAGAGAGAACGATGTCATACCCACCAAACATGAACGAGACATTGTAAAAAACAAACTGAAATCGACTAAGCATCTAAAGCTTATCTTAAAGACAGATCATCCTACAGGGTATGGATTAGTAAATTAATTTATCCTTTTGTTTTGGTCATAAAATGACGAATGGACAAACCATTGATATCACAGACTGCTTCAAAGATGTTGAGCGCTTTTATGACTTAAAAACATGTGTTAAACAGCCGTTTGAGCCCAGCATAAAACTCTCAACACCAACAGTGATAATACAGGTCATATAATCTGATTTTGTGATATTCTGATGGCCAGCTATGCTATGAGAACGAGACCATTGATCTTAAGACACATGCCTTTAGAGTTTATGATGCTGTGACTGGTTTGGGGCTTTGTGTGAACATATATTCTGTCAACTAAGTAAGCTACATAAATAATAAATAAATAAATCAGAGCATTAAATAGGCACTTTACCCAATTGAATATCGGCTCAAAGCGCCGCCGCGAACTGAACCCAACAAGCACGCTCACGTGAATCACGCGCATTCACTCACACACTGTACATAAACACAGAACATTCACGTGGTGCTAAGGGCAAGCTCAAGCAATCTACTCAAGTTTTGGAAATTCAAATCGTTTTATGCTTGAAATTTTGATACCAAAGTCGTGGGGGAGGAAGAACCGGAGTACCCGGAGAAAGAACCCCCGGCGGTCCGCCCGAATTGATGGTGACACTTACTAGAGGAGAAAAGTCCGACGCCGGAACCCGGTATCGAATCTCGCACCTTTCGCATTGGTGGCAGACGCATTAACCACTGCGCCACGGACCGCCCCTGATGATTACATGATTATATTGAATTTATTACTGTCAATAAAGTGATATTACACATACGGCATGAGCAGCGTCAGAAAAACCAAAGTTGTTGGTAATAATATTTTTCTATTTATTATTTTGTCGGACAAATAAAAATGACGGACAATGCTCAAAGCCCTACAAGGTTATGAAACGTGTTTCACACAACAGGCTTGCCTATATCAAACACTTACAATGTTTATGAATCAATAGAAAACTAATTTTCTGTCTTCTTTCTGGTAGTGTAAAGATTGAGGTTGTTGCTAAATAGAATTTAACAGGGTAGATGGTGAAGTGATTGTATCGTATATCTCGACAAGACAACACACAGTTAATGCAAGAAGACAACTAGAGAACGTGTTTAGAGACAGAGTGTTGCCTGACTTCTTCAAAGCAAATGACAGAGCTAGAATGAAAGGGTGTGTTTAGCATGAAGGATATTTACATGAACTACATCTTAGGCAGTCAAGATATCATCCTGTTTTAGGCAAATCATGGTTGCCACTGCCAACTGAGGTTGCAAACAAAAAGGCTGTCGTTAATATTCAGAACAATGATAATCTCTGTTTCATGTGGTGTGTGCTTGCTAAACTGCATGTTAAAAACAAAACCTGAGCGTGTATCTAAGCACACCAAATTTGTAAACAACTCAACTTCAGTGGTATACAATTCCCGGTGAATGTAGAGGACACAGACTTCTTTGAAGAACTAAATCCTGGGATATCTGTAAATGTGTATGTATGGGATAATGACTCTCCTAACAAGTTACAACCAAATTAGAGCATCCCCCACTTGCCCCCACCTATGGGCAGTAAGAAGATAAGCATGTTGACCTGTTATTAATAAGCCATGGTGATAACTTTCCCTGCACATTTATCATGAGTATGTCACGTCTAATTCATGATCATGTATCAAAACACAATGGTAAACAGGAATTTTGTAAGAGATGTTTACAAAGATTTTCCTCCATTAAAGTAGCACATAATCATGTCCAGCACTGTAGGTCAGCTGATGACATTCAAACAATACTTAGGAATCCAGATCCTGGTAGTCAAATATATTTTAAAAACTATGTTAATCAGAAAAAACTGACTGAATTTACAATGGCCTTTTTATCCATGTAATGTTGGACTAACTCAAGTTAGATCTAGTCATGTGTGCCACAAACGCTTATCTTAGTAGAGGAAAAGTATTCTTTAGGCTACATGGACCTTTCCCTTTCGTTCAAGGCAATAAGCCTGTTGTTAGTTCTTAATCAAGTTGTTTTAAGACCGATGTTCCGATCAAAAAGAGGAAAGTACTGGTGAGAAATTAAGCAAAGAAACCTCGAGTTCTAAGGTCGTTGATAAAATTCAGTCATTGCAAAGTTACTTTGCATTCATTGTCTATCAAGACTTAGAACACAAAAGTATAAAAGGCCACGCAGAACTCTGTCCACTGTACTGTTTTCACAAACTACGCCTACAGCTGGTGGTGTTTTAGTACTTTTATTTGTCTTGGGAGAAATGGGTGCAGAATACGCGCAGAAAAGATCTGTTAGAGAGGGGGGATATGGGAGTTTTAGAGAATCTTCTTTGGCCCTCATTTTTCTATGTTATTCGCTCACAAAAACGCACACGACCTTGCCTTTCCTTTTTCTCAAATTCCTTTTATTTTTCTCTGTAATTAGATATATAAAGAAAGAACTGAATCTTCATTAACACTATGACTGAGAATTTAAGGGGTTAACTCAGTCATAGTGTTAATAATACTTCAAATCCCCCCCCCCCCCCCCCATAGACAAAACGCCCGATCAAACCAGTGCTTGTAACCCGAAGCAATTACATATAATGCATAAACACCTCATGCCTACGCTTGACTGGTTTTGAAAGACCCCCACTTCAATTCAGGTAAGATATGAATAGACCTGTTCTGAAAATAGCAATTATTCGCATTTTCTTGTCGGGACGAGATTGCCTTTTGAAACCGGGATCGAAATCTTTTTGAATCAGATCGGTATGCACCGCACCTGAGTCGCTATTCATACGGGAATTTATAATTTTTTCAATTATGTGTTCACCCGTTCGATTTGCCATTAAATGCAAATGGCTAACACTCACCCCTTTTTTTCACAGAGAGAGGCTCGTTATAAAGTCAGTAATCATACTCCTTTACCCCGCTCTGTTTTATGTCTGTGCTTATAACAACATTACAATCACTGACGAAAGATTTTGGACGGGTTGACTGGAATTTTTCAAAAAACCCACTCTTTGTATAAACACCATGAAGTCTTTACAGACACAGAGTTAAAATGAGTTTGCAACCTGTTGGAAAACAGAGAAAGTCTTTAAGTTAAGATCCGTCTTGTTTTTTATGTCGAGGGGGGAGGTGTTTACTGTTGACTGTTATTTCTACACATGTTGAATCGGGCATGATCAAGCCAGTTTGAACTTGTAACGCATGCACTGACAAAGGGTGTTTGCTCGTTATAACTACATTTTAAAGGCTTTGAACTTGATGTTGTCACAGTAATTGATTTGCCGCTCCTTGAATACATGCAGTGCGCGTCATCAGTGCTGTTTTATCTCTCTGCCTTGTTAGACTGTCTGGTTTGCTGATTTTATTCCGCACGTTTTGCACATTTCAAAATCAAGCACGATCAAGCCAGTTTAAACATGACTGTTGGCGTGCCTTGGAACTAATGCGTGTTAAGATATTCTCTAGTATAAAACCAAACCCCAAATCTAGGTAGAGTCAATCATGACACAATACTCTGCTAAGAGTGCGATTGTACAAACCTGTCTTCTTCGTAAGCGGCTGTGTTATCGTCGGGCAAGAGTGGCTCGTTTTAAAGAAGAATTGGAGAAACTGAATGATGATGTACAGGATTTAAAATCAAGCTTAAATAACACTGAAGAAGAGATGAAACCTAATTGTGATGCAATAATTGTGTATGAGAATGAAAAAAACTTACAGTCATTGTCAGCCATGATAAAACAATATGGCAACCTTGAGGGAAAGGCAGAAAAAATTAGCTGTCAAAGGTTTTTGACCTTTCTGATGAGACTGATTAAGTCGAAACAGCTCCTCGTTTCAAAGGTAAGTGCTTTTTTATTTCACTTATTATTAAAAATATATTTTATTATAAAATGAACACAGATGAAATATTATTATTAAATGATATCAGCGCTGTAGAAAACATAGACTTAGATTCGAAAAGGGAACGACTTTTATCTGTAGTGGTTTCTGGTCATTCAAAATCTTATCTCGGAAAGCAATATTCAACTGAAGATATACTATCCCTCACGGCTGCTGATTTATTTAAACTTCATTTTAAATATGAACAGCACATGGCTTCACTAATGACCCGTGATTTGAGCAAATCAATTGTCTGCTTATATTCAAAAGCTGTGAGTTACGCTCTCCCTGTAGACATTGAAAATCTTACAAATGACCTCGAAAGTAACCCCATTGTAACGAGTGCAATTGGTAAATTAGCTTGCCTTTTATTCTACAGATTTGGTAATTTGCTGGCTCCTCTGGTAACATTAATTGTAACTAGCAGCCATGTAGATTTTACGAAATTAAATTTTTTTGTTGATAAAAATGGACGACCAACAGACGACCCCCCAAACGACCCCACAGATGAACCCTGCCCCAGACCCTGCCAAGACCCCGATTCACACAGTGACAAAAATTAAAAATGAAGGCAGAATTCAGGCAGGTAAACGTTTAGCTGAATGGAACAAGCAGAAAAAGTTACAGCTACAGGCGCTAACAGAAAAGGCTCATGTAAGTGACCCGCCGTCAACACCGCCGGTAGGACCGGTAGGACTGGTAGGACCGTCAGGACTGGCACCCCTGTCACACCCACATCAAAGTGAAAGACCTTCAACACAGTCTAATTCTGAAACAGCAAGATATGCAGTTGCCGCATTTGTTGTCGGATCTGGTTTTGTAGCTTACCAATTATACAAAAAATACAAGCCACAGACTCGTACAGTGACCAAAAAATTAAACACTCCATCATCAAAAACAGAAGTCGCCACATTACCAACAATACCCAAAGTTGTCGACCCATTTATCATGCAGTAATAAATTTATTATTTTAATTTTTTCTTGCCTAAGAAATGAATGACTCAAAGAATTTAATGAATCTTGTGTATCACTCCGCAGTAATCAGTGCATTAGCAGTAGCGTTTTCTATGCTGGGAAAAAATCTACTCAAAATGAAATCACCAGACCTCAGTAGACTCGATTTCGAAGACAGCGCTAAGCTAATTGTAGTTGTAACAGCGTCAATCGCCACGAAAGACCTTCTTGTTAAACAGGGAATTATTCCCGAAAATATATCTATGTAAATAAAAATAAATATGGCGACGATAGCTATTATGGTGGGAGGAGCGATGGTCAACGCTCTGGCGTTTAGCGGCTCTAATTATCTCTTTTCTCACGCACAACATACGTTTTCAAATACAGACGACGCAATCCGTGAGTATTTTTTAGTCACGGGTGAAGACATGTCTATACCGAAACCGAAACTAAGTGACTACTATCAACCAAGCCCAGAACAAAGAAACGGGGAGATAATCTTTGTTCTAGTGGGAATGATATTTGTTTATTTTACTGGAGTTTTCATTGCTAGAAAAAATGGCAGCCGAAAATAAACTATCGAAAATATATTACTCACCATCAGGGTATTATAAAGGAGCAACCGCTATTCAGAAATTACATGCCGCTGTGGGCGGAGATATAACACTCAATCAAGTCAAGCAATGGTTACAGAGACAGGCAATTTGGCAAATTTATCTCCCTGCTCCAAGAAAGATAACGAGACCTCATTTTGAGAACACAACACCTAATGACACGCACCAAATGGACCTCCTGTTTCTTCCGCATGACACAATAAGAAAGAAACGATACAAGTACGCTTTGACTGTTGTAGACATTGCTTCAAGGTATAAAGACGCTGAACCCATATCTGACAAAACAGCCAGTACAGTTGCTACTGCTTTATCAAAAATATATAGTCGTGGCCCTTTAAGATACCCCAGACTAGTGCAGGTCGATGACGGATCTGAATTTAAGGGCGCAGTTAATCAGTTATTTGCTAAGCATGGCGTACTGGTCAGACGCGGCATTCCAGGCGTGCACAGATCACAGGCAATTGTAGAGAACTTTAACAAACAGTTATCAGAAAGACTTTTCAGTTACCAGTATTCTAAGGAACTCATGCATGACACCCGTAACACGGAGTGGGTACAAAGGTTACCACATGTGATAAAAGCAATGAACAATGAAGGACACCCAAAACCTGCTGATGCTATTAAATTGAAAACAATTACAGAGCCAAAAACAATGACAACCCCAGCACAGGCACCAGACACAAGTTTATTTACTAAACAGGTAAGATATTTATATCAACCAGGTGAAGCTGAGAATGACATTAGGCGCAGGACGACAGACCCCATATGGTCAACATCCGTTCATAATATAAAAAAAATAATTCCCGGCGCAGACGCAACAATATATTACCTGTATGACCCTGCACCCCAGAGGGCATTTGTCAGAGAAGAATTACAGATTATTCCCCCAGACACCGTTACTCATTTCAGTAACTAAGTCGTCAATTAATTCATCAACCAGTTCATCACAAATATCTTCAGATAACTTGAGCCTGTAATGACCTGGTGCATAAGCTTTTTCCTTAGTGTGAAACACTCTTTTCGTGTCTCCAACTGCAAGTGATTTCTTATGTGTTTGAATTATTTCAAGATTATGTTTGTTTGATCTCAGTGACTTGTTTGGATAATCAGGCATTAATGCACCATCTAACACTTGCTTGTAATGTTCATGACGTATTTCTTTATTTTTTATTGCTGTTTTCTTGATACCTTTGGCTTTTGACTGACTACCTTTCTGGTGCAGTATAGAATACATTTTTGATCTCAGTCCAACGTACTCAACTATTGGCACACCATTTAGTTCATCTTTAAACTTACCAGGCACTTTCTTGTTTTGTGTGCTGTACAGTGGATGGTCTTTAGGGTAATCAGACGTGTCATACATGTGTAGTTCTGTTTTCATGTCTTCATAAAAGTCTTCAGTAGGCACATCAATGATCATAGAGTCAGTGTCAGTGTATAGCAGACGACAGTCAGGATACTTTAATTTGAAGTAATCATAATAAAATTCAAGCATCACCAGTTTTGACAATTCAAGAATTGCCATACCAATGAATACTGGCTTGTCCAGTTTAACAATCTTTTTTTTGAGTGACACTGCATACAATGATGAATGAAATTCTTTGTACCCTGTGTACTGTGGCTTGCCTGTAAGTTTAATTGCACCCAATTCAGTTGTGACCAGTCTCACATCTTTTCTGTGATGAGGATTTTCCATCGTCTTGCCAAAACAGGCATTGTTCATAAGCTTAAAGAAGTCTTTGTCAAATGCAGTGTTGCCGTCTCTGGCACGAAGGGTTGTGTTCTTCATTATGTAATCTTTCATGAAAGCACTCTGATCAAATTGAATTCCTCTGTGAACTTTCTTTAGTACTAACCCATGTCTGATGTAAAACTGCAGCAAGCGGTAGTGGCAAACGTAATTGAATTTGTCATTTAGATTCGGTACAAGCTTAGTGTCTTCTTTTTTCCCCGTCATACTCATTTTCTCAACAGCCAACGGATAATCATTGTGATAATCATGTAGATGATGTGGGTACTCCAGGTCTACTTCAAAGATCCAACCCTTCGCGTCGTTTCGGTCATGATTCATAATATTGTTTGTTATGTCTGTTATGTCATACTGAGACAAATCATACAGACAAAAGTTTTTCAAGGGCAATAATTCACACATCGCGAATCCGTAAAGGTTATTAGCGTCAAGGTACGTAATGAATGACCTTGACCCAGGGCTTGAGGGGTCAAAGTCCGGACTGTCCAAATATTTATTGTTGGCTCTGGCGTAATTGTTCGATGCAATACTAATGCCTCCCCTCAATCCGCGTTCCACCATTTCACCCATCGTACGATCAGACAACAGGTCTATAAATATCTTACTGGATTTTAAAAATGCATCCCATGTCATGCCAGGACTAGTAATGTAACAGGCTGGGTCAAGTCTGTAGTGTAACAAACCCTTTTCACGGTAACTTTCAAATACGTCTGCTAGCAAACAAACGTCAGCCTTTAAGTACTGATCGTGGTAGTCACCAATTGTCTGACACCCCAACTTCCCCCACGCATCAAGTGCGTGTTGATATTCAGAGTCGGAAATGCCTTTTCCAGTTAGTGTGGAATAAAATTTCTCTTTTGGTGGCAGTCTTGTTTCTTCAAACACAACCCAGTGATCAATGTACTCATACGGATAGACACCTTTCTTAACCAAGTCTGGCTCAAAATATTTACTTGTTATTGGATACTCAGTCAGTCCTTCTGCCAGACTAGCAAGACCTAAAGACAAATGTTGCATGGAGTCATAAAATGCTAATTTATCTAACCTAAAAGTCAAGTATTTCTCAGTTGTCTGGGCAATACAACTTATGTTTTTGTACGACTCATCTACAGCCTGCATGATAATGTGTGAATCATATCCTTTGAGATTGTGGAAAAAGATTGGTAACTTGTATGTCTTAGGATCTATTTTTAATTTCAAGTTACAATCACCATGAGCAGCACCTCTGTAACATCCAGTTATGTGATCGTGGTCACGAACTTTGTCACCACCTAATGCTTGTTCACAAATCCAACACTTCTCTGCTGTATCAAATTTCTGTTTGTCTTCTTCTGTCATCACCAGAGGCATCTGACATGTTGTGAGATACTGTACTACCTGACTATACAGATGTCTCATTTCTGTTAAAAACAGACATGCTGCATTTTCACCCCTGTAGATAACAGGTTCTGAATGCAGACCGTCTGACCTAACAATAATGTATCCGAAAGAACACACCACTTGGTCACTTAGTTTTATAGTCTTTGGTAATGACTCTGGAACAGGACCCTCGTATTGAACAACCAGGGATTCAAAATCAGCGTATACTACAAACGGCAGCTTTTGCTGATTCCCATAGTTCTTAAAATACACTTGACTACCAGGATCTGGGTACTTAAGTACAGTTTGTATGTCATCAGCTGACCTGCAGTGTAAAACATGTTTGTGCGCTACGTTTATGGAGGAGAATCTTTGTAAACATCTCTTACAAACTTCCTGTTTGCCATTGTGTTTTGTTGTATGTGAATGAATTAGACGTGACATATTCCTGATAATTGTGTAGTGGAAGTTATTGTCATCGCCGATTAGCAACATGTCAACATGTTTATCTTCTGACTGACCATAGGTTGGGGCAATTGGGGATACTCTAATTGGCTGTAACTTGTTCTCAGCATTATTATCCCACACAAACACATTCACAGATATACCAGGATTTAGTTTTTCAAACAAATCTATGTCTTCTATTTTAACAGGGGACTCAATGCCACTAAAGTTGAGTTCATTTACAAATTTGATGTAGTTAGATACGCGATCTGGTCTTGACCTCACAAAGTGTAGTTTAGCAAGTACGCACCACATGAAACAGAAATTGTCATTGTTCTGTATGTTGACGACTGCCTTCTTGTTCGAAACTTCTGTTGGCAGTGGCAACCATGCTTTACCTAATATGGGATGATACCTAGACTGCTTTAATTGTAGTTCATGTACATGTCCTTCGTGCCAGCCAGACCCCTTCATTTTTGCACTGTCAATCGCCTGGAGAAAGTCTGGTAATAGTCTGTCTCTAAACACGTTCTCCACCTCCGGTTCTCTTCTTGTGTTAACAGTGTGTTGTCTTGTTGATATGTACGATACAATCACCTCGCCGTCCACCCTAGTGAATTCGATTTTCGCAACAATCTGAATCTTCACACTGCCTGTAAGAAGATTTTGTTGTATGACAGAAAAAGAGTTTTCTATTGATTCGTAAACATTATTAGTATTGGATATAGGCAAGTCTGTTGTGTGAAACACGTTTCTTAAACCAGATGGGCCAGGGCTTTGAGCATTGTCCGTCATTTTTATTTGACCGACAAAATAATAAATAAAAAATATTAACGTTAACTCTGCTGGCTCACCTTGTGTAATACCACTTTATTAACTGTAACACTGTCAATATAAACATTTAGTTTGCGCAGTTGTTTAAATATGCTATAACAAACTTCCCCTAACCAGTTATAGTTGGTATCAACAACTTTAAAAGTAGGTGTCTTTAAATCAACTGACATGTGCTCCACATTTGGATGCTCATCGACATAAACCAAAGTCACACTATATGAAACATATATTTCTGATGGTGCTGAAAGGCTTATGTAAGTCTGTTTGGGTGTTATTAAGTCAGTAAAGTGCATAACATCTTTGAAAAGGTGTGTGAGATCAAGCACCTGTATGATTTGTCCGTCTGTCATTTTTATTGGACAAACAAAAGAATAAATTAATTTACATCAATTTACTAACCCATACCCTGTGGGCTGATCTGTCTTTAAAATGAGCTTTAGATGCTTAGTTGATTTCAGTTTATTTTTTACATCATCTCGTTCATGCTTATTTGGGATGACATCATTCTCTCTGAGACAGTCTTCGAAGCTGTCACGATCTTTACAGTAAAACAAACAGATAAACTTTAACTGTTCTCGAAAATCTTTCAGTACAGCATTATATTTTTGAGTGAGAATCCATACACTGACATTTGCGTGTCTGCCACTGAAGGCAAGTTCTGCTAGAGTGTTTCTCTTCTTGACAATGTCTTTCTCTGCAGAACAGTCATCAACAATAAACAATGTTGACTGCCCTTCAAATTGCTTGTAAAAATATTGTAGGTAGTCATTCAGTTTTTTCTCAGGGTCAACTAAGTATATGTTGTTGTCAGTCCAAATGAATAAACGGTTGTGATAAGCTTTGTTGTGTTTGATTGTAGGACAAAATATTACAATGTTTTCAAAATGGTGTATGTATCTTGTTTGTAATAAGTCAAGTACGAATTGAGTTTTCCCACACCCTGTGGCACCAACAAATAAGCCACAGTGTGGATCAAGTGTCATTAAGCTACGGTTCATTTTAATACACATTATAATTTTAATATATGTGTCCACTCAGTCTGCTTTCTGCAATATTGAGTTGTGCGTCATATATCAGGTACAAATATATGTTTATGGCTGCAGCAGTTTCAACCTTCTTTTGTATCTGAATTGTTATTCCATCACTACCATTCTCGACAGTTCGTCCTGACCCATGAAGATAATCGTCATCTGTACTACGAAGGTCTAGCCACAGTGCGTATTTGTTTGTAAGGTATTGTCCGATCCTAACATCATACAGATGTAGATCTTTGCACGCAATGTTTGCTGGTTTATCTCTAATCCTTCCTCCTGCAAAATACTTTGTGGTTTCGTCATAGTGTTGATAAGGCAGCATTCCTGAAGCGTACACTTGATTAGGGCGGCCTTCGATTGTGCAGGACAAATGTGTAATCTTAGGATTGTAGAATTTTTCTGAATCCCGTTTGTATGGACTCACCGGTTCAACAAACAACATAAGAATACCTTTCAGTGACCTGGCAGGTGTGTTTAAGTTTAAGTTCCACATTGGGTCACTCTTGTCTTTGGGAATTAAACTATGTCTAATCACCCTGTCATAATAAATTGGAAGTCTTGACTGGTACTGATTTTGTATGAGTCTGGCTAGTTCAATATGTGTGACAATTTCATATTCCAAGGAAATGTTAGAGATCTTGTATGTTGCATCTGTGGCAGATGATTTTATAACTTTGGAGTAGTCATTGAAAGTTAGTTCAAAGCTCAGACGGTCATTCAGTGCCCCTTGGTAATAAGGCAAATGAGCTGTGAGGATTTCAAACTCAAGTGGAATGTAAAATCTGGTTCCATATGTTTCTGCTAATATAACTTCCTTTGGTACCCCAGTAGTTACCTTATCTCCAGCATTGATTCGAAGTTTACCAACATTATCAGACTGTATACCTTGGTAAACACGGTCTTCTCGTTCTTCTCTTGTGAGCCAAAGATCTTTGTAACAGTAAAATACATCTGAGTCGTCAAGACTAAACACTTCCTGCCCTTCAAGTTTTACTTTAATAGTTCTAACAATTGCTCTGCCAAGATTGTCAACCAGTGTTCTGTTCACATCTGCGTCTGATGATAGTTCAATATTAAAAGCAAGACGTGCAGTGCCAGGAACAATAACGTCACTGGGACCTAGGTTTGGAAACTTGACTGTAAGTGTTTGGTTCTGGTCTATGGTACTTGGATTGTTCGTGATGACTATCGATTGTCTTATGCCCTTAACACCCAGGGGCTCACGTAGTTTTCTGTATGGGTCTAACTTTGATCCGTAAGACTGTGTCATTTTTATTATGCACAATAAAAAATAATAAATTAATAAAACAATGGCAGCAGGAGGATTTAATCATGAAGATTTTGAAATGGATGACACGTATGATTTTGGTAATACAACAGATATGTCAGATATGACTGGTACAAGAAATATTTACAGTTTACGTCACGAACTTTTAGAAACCAAAGTGAACTCATTTTATGATCATGTTGGTGGCCGCCCAGACAACGTAGATCCTAATCAGTTTGAACTTGATGGCAAGGGTCATTTATATTTAAATACTGTTGACAAAGGAAAAGTACTATTGACTAACAAAAAAGACCCTAGTAGGTTTAGGGCTTTAAGTACAATAAAAAATGAAGGTGGTGTTGGTGCCTTGCGTCAACTTGGTATTGGTGGGTCTCCTGTCACGCCAAGACTGGCTAGTGTTCTTCACAACACGCAAACAAAGTTGCCAACAGGGCAAGAGATTGAAATGGCACCAGTAACAAGCCTACCAGAAATAGCAAACACTGTGATACAAGAAACCTCATTTACTGAAGGGCAAATAAATGACGCTTTGAAAACAATAGATGATCCACCTTTGTCAATGAGGGAGATTATGGGATTGGATAAATCACTGCAGACAATAAGAGGTGAGATGGTTAATAATCTTGCCAAACTGGGAGAACTTGATAAACACATTGAACGTGAAAAGGAGAAACTGGCTACAGCAGACAATGGGAATCTTGACACAGAAATGAAAGAAAGAATACAGCACAGATTAAATGATTTGCAGATAGAAAGATCAGGACGGTTAGAAACAATTAGTATTGCAAGAGGAAAACTGAAAACCCAAGTTAACAGAATTAGAGAAACTATTCAGAAAATACTTCACGAAGACACTACTCTGGCTGAGAGACTTAAAACACTTTTCAGAGAGCAGGGTATTACAATTGCTAGTTTAATTACTGCTCTTGGGTTTATTATCAGCACTGTAGTGCTGGCTGTCTCCGGTGCTGGGGTTGGTGGGGGTGCACCGCCACCCCCGGGCCCACCGGCTCCCACAGATCCAAAAGATTTACAGTCGTGGGTAAAGAAACAGTTGTCTCACATATCAGACTTGCTTAAGAAATTGGCTCTGAAAGCAGTAGACACGTTGCCTGGCATTTTAGGCTCTGTTGTCAGCTGGTTGATTAGTACAGCGGCAAAGGCAGTTGGGTTTATGGCAGAGCATGTGTGGGTATTTTTGGTGACAGTAGGAGGGTTAATGGCGGGTTATTTAATGAAACAGATAAAGAAGTAATACTCCTAGCCCTGTTAATCCTATTACTAATGCAGTTCGTTCTGACTCATGTGTGTCAGGGGTTGTTACTGACTGTATGGGTACCAGTGGTGGGGCAGGGGAAGTAACCTCCTGTAATGATTTTAATGACAGTACATGCGCAGTTGTTGCTCCTAAGTTTACACTTTTATTGAGTCCTAATTTCTGACCAACACCTGCAACAATGATTTCATTATTATAATTTGTTATTGTACCCATTTGGAGTTGAAGGTCAGATGGTAACATGTATAACCCAGTGCCAACTACAAAGTCAACTTTCGATCTGGCATATCTGAGTACGTTTTGGTAGCGTTGTATGCTAGATGGGAGATCGACTGTTGAGTTAATTGAATCTTCAAGATTAGCGAGAAACTGTTTTTGAGATTCAAATATTCCACTTCCATTAAGAATATTCGATTTTGTTAGTGATTGTGCGCCTAGTATGCACCAGACATATGTTCTGATAGACTCATTGACGCGCTCGACTCCCGCTTGAGTAAACCCGTCAGATTTATCTAAAATAAATGTGGTCCAGGCATTAGACTGCTTCTGCTCTATTGATCCTAACCAGACTTCAGATTTTGATGAGAATGAAGTGTAACCAGGGTAATAATCTTGAGGGTATTGTCTGTGACTCATAGCGTAATAAAGTGTACCCATGCCTTTGTGATCATCAAGTTTTTGTGTGAAGTCATACTTAGTGCCAGGGTTAATGTTAAATTCATTACAGATGCGTTCAAATGCTTTCATATCCATGGGGTTGTTAAACCTGTTGAAACTAGATTCAGTGGGCAGTGGTGTATGCAGTTCTGACAGTATACGTCTAAGCTGGTAGTAAGTGTGGAAACGATACACAGATCTAATCAGTTTGTTTGAGTGATTCAAATGATCTGTGAATGAAACACCACAGCCTGTAGTTGAACATAGTATTGCAAAGTTGAGTTGGTTTTGAAACATCTGTAGTGGACTTGAAGACCACTTTCTTACAGTAGAGTCGTCTGTTATTGGAGGGTTTAGGTAATGGTCAAATGGATTCGGTACTTTCACTTGAAATAAATCTTGTACGCTTGCGTCAGACACAGCTATGTCAAGCTGATTTAGTTGAATTATCTTCTGTTCATAAGTAGGTGCGACATTGTATTTGGCATCCACATTAAATTGAAATGCGTTTGTAGTGGTGATGGTTGGTGATTTAAATTCCATCCTTTTTATATGAGATAATAAAAATGTTTATTACCTTAACAAATCTTGACACAAGCAAACCAGTGTGGTTAACTAATGGGATTGATAATCGGGATGGTAGCAAGGCTGCAGCTATCCATGAATTGTTCTACACAGTAAAATGGTTTAATATTGAAGATAATATATATAATAAAGTAATTTTTGATGGTAAAACTGAAGCTATACCACCTGGGTAT
This sequence comes from Semisulcospira habei, assembly GCA_036245525.1. NCBI lineage: Eukaryota > Metazoa > Mollusca > Gastropoda > Semisulcospiridae > Semisulcospira > Semisulcospira habei. The sequence continues at coordinate 101,969,233 of BTPG01000005.1, read as the reverse complement.
TATGACTTTTGTACTATAGCTGAATGGTTTCAAAGTAATTTTAAAATTAAAGCAACTTTAAATCCAGCTAACCTACTTGTTACATTAGAATCTCCGACACAAGATTGGTTAAGGATCTCAGATAGATTTGCATATTTACTTGGATTTTATATTGACTAAGATTGGTGGAGATCAGATAATTTAGATGAATTTAAGTTTGGTATTATAACAATGAAGACCAAAAAACTAAAAATAACTGGAAAACGCCCTGTCAATTTGTCAGTACACACAGTGCTAAATGTTTATTTGAAAGAACTAAACACATCTGAGAATGTTCACAATGGAAAGCCTTCAACTTTGTTGAGATGTTTACCAACTGGAACTGCTCCGTATTGTGAAAGTGTAGTTGTTAGATTTCCTAATTTGCAGTTTAAGAAATTAGGTTCTAGTTTCTTTGAGTCACTGAGTATATCTGTAACTAATCAGGATGACAAACCAGTTCTTATGCATGATTTTAGTGTTGTGTTGGAAATTAAATAATTTTATTTTTGTTTATAAAAAATGAGTGGTGGTCCAAAGTTGAGAATCATACCAGTTGCGTGTCCAGTAACAGAGTTGAAAGATTTGGCAGACGTACAGGATTTTGAGAAGGAAGGGGATGTTGGAGAAATATATGGTTTTGAACTTGATTCAAATGGCATGTACAAGAGGAAAGTAATTGTTGACATGAAAGATGGTGAAAAACAGATTCCTAAACTTGGTCAGCTACGTGATGTTACTGTACCTACTCCACCTGTAAATAATTCGCCCTACAACTTAATACATGTGGGAAATAAGTGGGTGGTTTCACCTGTACCTGTTCCACCACCCACAATTGACTGGGACATAAAGTTGGAATTTATTAGTCCTTATGTATACACTGATGACGAAGGCGCCTTAGTGTTTAGGAAGGTTGTTAACTCGGGGCCGCTTATTGTAAGCCTTGTTCCAAGTTTTGCCCCAGACAACAATAGCAGAGAAAAACTGAAAGTTGAAAATTATGAGAGACGGCGGTATCTTCTTACAGCTAGAAAGGGTAGATCAGATACTTCTGTTGTGTTTATGCCAGCAAGCTTAGTCATGGCTAGAGAAGTGACAATAGTATTTGAAATTATCATGAAATCTGTTGCTACTGCTAAAGAGGCTCAAATTGCGCAGGGAATTAAACTTACATGGGACGAAACAGTAACAGAATCATCAAAGGTCTTTATTGCTATTACAAAAAATAATGATGTTATTAATGTTTCGAGCAGTGTTCCAGCTGTCAAGGTGGTGGTCGACAAAACAACTTTTGTTCGTCTAACTTACATAAACCTTGAACACATTGATCTTGTTGCATTTTATTATGCCAGCAAATTGTATACTTTTGAAGAGTTGCAAAATGTAATTGCTGATTAAATAAAAAAAAATATTTGTCAATAAAAAAAATGGTAAACTTCTATCCGCAACTACCAACGCTTGATCCGACTGAAACAAATGTGATGACTAAAACAACGCTTGCGCCTGATCCACATATGCCAATTGCTTCAGATAAAACATTACAGGCAGATGCATTCAGATTAAATAATATTACAGAAGCTTTGAAATATTTGGAGAGTGAGGAGGCTAAGTACTCACGGTGCAAAAGGAGGTATAAGTCAGTATTTAATTCTGTTCAAAACACTTCTATGGCTATTGGTGCAGTTTCAGCTTCATGTTCTGTAGGGGGTATTGTTCTGTTCGCCACAGGAATTGGGAGTTTGGCTGGAATAGCAATTGAGGGTCTAAGCGTCGCTACATGCCTAGCATGCTTTGGTTTGGAGGCCTTGAACAAGAGGTTTCACACGAAATTAGAAAAACATGAAGCATTGAGTACTTTGGCGGGTGCAAAGCTGAGCAGTCTTAAACTTATTATCAGTAAGGCATTGAACGATAATTTTATTGATGACGAGGAATTTAAACGAGTCCAGGATGATTTAAATAATTACAAAAAACATAAGTCTGAAATCCAGAATAAAATGCGCAGTCAATCTCCCGTAAATGTTGAAGAACTGAAGGCTAGTTTTTTAGCGGAAGGAAAAAAGATAGGTGTTCAGGAAACCACAGAAAAGCTACACAATCTTTTAAACAAATAAAAATCAGATTTGGTAATCGTTTATTAATGTCATACACTTCACAGAGAGATGTCATGCCACTTACACAGTTTAGGCCTGCACCATCTGCACCACCAGAATATTATTGAGAAAAAAAAGTTTTCCGGTGCCCTTGTGTCTTGGTAAAAAAGACTTAGTATACGTGACTAGAGTCAAGTTGTTATTAAGTACTTGCAAGTAATTAGGGTAAGTAATTAATAAGTTCTTAATGTAAGTAGTTAATAAGTTCCTATTGTAACTCACTTTAAGGTAACCTTTAAGTGAGTTGTGACTTATTGTTTTTACTTGGTATTTTCTTATCCAGCTGTTTTTTCAGTGCCTGTATAGTGTAATAACCACCAGTTGATTTTCTAATTCCTCAGAAACCACATGAGTACATTAAGCCCACTTGTACAAATCCCCCTCTTTTGAAAAGTAATATGTCCCCCTGTTGATCTTTGACACAACTTAGCGATTTGAAAGGGTGTAGCTATAAAAGCCATAAAGACGGGTGAGAGTCTTTTCAAAATGCGGCTCGTGTCTGAATTGAAAAGGAATGGAATGCGGCCGCGGCGTGAGGCAACACAAAAGGCGATCAACCGTGACACCACCTGGCAGCTCATGCTTACGATAAAATTGTACTGACATGAGTATCTGTAAGTGCGTGTGTGTGTGTGTGTGTGTGTGTTTGTGTGTGTTTGTGTGTTTGTTTGTGTTTGATTGTGTGTACGTCTGTTTGATTGTGTGTTTGTTTGTTTGTTTGTTTGTTTGTTTGTTTGTGTGTGTGTTTTGTCTGTGCGTCTGTGTGTGTGTGTTAAATATTACTTGTTAGTTTCTTATCAAACTGTTTATAGTGCACAGTATAACCACCGTCTGATTTTTCGGGAACCAGTCATTGAGTAAATATGAAGTCAATTTCGAAACTCTTCTTGTCACCTCTCAGCAAATAGCCTTTTCAAAGCTGTAGAGCCGGTTTATTCATAGAGTGTTCCCTTACTAAGTTGAATAGCGACGCCCTGGCGTTGGCTGTTAGCCATTTGCATTTAATGGCAAATCGAACGGGTGAACACATAATTGAAAAAATTATAAATTCCCGTATGAATAGCGACTCAGGTGCGGTGCATACCGATCTGATTCAAAAAGATTTCGATCCCGGTTTCAAAAGGCAATCTCGTCCCGACAAGAAAATGCGAATAATTGCTATTTTCAGAACAGGTCTATTCATATCTTACCTGAATTGAAGTGGGGGTCTTTCAAAACCAGTCAAGCGTAGGCATGAGGTGTTTATGCATTATATGTAATTGCTTCGGGTTACAAGCACTGGTTTGATCGGGCGTTTTGTCTATGGGGGGGGGGGGGGGGGGATTTGAAGTATTATTAACACTATGACTGAGTTAACCCCTTAAATTCTCAGTCATAGTGTTAATGAAGATTCAGTTCTTTCTTTATATATCTAATTACAGAGAAAAATAAAAGGAATTTGAGAAAAAGGAAAGGCAAGGTCGTGTGCGTTTTTGTGAGCGAATAACATAGAAAAATGAGGGCCAAAGAAGATTCTCTAAAACTCCCATATCCCCCCTCTCTCTGTTGGGACTGACTGTCACCTGCTGAGCTGCGTTCACGTTCCTGCAGGCTGTGCAGTGCCCATTTTGAAAACAACCAGTTCACGTGTGCCACGCAGAGGAGCAGGCTGCTATGGAATGCTGTGCCGAATTTGTTTTCAGTGCCACCCCCCCCCCCCCCCCCCACAACTAACAACAAAGAGACAGCCACGACGAGGGATCCTGCTACAGATTCAGAATCGCCGCCTCACGGTCACACATGTCACTGCAACTAGGTACTAGGTACTTTCAATGAATAAATATGAATCTGATTTATAATTTGTAAGCTGAAAAGTTTAATTAAAAAAATTACCAAAAAATGACAGCACAAAAGATCAGTTGTGTGAGTTGTTTTGACAACTGTGGTCGTAAAATCTGTTGACTATTAAAATCACACAAGCAGATTTTTAAATTTGGATGAATTTACAATGGCTCACGCCCGCTTGAGAGTGTGAAAATATATTTCTTGTCAGTCAGATGAAATGTGAATTGATTTTTTGATCTGAGTAAATATGCTATGGATTATCATGATATCATGGGGCGGTCCGTGGCGCAGTGGTTAAGGCGCCTGCCACCAATTCCAAAGGTGAGTGGTTCGATACCGGGTTCCGGCGTTGGACTTTTCTCCTCTGGTAAGTGTCACCGTTAATTCGGGCGGACCGTCGGGGGTTCTTTCTCCGGGTACTCCGGTTCTTCCACCCCCCACACTTTGGTACCGGTCTCAGGCCACTTTACAAAATTTCAAATACAAGCGATAAAAAAAAATCTCTGTAACTTCAGTAGCTGACTGGCCCTTCGTTTGTCTTGTACTGTGTTTGTCTTAAATGGCGTAAATCCGTGTCTGTTTCGTGAGTGTGTATGTTGGGTTTCAGGCGCGGCGCTTTGAGTCGATTTCCCCAAAATTGAGAAAAAGCGCCTATATAATAACGGTATTATTATTATTATTATTATTATTATTATTATTAACGGTTTAATACATGGCTGGTTGTTTGTGTGTGTGCAGATGAGTCCAGTGGAGAAACTGATGTGGGGGGAACTGCAGCAACAGGTGGTCAGGACAGCGATTCACCAAGAAAGCAGATTTTGAAGAAAAGTATTAAAACTGTGAGCAACAGATTGTACTGCCTGCAGAAGAAATGTGTTACGACAGAAAGACGGCAAACAAGGAAAGAAAAGACATTAACACTCAAAGAGAAGAAGGATGCAGCAGTGAAGAGCTTGGCCCATTTTTTTTTTTTTTGCCCGATTCGTGTGTTCAGATTATTTCAGCACAGTTGCGTGAAATACACAAAAAGAAACAAGGCCGGAGACAGACATATCTTTGTTTCATGCAAGCCCCAAGGACGATAATGTTTGCAAAAATCGTCCTCCCGTCAGTTTCAACCTTACGGAAAACTATGCAAAAGGTTTCAGTCTGCCCCGGCTTTAATGCCAAGATTCTGAAAGCGCTTCAGGTTAAAGTGTTTGCATTGCCGCCAAAGTCAGATCTGTGTGAAATATACAGTGTGTGTAAAGTACTAGATGAAATGACAATAGAAGAACAACTCACCTACACACACACACATACACACACACACACACACACACACACACACACACACACACACACACACACACACACACACACACACACATGCAGACAAAAGCGTCATAGTGGGTTACCTACCATTTTATGTCAAAATGGGTTCCCATATTTCTATTTATTCTAGGGCTCTGGAATTGATGCGAATGTTTAGAACTCACCTTATAACTAAGCTCTATAACTTAAAATAAAATAGACATTTTCTAGAAACAGAGCCACTAGATGGAAAAAAAAAAAGGGTTTCTACCAATAATGTAAGTGCCTCTCACACAAAAACTGGCATTATAGTCAAAATGCATGTCTTCACAAGGGTTTCTACCAATAATGTAAGTGCCTCTCACACAAAAACTGGCATTACAGTCAAAATGCATGTCTTCACAACAGTAGGCGTCAAGGTCATGGAATACTTCTTTTTCACATTAATTTTTTTTTCTCCAACTTAATGTGTATGTGTGCTTTTAACATTTTTAACATTGTATGGTGCAAAATTCAATAAAACCTTTCGATTATGATTTTTACAGAGGAAATCTTTTAAACATTGCTGCGTTTTGTCCTTCAGCAAAACAGTTTATCATGGCATTGATGTGAGAATCAACATAATGTATTCTGGAAATTAAAGGACTTTTTTTTTTGGTTTTGGGTACTCTGGAGTTCAGACAAACAGCAACAGAGCATTTTGAATATTAACCCTTATCATTCGGAATACACCAGTGTGTGCAACAAGTGTGACTGAAATAGTCCAAGGGTTAGTGCCAGAATAGCTTGGTGCCTCTAGGCGCCAAGCTATTGTGGCACCACCCTTGAACTAAAGCCATTGGTCTATGTCCTCATCTGTAAGTACTGTAATGTAGCTTGCATAGAATTATGGCAGTGAACAAATTAGAAGCTTTTAGCCTCAGTATGACTATGATCCTCGCGCTGGGACCATATGGCGTTGAGGCGCGTCCCCTGGGTGGTGGATAGGGGGTCCCTCGTGAGAGGGGTGCACCGAATGAAATAAGGTGCCGTGAACCAACATGGTCTAAGGGAAGGTGACCCCGACAGAAAACCCCTGGTCCTCCAAGTAAGGTGGTTGGGCGTGGGGGTAGCTTCCCCACCCTGCAAAAAAAGAAATAGCTACAAAAACGCCGACGAAAAGACTAACAGTCATTCCATTCCTGGAGGAGGAAGGTTCTTCTACCAGAAGACTTATGACGTCCTGTAGTGAAAGCCGGAAGTCTTCGGAAGCCACAGGACTGAGCCGCCTCTCTCTATCCAGGGATACAACCATGGGCACATGGAACGTCAAGACCATGTACCAGAGCGGCAAGGCCGCCCAGATAGCAGCGGAAATGCAAAAGTACAACCTTTCCCTGCTAGGTATCAGTGAAGCCAGATGGACGCAGTCTGGCCAGAAAAGGCTGTTAAGTGGGGAGATGATTCTGTATTCAGGTCATGAAGAGGAGAATGCCCCCCATACAGAAGGTGTAGCATTCATGCTGTCACCAGTGGCACAGAGAGCGCTGATGGGCTGGGAACCTCTTGGGCCAAGAATTATCACAGCAGCCTTTGGAACCAAGAAAAAGATCAAGCTAAACGTCATCCAGTGTTATGCGCCCACCAATGACAGTGACGAGGAAGAGAAACAAGAGTTCTACGACCGACTCCAGAGTGCATTGGACAAATGTGCGGAGCGAGACATCACCATCGTCATGGGCGATTTTAATGCCAAAATAGGGGAGGACAACAGCGGATACCAAGAGGTGATGGGGAGACAGGGACTAGGCTCGGAGATGAGTGAGAACGGGGAGAGGTTTGTAGACTTTTGTGCTCTAAACCGACTTGTCATTGGAGGCAGCATCTTCCCACACAGAAGAATACACAAAGCAACTTGGGTCTCACATGACCATACATCAGAGAACCAAATAGACCATAATTATCTGCATTAGCAAGAAGTTTAGAAGATCCCTTCAAGATGTTCGAGTGAGGAGGGGAGCAGATGTCGCCTCCGACCACCATCTGCTTACCTTAAGAATGAAGCTCAAGCTAAAGAAAAGCCGCACAGTGACAACAAGAAGACAGCGCTATAATGTAGGCCTCCTGAGAGAAACTGGAGTTAGAGAAGAGTTCAAACTGGTGCTGTCCAACCGGTTTCAAGCGCTACAGGAGCTAGTAAATGAAGAGGAGGCGGTCACCACAGAGCAGTAGTGCAAGGCAGTTAGAGAGGCGCTGAACTCAACCTGCAAAGACACTGTAGGGTTCAGGAAACACCATCACAAGGACTGGCTGTCGGCACAGACCTTGAAGAAGATAGAAGTGAGGAAGCAGAAGAAAGCAGCTGTCAACAACAGTCGCACGAGAGCAGCCAAAGTAAGGGCACATGGGGAATACTCGGAAGCCAACCGCGAGGTGAAGAGTAGTATCAGGGCAGACAAGAGGGCCTACACAGACAGCCTGGCAGCAGAGGCAGAAAAGGCAGCAGGCAGCGGCAACATGAAACAGCTCTACGACATTACCAGAAGATTGTCAGGCAAGTATGGCCATACAGAAAGACCAGTAAAAGACAAAGAAGGGAAGCCTATGGCGGACAGAGCAGACCAACTCGACAGATGGGCCGAGTATTTTGAAGAGTTACTGAACAGACCTAGCCCACCCGACCCCCCAGACATCCAGCCGGCAGAGAACGACCTACCCATCAGCTGTGACAGAACCAGCCGGGAAGAGATCAGAAGAGCAGTGGCATTCTTGAAGAACGGCAAAGCAGCAGGCCCAGATGGCATCCCAGCGGAGTCTCTGAAAGCAGACCTAGAGACAACAGTGGAGATGCTGTACCCACTGTTTGGAAAGATCTGGGAAGAGGAGGTGATGCCAGCTGACTGGAAGGAGGGGTACCTAATCAAGCTTCCCAAGAAAGGCGACCTCAGCAAGTGTTCCAACTACAGAGGAATCACCTTGCTGTCAGTACCAGGAAAGGTCTTCAACAGGATCATCCTGGAGAGATTGAAGAGCTCCGTTGACCCCCAGCTGAGAGACCAGCAAGCAGGATTCAGGAAGAACCGATCATGTACAGACCAGATCGCCACTCTCCGCATCATCGTGGAACAGTCTCTGGAGTGGAGCTCCCCGCTGTACGTCAACTTTGTGGATTATGAGAAAGCATTTGACAGTGTGGACCGAGAGACTCTGTGGAAACTCCTACGACACTACGGTGTACCGACAAAGCTCGTCCGCCTGATCAAGAGCAGCTACGATGGCATGACATATCGCGTGATCCACGAAGGGCAGTTCACCAGGGAGCTCCAGGTCAGAACCGGTGTCAGGCAGGGGTGTCTGCTGTCTCCGTTCCTCTTCCTACTGGCCATAGACTGGGTCATGAAGATGACCACAGAGCACAGACGAAGTGGAATACAGTGGACACTGTGGACACAGCTTCACGACCTCGATTTTGCAGACGACTTGGCATTACTGTCCCACACTCATCAACAAATGCAGGACAAGACCACGAGGCTTGCTGACATCTCGTCCCAAGTGGGCCTCACATTTCACAAACAGAAAACAAAGACAATGAGGCTGAACGCAACCAGGGAAGAACCAGTCTTGCTTGCTGGCACCCCGTTGGAGGAGGTGGAGTCCTTCACCTATCTTGGGAGCATCATAGACAAAAAAGGCGGCACTGATGCAGATGTCAGAGCACGAATCGGTAAAGCCAGAGCAGCCTTTCTCCAGTTGAAAAAAGTGTGGAGCTCCAGGGAGCTGTCCTCGCGCTGGGACCATACGGCGTTGAGGCGCGTCCCCTGGGTGGTGGATAGGGGGTCCCTCGTGAGAGGGGTGCACCGAATGAAATAAGGTGCCGTGAACCAACATGGTCTAAGGGAAGGTGACCCCGACAGAAAACCCCTGGTCCTCCTAGTAAGGGGGTTGGGCGTGGGGGTAGCTTCCCCACCCTACAAAAAAGGAAATAGCTACAAAAACGCCGACGAAAAGACTAACAGTAATTCCTTTCCTGGAGGAGGAAGGTTCTTCTACTAGAAAACTTATGACGTCCTGTGGTGAAAGCCGGAAGTCTTCGGAAGCCACAGGACCGAGCCGCCTCTCTCTATCCATGGGCACATGGAACGTCAAGACCATGTACCAGAGCGGCAAGGCCGCCCAGATAGCAGCGGAAATGCAAAAGTACAACCTTTCCCTGCTAGGCATCAGTGAAGCCAGATGGACGCAGTCTGGCCAGAAAAGGCTGTTAAGTGGGGAGATTATTCTGTATTCAGGTCATGAAGAGGAGAATGCCCCCCATACAGAAGGAGTAGCACTCATGCTGTCACCAGTGGCACAGAGAGCGCTGATGGGCTGGGAACCTCTTGGGCCAAGAATTATAACAGCAGCCTTTAGAACCAAGAAAAAGCTCAAGCTGAACGTCATCCAGTGTTATGCGCCCACCAATGACAGTGACGAGGAAGAGAAACAAGAGTTCTACGACCGACTCCAGAGTGCCGTGGACAAATGTGCGGAGCGAGACATCACCATCGTCATGGGCGATTTTAATGCCAAAATAGGGGAGGACAACACCGGATACGAAGAGGTGATGGGGAGACAGGGACTAGGCTCGGAGATGAGTGAGAACGGGGAGAGGTTTGTAGACTTTTGTGCTCTAAACCGACTTGTCATTGGAGGCAGCATCTTCCCACACAGAAGAATACACAAAGCAACTTGGGTCTCACCTGACCATACAACAGAGAACCAAATAGACCATATCTGCATTAGCAAGAAATTTAGAAGATCCCTTCAAGATGTTCGAGTGAGGAGGGGAGCAGATGTCGCCTCAGACCACCATCTGCTTACCTTAAGAATGAAACTCAAGCTAAAGAAAAGCCGCACAGAGACAACAAGAAGACAGCGCTATAATGTAGGCCTCCTGAGAGAAACTGGAGTTAGAGAAGAGTTCAAACTGGTGCTGTCTAACCGGTTTCAAGCGCTACAGGAGCTAGTAAATGAAGAGGAGGCGGTCACCACAGAGCAGCAGTGGAAGGCAGTTAGAGAGGCAACCTGCAAAGACACTGTAGGGTTCAGGAAACACCACCACAAGGACTGGCTGTCGGCACAGACCTTGAAGAAGATAGAAGCGAGGAAGCAGAAGAAAGCAGCGGTCAACAACAGTCGCACGAGAGCAGCCAAAGTAAGGGCACAGGGGGAATACTCGGAAGCCAACCGCGAGGTGAAGAGGAGTATCAGGGCAGACAAGAGGGCCTACACAGACAGCCTGGCAGCAGAGGCAGAAAAGGCAGCAGGCAGCGGCAACATGAAACAGCTCTACGACATTACCAGAAGATTGTCGGGTAAGTATGGCCTTACAGAAAGACCAGTAAAAGACAAAGAAGGCAAGCCTATTGCAGACAGAGCAGACCAACTCGACAGATGGGCCGAGTATTTTGAAGAGTTACTGAACAGACCTAGCCCACCCGACCCCCCCGACATCCAGCCGGCAGAGACCGACCTACCCATCAGCTGTGACAGACCCAGCCGGGAAGAGATCAGAAAAGCAGTGGCATTTTTGAAAAATGGCAAAGCAGCAGGGCCAGATGGCATCCCAGCGGAGTCTCTGAAAGCAGACCTAGAGACAACAGTTGAGATGCTGTACCCACTGTTTGGAAAGATCTGGGAAGAGGAGGTGATGCCAGCTGACTGGAAGGAGGGGTACCTAATCAAGCTTCCCAAGAAAGGCGACCTCAGCAAGTGTTCCAACTACAGAGGAATCACCTTGCTGTCAGTACCAGGAAAGGTCTTCAACAGGATCATCCTAGAGAGAATGAAGAGCTCCGTTGACCCCCAGCTGAGAGACCAGCAAGCAGGATTCAGGAAGAACCGATCATAGAACAGTCTCTGGAGTGGAGCTCCCCGCTGTACGTCAACTTTGTGGATTATGAGAAAGCATTTGACAGCGTGGACCGAGAGACTCTGTGGAAACTCCTACGACACTACGGTGTACCCACAAAGCTCGTCCGCCTGATCAAGAGCAGCTACGATGGCATGACATGTCGCGTGATCCACAAAGGGCAGTTCACCAGAGAGCTCCAGGTCAGAACTGGTGTCAGGCAGGGGTGTCTGCTGTCTCCGTTCCTCTTCCTACTGGCCATAGACTGGGTCATGAAGATGACCACAGAGCACAGACGAAGTGGAATACAGTGGACACTATGGACACAGCTTGACGACCTCGATTTTGCAGACGACTTGGCATTACTGTCCCACACTCATCAACAAATGCAGGACAAGACCACGAGGCTTGCTGACATCTCGTCCCAAGTGGGCCTCACCATTCACAAACAGAAAACAAAGACAATGAGGCTGAACGCAACCAGGGAAGAACCAGTCTTGCTTGCTGGCACCCCGTTGGAGGAGGTGGAGTCCTTCACCTATCTCGGGAGCATCATAGACAAAAAAGGCGGCACTGATGCAGATGTCAGAGCACGAATCGGTAAAGCCAGAGCAGCCTTTCTCCAGTTGAAAAAAGTGTGGAGTTCCAGAGAGCTGTCACAACACACCAAAGTCCGGATTTTCAACTCCAGTGTAAAAGCAGTTCTCCTATATGGAGCAGAGACATGGAGATTGACAAAAACCACAGTCAACAGAGTACAGACCTTCATGAACAGTTGCCTTAGAAGAATTTTGAAAATCCACTGGCCAGAGAAGATCAGCAACGTCAGACTCTGGGAGAGAACAGAGCAGATAACAGCAGAGAATGAAATTGGGCGAAGAAGATGGGGATGGATCGGTCACAGTCTGAGAAAGCCAGCTTCCAGTATCACTAGGCAGGCATTGTCATGGAACCCCCAGGGAAAGAGGAAAAGAGGTAGGCCGAGAAACTCCTGGCGTCGAGCAGACATCAAGAGACTGGGAACCACCTGGAGTAGAATCGAAGGAGAAGCACAGGACAGGAGTTGCTGGAGGTCTCTCGTCGACGGCCTATACCCGGGTAGGGGTGACAGGCGTAAGTAAGTAAGTAAGTCCAGGGAGCTGTCACAACACACCAAAGTCCGGATGTTCAACTCCAATGTAAAAGCAGTTCTCTTATATGGAGCAGAGACTTGGAGATTGACAAAAACCACAGTCAACAGAGTACAGACCTTCATGAACAGTTGCCTTAGAAGAATTTTGAAAATCCACTGGCCAGAGAAGATCAGCAACGTCAGACTCTGGGAGAGAACAGAGCAGATAACAGCAGAGAATGAAATTGGGCGAAGAAGATGGGGATGGATCGGTCACAGTCTGAGAAAGCCAGCTTCCAGTATCACTAGGCAGGCATTGTCATGGAACCCCCAGGGAAAGAGGAAAAGAGGTAGGCCGAGAAACTCCTGGCGTCGAGCAGACATCAAGAGACTGGGAACCACCTGGAGTAGAATCGAAGGAGAAGCACAGGACAGGAGGAATCTTCTGGTAATGTCGTAGAGCTGTTTCGACGGCCTATACCCGGGTAGGGGTGACAGGCGTAAGTAAGTAAGTAAGTAATGACTATGATGCGGGTCAAAAAGTGTGGAAAAATATGAAAGATAGAAAAAGACCCAGACGAAGAAACTAACACTTAACTTATTCTACCCCAGCAAAATAAAGATCCACCACGATAGTTCAAGGGTGATGCCAGAATAACTTGGTGCCTATGGGCGCCAAGCTATTCTGGCATCACCCTTGAACTATCATGGTGGATCTGTGTCCTGCGCAGTCTTCTGAAGACGACTTCAACATTTGGGCTTAACTTATTCTACCCCAGACACACCACAGCAAAATAAAGATCCACCACGATAGTTCAAGGGTGATGATAGAATAGCTTGGCGCCTATGGGCGCCAAGCTATTCTGGCATCACCCTTGAACTCTCATGGTGGATCTGTGTCCTGCACTGCAACGCAGTCTTCTGAAGACGACTTTAACATTTGGGCTTAAATTATTCTACCCCAGACACACCACAGCAAAATAAAGATCCACCATGATAGTTCAAGGGTGATGCCAGAATAGCTTGGCGCCTATGAAAGTACCTAGTACCTAGTTGCACATTCCGAAAGACCTGTTTGTGGACGTTTGTTCTTCGAATCGCGAGGCAGTTTTGCGAACGAGGATTGAAATCTGGCGCCATTAAAAAAAAAAAGTCAACTGATACTGTGCATGCATGTGGCAAGTTACTTTTCGATCACTGACAATCACACATGTCAGAAAAAAAGAAAGAAACAAAATCGCGTGGCAGATTGACCTTGCAATGGGGTTATTGAACGAATTCCTTTCATTGAAGAAGAAAGCTTTTGTTAAAATCGTGGGGTTCTATTATCATTTACTACAAGACTCACTGGTCAGAGAGAGGAAGACACGGACTGAAGCAGACGCCTTATTTTTCTGGGCCAAACGGGTATCGGGGATTGGAGGCATCTCTCAGTTAAATAACTGCACTGAACAAGTACATTTGGGCGTGCTCTTAACTAAGAAATATTGCATAAAGTACCTCTGCAAACGCGGAAGAATGGCCCACTGTTGGGACGAAAGACGACGTTTTAGGAAGGGCAAGGGAAACAACTCCGTTCATCGGTGTTGGGCTAACCAATCAGCGATCATCAAGTTGATCTGAAAACACTCCGCTTCCGTGTCAACACACAGGCCCAGGGCATCGCCAAAACACACCATGAAGTAAATCTGGCGAAATGGGGACATCCTATTTTGATATTTTTTTTCTGACTTTTGAATGAAAGATAATGCAGAAACAACCCTGAAAAAATGGGTGCCTCACTTGGTCACCCAAAATTTTATACACACCCATTTTGCATAAGGATGGTAAAGAAAGTAACCCAATTGAGTGGTCTGGTGTACGCACACACACACACACACACACACACACACACACACACACACACACACACACACACACACACACACACACACACACACACATAAGGCGCCTTTGCGCCAAAAAGACGTTCTCTAGCAAATTTGCGTAGCTAGACGTGACGTCATTTTTATCCTGTTACTTCTTTGCCAGAATGTATGACCCGAACGCCAAAAACGTCACGTGCATGCTCCAGAATGCGCTCCGACCAGCCCCATTTCAAAGTCTAACATATTTTCGAGGCGTTAGACAAAAAATGTCTTGAACCTTATCCGGGCCGTGTACGAGGTTCCCTCACAGCGAGCAAATAGCGTTCGAAAAATACTTCTACAAAAATGTCTCCATCCGAAGGACAAATTTTGTTAAAATTAAAATAAAAGGGGAGACTAATTTTGTTGTTATGCATCAATCATATGGCATTAGTACTTTCTTTTTGTACCTGCAAACCATTGCTATTCTTTTGACGAACTACTTACCTCAGCAGAAATTGCGTAATCTGTTAGACTATGAAAAGATGCATCAGGTCAAGCCTTTAACCCATGTCTTTTTCTGCAACTTAGGAAGTAGGCAGGAGAAACACACATACACAAACAAGAAGGTGCACTACTAAATATGGTCGGGTAAATACCCTGAAATCCCATAGTAGATGAACAAGACAATGCTCAAGAATGTGACGATACAAATTTTTGCCTCGAGTTATAGAATACTCACAAACCAGATAGGTGAGGCTAGCGCTGGTAGAATAGTGCACATACCAAGGGGAAGTACTCAGCGCTGGACATACAAACAATTAGATCCCCTGCCCCCGCCTATCAGGCACCCAATCGCCAGCCCACAGAAAAATACTCAGGTAAAGAACAAGACGATCATATACATCCCAAAAATGATGCATCAGGCAAGCCATTAACCCATGTCTTTTTCTGGAACTTAGAAAGTAGGCAGGAGAAACACACATACACAAACAAGAAGGTGCACTACTAAATGTGGTCTTGCTAAATACCCTGAAATCCCATAGTAGATGCACAAGACAATACTAAACAATGTACCGATACAAATGTTTGCCTCGAGTTATAGAATACTCACAACTGAACAAGATAGGTGAGGCTAGCGCTTGTAAAATAGTGCACATCCCAAAGAGAATTACTCAAATTCTGGACATACAAATAAACTGTTCCTGACACCGTCAACGTTTCCGATGATAAGGTCGTATTACTGGGATCTTCGCACATAACACCTCCACCCATCCGAGGCTGTCAGGTACGGAGTGTTGATCCTGACCTTGGCAAGGGGGATAATTTTCACAGTTCCGTCTGCCGGGATGAGGGTTGTCCACTCCTGTAGCATCTGGCCTTCAGCTACTAGGTCCTCTCTCACGATGACACCGCTACAACCCGTGTCTCTCAGCACCCTCACTGATGAGTTGCCGACAAATCCTGACACCACCGGCATGTTGGGCACTTCACTCTCAGGCAGCGCAATGCTGGAAAACAGGTGTGAATGTTGCCCCATCGCCAACTGGAATGCGATCAATCGTAAATGACTCGATCTGCTTCTGTGTCGCCCGCCTCTCTCCAGAATCAAAGTCACCAGGTGATTACATCGTTGACCAATCCAGCGGGGGCTCTGTGTTGAGACGTGATACAACTTCTGCCTGTTGTCCCTCGGTCTTGGTTGGGCCTTCTGGTGTTGTCGCTTCGGGGAACACCCTTGGAAGGACGAGGTATCGTCTTGTGTCCCTTCATTCCACAGAATAAGCATATCAGGCTCCCCACCGGCATCTTTTCGGGGTATCTCTGACGTCTTGTTTTTTCTCTGCTGGTGTAGACCCCCGCTGCGGCTTTCCGGGCCCGAACTTCCTGTTGTGGGCGTCCAGGTATCTTTGAGCTAAATCTGCAACGGCCTTCAGGGACTGGTTCTCTTGCTCCCTGAGGTAGGCGGCCAGGTCCTTAGAACATGTGCTGAGGACTTGTTCTTTGATGATGAGGTCGTTCAGGTCCTTATACTCCTTCAAGCCAGCCAGCTCTATCAATTTCTCCAGGTAGGTCCTGATTCTCTTGATGAATAGGCCAGGTGTTTCTCCTTCTTCAGGCTTGCAATTCCGGAATCGTCGTCTGTAACCCTCTTTAGCGAAGTCGTACTGTCTCAGCATGGCGGCTTTCAACTTGGTATAATCCTCGGCTTCGACTCCGGGCAGGCAGGCTTTGCCGGTCAAAAGTGCGCTGAGTTTGGTGGCCCATGTCTCTGGATCCCAGTTGTTGCTGCTTGCGAAGCGCTCGAATCGCTCCAGGTAAAAGAAAAGAAAATAAGAATGTAAAAAAATGTACCCAACATGTATACTACAAAACTTACAGACTTATGTTATACCCTAACATTGTGCCTTCAAGGAGGTTTGTTATACGCTGTTACGATCTGTCATAATGGTATACTTTTATTAGGTGCATACTAGATAGGGCTCAGTTAACTACTAAGTTAGTCTAAAAGTAAACTTTTAGTACCCCCCCCCCCTCCCTTCCCCCCCCCCCCCCCATTCCTTAGGTCAGTAATAGTACTGTTTTTACCGACAGCGTCTGCACGCTTAATTCTGTTTGTGCATGACTCTAACGTTGTGCCTTCTAGGATGTTGTTAAACGCTGCTATGATCTTTTATAATATTACACTTGTATTAGGAGCATACTAGATAGGGCTCAGTTAATTACTGACATAGTACAGAAGTAAACTTAAACACACATCGGCAAGGTAGTCATTTTATGTCTTGCTCCTTATGATCATAACAGACATGACATCTCTGAAGTGTTGTTTAGATTTCACATGTCTATGCTCTAATCGCAGAATCTTAATTCAGCCACCCATTCTTTAACGCACCGACACACCGACATACACATGCGTACGCACGCACGCACCGTGGCACACACACGCGCACACACTGATTAGCACTGGTATGGCATTAGAAACTGGTATTAGAATCCCCTCATTCATCCATTTGTCACTGACGTAAGGTAGATAGATGTTTGGTGCAGCACACATTACAGCCCCCCCCCCCCCTTCCCCTCAACACAGCTATATTTTCATTTTATTGTCTACCGTATTGAAAATACGTTAGACCTTAGTATGCGGCTGGTCGGAGCACGTTACGTAGCATGCAAATGACGAACGTAGGGGGGCACACATCAGGCTCTTACAGTGAAGTAACACGATACAAATTACGTCATGCCTAGCTACGCTAACCGTGCTGTTACAATATACATATGGCGGGAAACGTAGTATGTGTGTGTGTGTGTGTGTGTGTGTGTGTGTGTGTGTGTGTGTGTGTGTGTGTGTGTGTGTGTGTGTGTAGATACGAGTATCTCCGGGGTTTGTGTACGTACAGGCCTAAAACTTTAGGAATGCTTTGATCGAGATGTATTTCGGAGAGCCTCGGTTAAAGAGAAAAAATGCCGTTTATATAAAGTCAGTTGACCCGCATTTGAGCCTGTAATTGTCGTTCTATTTACTCGACATTGGGAATATAGCTAGCTTGGAAAGAGACATTGATGAGTTCGTTAGCCAGCTTTGTACCTTTTCAACTTTTTTTTTGTAAAAAGTAATTATTTGCAGAATAAAAAGGGGGGAAAAAAGAAGTAACAATTCTCGACTCTCGAGTTGAGAAGGATCAAACAGTGACGGTAACGTAAAGGCCTAAACAATGTTCCTAAATTGTCGCAAAGCACCAGCTGTCAGTGTTATTCAATGTTTCTGAATTGACATCAAATTCATCACTGTGTGCACGTCGTCATGGGACCAAAGTTATAAGTCAAAGCACTCGGCCCGAGAGTGCGAGGACGCGTTTTGAGAGTTATCCCTCATGAACGTGCTGCGACGGGCTGACTGAGCAAAGTGAAGCGTGGGGGAGACTCGCAACGCAAATTTCTTTCTCAAACGCAACACTGAAGCGAAGTTGTATCGGCATATCATTCTTCCGCTTTACCAAGGAAGAAAAAAAGGCCCGTAAGCTCGTCACTTTTAGCTCTTATTTTTGCATACACTTACCACAAGAGAATAATTGAATGGTGTACAGGATGAGTGGTCTATTTGATAAAAAAAATTTCGATTTTGAGATAGGGGTACCGGGCGATACGCAAGCATAGGTCTCGCATGTGACGAAGATACATGAGTGATATGTGAACGGATAGCCGTTGAAACTAATTTTAATTATCTTTGGGTATGAATCTGGAAATTTCTCCGTTCGGTTTTTCTCTGCATTTGACACACTTGGCAGACACCTTTTTGGTCTGAAGTGGAAAACTGGTCTGACTGCAGTTAGACTTTAGCTCTCTCCACGAATTCCAAGAAATGTTATCAGTTGGAAAGTATTCTAACTAACATTTAGATCCAAAGAAATTATTATTATTATTATTTATTACATGGTATTTATATGGCGCATTTCTCATATTTATAATATAACTCAATGCGCAGAATGTAGCCGCGAACTGAACCCAACAAGCACGCTCACGTGAATCACACGCATTCACTCACACACTGTACGTAAACACAGAACATTCACGTGGTTATAAGGGCAAGCTCAAGCGAGCTACTGACGGTATTTGGAAATCGTTTTGTATTTGAAATTTTATTAAGTTGTCGGAAACTGATACCAAATTATACGTTCTTATATATATTTTTCAAATGTAGAAATGATCCATCTGTACATAGAATAGTTCTCCTCTCCACTAATGTTGAATTAACGCAAGATAGATCTAATCATTGTGCCGCTTGTGCACAGCTAATGCCAGGGGGAATAAACGTTGCAGCTTTAACTGTTCTCACGAACTAGGACTACAG
This sequence comes from Semisulcospira habei, assembly GCA_036245525.1. NCBI lineage: Eukaryota > Metazoa > Mollusca > Gastropoda > Semisulcospiridae > Semisulcospira > Semisulcospira habei. The sequence goes on along the minus strand of BTPG01000005.1, from coordinate 101,950,269 downwards.
ATTAAAGCGTTTAGATGATGTTTTAATACTTTAATTACATTCACAGTGGCGGATCCAGGGGAGGGGGGGGGGCAGGGGGCCCTGGCCCCTCCTCCCCCCCCCCCCCACCCCCGTCAGCCATGACAAAAAAAATATTTTGTTTAGATGTTTATTTGTGGAAGTTGTGTTTTACTATTTAGATGGTTTTTCTTTTCTTGTACGGTGTATTTTACAATTATCTCACGGGATCGGTGGGTGAGCATAGTGTGTTCATGGGCCTATAGTCAAATATCCTCAATTGGCACTCCTTACCTGCACCTGTCACAGGACTTCACGCAGACATAGAGTGCCATGTGCCCCGCACTCACATGGGCTCATGTAAATCAGTGCCTCCTGCTGTGCGATACAATCCTCATTGCATCCTCAGGCTGAGGCAATAAGCCGCTGACTGCTGGTCAACCCCAGCGGTGGAAAAGTGACCGATCATTGCTAAACTGGGGGCTAACTCAGTCCCTCAGCCAGGCATAGAGTTTCATGTGCCCCTTTAGTCACAGGGGCTCATGAAAAGCATTACCTCTTTCTGTGCCATACGAATGGTATTGCATCCTCATACGTGGCAGTCATCTAGGTTTAAGTCTACGCCTGTGTACACGCCAACTGTGATCAGAATGAGAAATCAACTACCCTGTGTGAGCAGCCGATTGGCCCGGGTGTCACAGGTAATTGCTAATCCCCTAATCCTGTCACACAACACTCTCTGAGTACAGCCTCACACAGCCTCTCAGCCTCACACAGACATGCACAAGTGCCTATCAGAGTAGCGATGTGGTCATTGATGCGTGTCACCAGAGGGGAGGTGTGAAATGTCTTGATTTTGATCAACCTTGAACTAACCCTTAAGTCAGTCAGTGTAAGAGGTATACATCATGAGTGATAATGACTATTTCTGTGATCTGATCCTGTGTTCCTCATATGGAAGAGGTTTGTGGGTATATAGAGCAGTATCACAATTTTCACAAATGGCTGTGTTGGTCCTCAGACGGAGGTAGTGTAGTGTTGTCGTCAAACACAAGGTGATTGCTCCCGCAAAGACTCCAAGTAGAACTTTCTTTTCAATAAGGAATTAACACCATATAAGAATCAGAAGTGCCAGATTAATCTTGTTTTGTTAGGGTGGTGGGGTGGAGGCGGGGAGGAGGACAAGTGCATGTAGATATGATCAGCCCTTCCTTTTAAACTTTTTAAAGAGTGCCAAAAGATGTGCTGTGTCCCGAGATGAAAGAAGAAACGTTTTAACAAATAAAAATCGTAACCTCTGCAAACACTAAATATGTCTCAGAAAACCCCAACAACAACAACAACAAAAACAACAACAACAACAACAACAACAACAACAACAACAACAACAAAAGAAAGAAAGAAAGAAAGACGCCTTGAGAAAACGGTTACAACACAATTGTACAATTTTAAAGAAAATCCCAAAAAGCAAAGCATCAAGAAAGAATAATTTCAACACAACTTATTTGTAATTGTCCTTTTAAAGCGCGTTTCTTTCTTTGTTATGAATTTATGCTCGCCTGATAGTCACTGTATTGGTCTGAATTTCTTTTGTATGACACAGTTTGGAAAACGGAAAAGGGGGGGGGGGGGGAGGTGAGGGCTGTAGAGATAGAAGAATGTACCTTACTCAACCACCGGATTCTCAGGAGCCAAACAGATGCCCTAAAACTATTCAATTTTAATCTCAAACAATCACTACTCTCTCAACGCTAACATAATTTCCACCTCACTGGCACCAAAACCGTATTTTGAAACAAACACTGGCTCATGAGAATCATCATTTTCTCAAGTAGAACTTTATACATTACTAACAAGTTTCAACTAACTTTTAGAAACCTGCAGAGGTAACCTTTAAGTGAGTTGTCATAAGAACTTATTAATTACTTGCCATAAGAACTGATTAATTACTTACTGTAAGTTCTTACAAGTACTTACAACAAATTGACTCCAGTCACAACTTACTCAGACAGATTTGACAAGATACAAGTACAAAAAAATAACTTTTTTTTTCAGTAGTACTCTGGGGGTGGTGCTGATGGGGTTAAATAATCAGGCACAAGTGGTGTAAATGACGTGTCATCTCTCTGCGAAGCATATGACAAAAATATTGATTGATTACCAAATCTGATTTTTATTTGTTTAAAAGATTGTGTAGTTTTTCTATGGTTTCCTGAACACCGATCTGTTTTCCCATCTCTAAAAAACTGGCCTTCAGTTCTTCAACATTCACGGGAGATTGACTACGCATTTTATTCTGTATTTCGGATTTTTGTTTTTTGTAATTGTTCAAATCATCCTGCACTCTCTTAAACTCAATATCATCAATAAAATTATCGTCGAATGCCTTACTAATAATAAGTTTCATACTGCTCAGCTTTGCACCAGCCAGTGTACTCAATGCTTCATGTTTCTGTAACTTCGTATGAAACCTCTTGTTTAAGGCTTCCAAACCAAAGCAAGCCAGGCATGTAGCAACGCTAACACCCTCAACTGCAATTCCAATTAAACTTCCAATTCCTGTGGCAAACAGAACAATACCCCCTACAGAACATCCAGCTGAAACTGCACCAACAGCCATTGAAGTGTTTTGTACAGAATTAAATACTGACTTATACCTCCTTTTACATCTGGAGTACCTTGCCTCTTCACTTTCCAAATATTTAATTGTTTCTGTAATATTATTTAATCTGAATGCGTCTACCTGTAATGTTTTATCTGATGTAATTGGCATATGCGGATCAAGCGCAAACAACGACACAGTCTCAGTCGTCGGTAGTTGTGGATACAAGTCTATCATTTTTATTTGACAAATATTTTTTATTTAATCAGCAATTACATTTTGTAACTCATCAAAAGTGTACAATTTGCTGGCGTAATAAAATGAAACAAGATCAATGTGTTCTAGCTTTATAAAATTTAGAAAAACAAAAAATGTATTGTCGACTAATATCTTGACGGCTGGAATACTGCTTGAAACTTCAAAAACATCTACATTTTTTCTAATGGCAATAAAAACCTTTGTTGATTCTGATACTGTTTCATCCCACATAAGCTTTATTCCCTGTGCTATATCTGCCTCTTTCGCACCTTCATCATCAGTGTAAACATAAGGACTAATAAATTCCAACTTTATGTCCCAGTTAATTGTGGGTGCTGGCGTAGGTGCAGGCGGCACAGGTGAAACTACCCACTTATTTTCCACATGTATTAAGTTGTAGGGCGCATTATTTACAGGTGGAGTAGGAACATCAAGCAGCTGTCCAAGTTTAGGTATAGGTCTGTCTGTTCCATCCTTCATGTCATCTATTACTTTTCTCTTGTACATACCAAAAGAATTAAGTTCAAATCCATACACTTCCCCCACCTCCCCTTCCTTCTCAAAATCCTGTACATCAGCCAAATCTTTTAACTCTGCTACAGGACACGCAACTGGTATGATTCTCAGCTTTGGACCAGCACTCATTTTATTTAACAAAAATAAAATTATTTAACTTCTAGTACTACACTAAAATCATGCATTACAACTGGTTTGTTATCTTGATTAGTTACAGATATACACAGTGACTCAAAGAAACTAGAACCTAATTTCTTAAACTGCAAATTAGGAAATCTAGCAACCACACTTTCACAATAGGGAGCAGTTCCAGTTGGCAAGCATCTCAACAAAGTTGAAGGCTTTCCATTGTGAACATTTTCAGTCATGTTTAGTTCTTTCAAATGAACATTTAGTACTGTGTGTACTGCCAAATGAACAGGATATCTTCCTGTTATTTTTTGTTTTTTTGGTCTTAAAAGTTTTTTGTTTATTTTATTTAATTAAAAATTTTCTTCTTTATCTAATGTCCAATCTTCATCATTGTTTTCAAATAAATATCTTCTAAAAGCGATATGTCATCTTTGCTTAAAAAACCAAGTAGTAATATAAGTCTATCTGATAATAAATACTTATTATCTTTTGTAAATTCAAATGTAACAAGTAAGTTAGCGGGATTTAAAGTTGCTTTAATTTTAAAATTATATTGTAGCCATTCAGCTATAGTACAAAAGTCATAATACCCAGGCTGTAAGTTAAAATCGATAATGGTCTCTACAACCCCCATACTCCGCAGAATTCCATGTACATAATAATTATCATTATCTACATTAAACCATTTTACTGTGTAGAACATTTCATGGATAGCTACAGCCTTGCTACCATCATGATTATCAGTCCCATTAGTTAACCACACTGGTTTGTTTGTGTTAAGATTTGTTAAGGTAATAAACATTTTTATTATTTCATAAAAAAGGATGGAATTTAAATCACCAACCATTACCACAACAAACACATTTCAATTTAACGTGGATGCCAAGTACAATGTCACACCTACTTATGAACAGAAAATAATTCAACTAAACCAGCTCGATATAGCTGTAAGTGAACAAGATCTATTTCAAGTGAAAGTACCGAATCCATTTGACCATTACCTAAACCCTCCAATTACAGATGATGTAACTGCAAGAAAGTGGTCTTCAAGACCATTACAGATGTTTCAAAACCAACTCAACTTTGCCATACTGTGTTCAACTACAGGCTGTGGTGTTTCATTCACAGACGATTTGAATCACTCAAACAAACTCATTAGGTCTGTCTACCGTTTTCACATGTATTACCAGTTAAGACATATACTGTCAGAACTTCATACACCATTACCCATTGAATCCAGTTTTAACAGGTATAACAACCCCATGGATATGAAAGCGTTTGAATGGATTTGTAATGAATTTAACATCAGTCCCCATTATGAATTCACACAAAAACTTGATGATCACAACGGCATGGGTACATTGTATTATGCTATGAGTCACAGACAATACCCTCAAGATTACTACCCTGGTTACACTTCATTCTCATCAAAATCAGAAGTCTGGTTAGGATCAATAGAACAGAAACAGTCTAATGCCTGGACCACATTTATTTTAGACAGGAGTGATGGGTTTACTCAAGCGGGAGTCGAGTGTGTAAATGAGTCTATCAGAACATATGTGTGATGTATACTAGGAGCAGAGTCATTAACAAAATCAAACATTTTAAACGGGAGTGGGAAATTTGAAGCACAAAAACAGTTTCTTGCTAATCTTGAAGATTCAATCAACTCAGTGGTTGATCTCCCATCTAGCATACAACGCTATCAAGACGTTTTAAGATATGCCAGATCAAAAGTTGACTTTGTAGTTTTCATCGGGTTATACATGTTACCATCTGACCTTCAATTACAAATGGGTACAATAACAAATTATAATAATGAAATAGTTGTTGCAGGTGTTGGTCAGAAATTAGGACTCAACCAATTTGTAAACTTAGGAGCAACAACCACACATGCACAGTCATTAAAATCATTACAGACACCTCCGGTAACACCCCCGGCCCCAACACCGGCACCCATACAAGCAGTACAGTCAGCCCCGGATCCATCACCAACCCCTGACACACATGAGTCAGAGAGAACTGCATTGGTCTACCGGGATTAGGGGTTTTACTTCTTTACCTGTTTCATTAAATATCCTATAATTAACCCTCCGACTGTCACCAAAAAGACCCATACATGCTCTGCCATAAACCCTACTACCTTTGCCGCTGTAGTGATAAGCCAACTGACAACTGTGCCTATTATACCAGGCAAAGCGTCCATTGCTTTCACAGCCAATTTCTTAAGCAAGTCTGATATGTGAGACAGTTGTTTCTTTACCCATGACTGTAAATCTTTTGGGTCAGTGGGAGCTGGGGTTGGTGGAGGGGCGCTACCCCCACCACCACCAACCCCGGAAACACAGCTAACACAACAGTACTGATAATAAATCCAAGAGCATAATTAAACTGGCAATTGTGATACCCTGTTCTCTGAAAAGTGTTTTCAATTTCTCAGCCAGAGTTGTGTCTTCGTGAAGTATTTTCTGAATAGTTTCTCTAATCCTGTTGACCTGTTTTCAGTTTTTCTCTTCCAATACTAATCGTTTCTAATCGTCCTGATCTTTCTATCTGCAAATCATTTAATCTGTGTTGGATTCTTTCTTTCATTTCTGTGTCATGATTCCCATTATCTGCGGTAGCCAGTTTCTCTTTTTCATGTTCTATGTGTTTATCAAGCTCACCCAGTTTGGCTACATTATTCACCATCTCACCTCTTATCGTCTGCAGTGATTTATCCAAGCCCATAATCTCTCGCATTGACAAAGGTGGATCATCTATTGTTTTCATAACGTCATTTATTTGCCCTTCAGTAAATGAGGTTTGTTGTATCACTGTGTTTGCTATTTCTGGTAGGCTTGTTACTGGTGCCATTTCAATTTCTTGCCCTGTTGGCAACTTTGTTTGCGTGCCGTGAAGCACAGTAGCAAGTCTTGGCGCAAGCGTTGGTAACATTTTACTACTACCAACACCAAGGTAACGCTGCAGTGCTGCCTCACCACCACCTACATCAGTTTTAATTGTACTTAAAGCCCTAAACTTAGAAGGGTTGTTTTTATGGGTTAGATACACTTTACCTCCGTCTGTATTTACAAATAAGTGACCTTTTTATATTCAAACTGATTAAAATCTATTACATCTGGGCGCACACCAACACTGTCATAAAATGAGTTTACTTTGTCTTTTAACAGTTCATGATACATACTACTAGTTACCATTCCAGTCATATCTGTCATATCTGTGATACTGGTATCTGAGGCATCTGTGACATCCATTTCAAAATCTTCATGACCAAATCATTGTTTTATTAATTTAATATTTTTTATTGTGCATAATAAAAATGACACAGTCTTACGGATCAAAGTTAGACCCATATAGAAAACTGCGTGTTAAGGGCATTAGACAATCAATTGTCATCACAAATAATCCAAGTACCATAGACCAGAACCAAACACTCACAATCAAGTTTCGAAACTTAGGTCCCAGTGAAGTTATTGTTCCTGGCACTGCACGCCTTGCATTTAATATCGAACTATCATCAGACGCAGACGTAAACAGAACTCTAGTTAACAATTTAGGCAGAGCAATTATTAGAACTATTAAAGTAAAACTTGAAGGACAGGAAGTGTTTAGTCTTGATGATGCTGATGTGTTTTACTGTTACAAAGATCTTTGGCTCACAAGAGAAGAACGAGAGGATCGTATTTACCAAGGCATACAGTCTGATAATGTTGGTAAACTTCGAATCGACGCCGGAGACAAAACAACCACAGCAGCCAAGGACGTTATAATGGCAGAAACATATGGAACTAGGTTTTACATACCACTTGAGTTTGAAATCCTGACAGCACATTTGCCTTATTACCAAGGAGCACTGAATGACTGTCTGAGCTTGGAACTAACTTTCAATGACTACTCCAAAATTATAAAATCATCTGATCTCAATGCAACATACAAGATCTCTAACATATCTTTGGAATATGAAACTGTCACACATACCGAACTAGCTAGACTCATACAAAATCAGTACCAGTCAAGACTACCAATTTATTATGACAGGGTGATTAGACATAGTTTAATGCATAAAGATAAAAGCGACCCAATATGGAACATAAACTTGAACACTCCTGCCAGGTCACTGAAAGGCATTCTTATGTTGTTTGTTGAACCTGCGGCTCCATACAAAAGAGATTCAGAAAAATTCTACAATCCAAAGATTACACATTTGTCTTGCACAATCGAAGGCCGTCCAAACCAAGTGTACGCTTCTGGAATGTTACCTTATCAGCACTATGATGAGATGGATGGCTTTGAGGGTCTCTTCAGCGGTGGGCGGTTCGTCCAATTCAACCTTTACTGGGAGGTGTGGGATTTGTAGGACGACTGCTTCTTGAACAGTGCGCTCAGCGCTGAAGAGGCTCTGAAAGTATTCCGACCAGCGGTTCAAGATGGAGGTATTATCTGTGAGGAGTGCCTGGCCGTTCGCGCTTCGCAGGGGACTTTGTACCAGGTGCCTGGGGCCATACACTGCTTTCAGTGCTTCGTAGAAACCCCTGTAGTCACCATTGTCAGCGCAAAGCTGGGTCCTCTGTGCAAGTCTGGTCCACCACTCATTCTGGAGATCTCTGAGCTTGCGCTGGAGACTGCTGCAGACGAGGCGGAAGGCAGACTTCTTCACAGGGCAGGAAGGCTGGGCTAGGTGAGCCTGATGGGCGGCTCTTTTTTTTGCTAGGTGTTCCTGGATCTCTACATCGTTTTCGTCAAACCAGTCTTTGTTCTTCTTTCTGGCGAAACCCAAGACTTCTGCAGAGGATTTTGCAATAGCAGTTTTTAGTTGTTCCCAAAGTGTTTCAGGGGAGGAGTCTACTGGGTCCGCTGTGTCTTTGAGCCTGCGCTGTAAATCTGTCTGAAAGGCAGCTTTCACATCATCACGCTGAAGGCTGGCAACATCAAGCTTTTTCTTGGGGGGCCCCCATTTCTTGGGTTTTGGCTTGAAGTGGAGCCTGAGTTTGCAGCGGACAAGGCGGTGGTCAGTGTGGCACTCTGCGCTGGGCATCACTCTGGTGAGGAGGACGTCACTGCGGTCCCTCTGACGCACTAGGACATAGTCGATAAGGTGCCAGTGTTTGGAGCGAGGATGCATCCAGGTGGTCTTTCGACTGTCCTTTTGCTGAAAAGTAGTGTTGGTGATGACCAGTTGCTGCTCCGCACAGAACTCCAACAGTAGGCGGCCATTGTCATTGCAGTTCCCCACGCCATGCTTGCCGAGGACTCCTTTCCAGGCTTCAGAGTCCTGGCCCACTCTGGCGTTGAAGTCGCCAAGGATGATGACTTTGTCGTCTGCTGGGGTACTCTGTAGGAGGCTGCGCAGGTCAGTGTAAAACTTGTCCTTTTCAGCAGGCTCTGCCAGGAGGGTTGGGGAGTACACACTGAGAAGGGTGACGTGTTGCTGGTGTCTCAGTGGGAGGCGCATGGACATGATGCGATCTGAGTGGCCCGTTGGTAGGTTTTCCAGCTTAGTCGCAATGGATGTCTTGACCATGAAACCCACGCCTGAGAGCCGTCTTTCTGATGCAGGCCTGCCTGACCAGTAGAGGGTGTACCCAGCACCAAGTTCTTGGAGGCTGCCTTCGTCCGGAAGGCGTACTTCGCTGAGCGCGGCGATGTCGATGTTTAACCTCCGCAATTCATGGGCAATGAGGGCTCAAGAGTGGCAAAGCAGCAGGCATTGATGGAATACCGCCAGAGATCTGGAAACATGGAGGCACAGCACTGCAGAACAAGCTCCATGACCTCTTTCTCTGCTGCTGGGAGGAAGGAACACTACCAAAAGATCTCCGTGATGCAGTCGTTATCACCCTGTACAAGAACAAAGGCGAGAAGTCTGACTGTTCCAACTACCGGGGAATTACCCTGCTGTCCATTGCTGGGAAAATCCTTGCAAGGCTGCTCCTGAATCGGCTGGTACCTGCCATCGCTGAAGACCAACTCCCAGAGGGCCAGTGTGGCTTCAGAGCAAACAGGAGCACCACCGATATGGTCTTCGTGCTGAGACAGCTACAGGAGAAGTGCCGCGAGCAGAACAAAGGGCTGTACGTAACGTTTGTCGACCTAACAAAAGCGTCCGACACTGTGAGCAGGCAAGGCATGTGGCAGATCCTGGAGCGACTTGGCTGTCCCCCAAAGTTCCTCAACATGATTGTCCAGCTACACGAGGACCAGCAAGGCCAGGTCAGACTCAACAATGACCTCTCAGAACCATTCCCTATTCTCAACGGTGTAAAGCAGGGCTGCGTGCTGGCACCGACCCTCTTCACCATCTTTTTTAGCATGATGTTGAAGCAGGCCACAGTGGACCTCGATGATGACGATGCAGTGTACATCAGGTATCGTCTCGATGGCAGCCTGTTTAACCTCAGACGACTGCAGGCCCACACGAAAACCCTAGACCAACTGATTCGCGAGCTGCTTTTTGCTGATGATGCTGCCCTCGTTGCACACACAGAGAGAGCCCTGCAGCGCATCACGTCTTGCTTCGCAGATGCTGCCCAGCTCTTTGGACTCGAGGTCAGTCTTAAAAAGACAGAGGTCCTCCATCAGCCGGCACCCAAGACAGTGTACCGCCCTCCTCACATCACCATCGGCGAGTCTGAACTAAAGTCAGTGCACCAGTTTACTTACCTTGGCTGCATTATCACGTCGGACGCCAAGCTGGACAAGGAGCTTGACAGCAGGCTGGCAAAAGCGAACAGCGCTTTCGGGCGACTTTTCAAGCGGGTGTGGCACAATCAGCAGCTGAAAACAGGCACCAAGATCAGCGTGTACAGAGCTGTGGTCCTCACCACCCTGCTGTATGGTTCCGAGTCCTGGGCCCTCTACCGCAGCCAACTACGACTCCTCGAACGCTTCCACCAGCGCTGCCTGCGTACCATCCTGGGCATTCACTGGAGTGACTATGTCACCAACGTCGAGGTCCTTGAACGGGCTGAAACTGTGAGCATCGAGGCTTTGCTGCTGCGGACACAGCTCCGCTGGGCGGGGCATGTCTCCAGGATGGAGGATCATCGCCTACCAAAGATCACCCTGTTCGGCGAGCTTGCTACTGGACACCGTGACAGAGGGGCACCAAAGAAGAGATACAAAGACGGTCTCAAGAAGTCACTTAGTGCCTGCCAAATCGACCACCACCAGTGGTCTTCGCTTGCTGCGGACCGTGACACCTGGCGCTCCACCATTTACAAGGCAGCTGTCTCCTTTGAGGACTCTCACAGAGCTAGCCTTAAGGACAAGCGGCTCAGGAGAAAAAACAGAGATGCCGCAGCTCAGAACCCTGGCCATACCTTCCCCTGCAGCCACTGCGGTCGAACCTGCCTGTCTCGGATTGGCCTCCGCAGCCACGAACAAGCCTGCAGACGTCGTGGGCAACTCCTATAAAATCTTCGTTCGCGAAGTCAAGCCAAGAGACTATGATGAGATCACAAAGTATTTTGCAGGTGGAAGGATTAGAGATAAACCTGCAAACATTGCGTGTAAAGATTTACATTTGTATGACGTAAGGATTGGTCAATACCTTACAAATAAATATGCTCTTTGGTTAGACCTTCGTAGTACAGATGATGACTACCTTCATGGGTCAGGTCGTACTGTTGAAAACGGCAGTGATGGAATAACAATCCAGATACAAAAAAAGGTTGAAACCGCTGCAGCAGTAAATATATATTTGTATCTGATTTATGATGCACAACTGAACATACAAGAGTGCAGACTAAGTGGTCACTTGTATTAAAATTATATTGTATATTAAAGTGAACTTGATGACACTCGACCCACACTGTGGTTTGTTTTGTGGTGCCACAGGGTGTGGTAAAACTGAATTTGTTCTTGACTTATTACAAACAAGATACATCCACCATTTTGAAAACATAGTAATATTTTGTCCTACAATCAAACACAACAAAGCTTATCACAACCGTTTATTCATTTGGACTGACAGCAACATTTATTTAGTCGACCCTGAGAAAAAACTGAATGACTACCTGCAGTATTTTTACAAGCAAATTGAAGGACAACCAACTTTGTTTATAGTTGATGATTGCTCTGCAGAGAAGACATTGTCAAAAAGAGAAACACTTTAGCAGAACTTGCTTTCAGTGGCAGACATGCAAATGTAAGTGTATGGATCCTCACTCAAAAATATAATGCTGTACTGAAAGATTTTCGAGAACAGTTAAAGTTTATCTGTTTGTTTTACTGTAAGGATCGTGACAGCTTTGAAGACTGCCTCAGAGAGAACAATTAGATACCAAATAAACAAGAATGGGATGATGTGAAAAATAAACTGAAATCAACTAAACATCTAAAGCTGATTTTAAAGACAGATCAGCCCACAGGGTATGGGTTAGTAAATTAATTTAGTCTTTTGTTTTGTCTAATAAAAATGACAGATGGACAAATCATACAAGTGCTTGATATCTCACACTGATTCAAAGATGTTGAGCACTTTACCGACAATATCATCATCCAAACAGACTCACATAAGCTTTTCAGCACCAGTGGAGATATATGCAACATATAGTGTGACTTTGGATTATGTTGATGAGCTTTCAAATGTGGAGCGCATGACAATTGATTTAAAGATGCCTACTTTTAAAGTTAATGATAATGACCGCTTGCTCTGGCTAGAAGAACTTTGTTATAGCATATTTAAACAACTGCGCAAACTAAATGTTTATATTAACAGTGTTACAGTTAATAAAGTGGTATTGCACATGCAGTGCCAGCATAGTCAGCGTTAATATTTTTTATTTTATTATTTTGTCGGACAAATAAAAATGACGGACAATGTTCAAAACCCATCAAGCTCATCAGGTTTAAGAAACGTGTTTCACACAACAGACTTGCCTATATCTAATAGTAACAATGTTTATGAATCAATAGAAAACTCTTTTTCTGTCATACAACATAATCTTCTTACAGGCAGTGTAAAGATACAAGTTGTTGCTAAAATAGAATTTACTAGAGTAGACAGTGAAGTGATTGTATCGTATATCTCACCAAGTCAACACACAGTTAACACAAGAAGAGAATTAGAGAACGTGTTTAGAGACAGGCTATTACCTGACTTCCTCCAAGCAATTGACAGTGCAAAAATGAAGGGGTCTGGTTGGCATGAAGGTCATGTACATGAACTACAATTAAAACAGTCAAGGTATCATCCTATATTAGGTAAATCATGGTTACCACTGCCAACAGAAGTTGCAAACAAAAAAAAAAAAACCAGAACAATGACTACCATTGTTTCATGTGGTGTGTGCTTGCTAAACGACACTTTGTAAAATCAAAACCTGAACGTGTATCTAACTACACCAAATTTGTAAATGAACTCAACTTCAGTGGTATTGATTTCCCTGTTAAAATAGAAGACATAGACTTGTTTGAAAAACTAAATCCTGGTATATCTGTAAATGTGTTTGTGTGGGATAATGAGTCTGTTGACAAGTTACAACCCATTAGAGTATCACCACTTGCTCCAACATATGGACAGTCAGAAGATAAACATGTTGACATGTTATTAATTGGCCCTGCCGGTGATGACAATAACTTCCACTACACAATTATCAGGAGTATGTTACGTCTAAATCATAATCATGTATCAAAATATGGTAGGAAACAGGAAGTGTGTAAAAGATGTTTACAAAGATTCTCCTCTATTGCAGTAGCACATAAATATGTTTCACATTGTAGATCAGCTGATGATATACAAATTGTACTTAAGTTCCCAGATCCTGCTAGTCAAGTGTGTTTTAAGAACTATGGAAATCAGCAAAAGGTACCATTTGTAGTGTATGCTGATTTTGAATCACTGGTTGTACCATATGAAGGTCCTGTTCCAGTCATTACCAAAGACTATAAAGTTGAGTGACCAAGTGGTGTGTTCTTTCGGATACATTATTGTTAGGTCAGATGGGCAGCATTCAGAACCTGTTATCTACAGAGGGGAAAATGCAGCATGTCTCTTTTTAACAGAAATGAGACATCTATATAGTCAGGTAGTACAATATCTCACAACAAGTCAGATGCCTTTGGTGATGACAGAAAAAGACAAACTGAAATTTGATACAGCTGTGACATGTTGGATTTGTGAACAACCTTTAGGAGATGTCAAAGTTCGTGACCATGATCACATAACTGGGCGTTACAGAGGTGCCACACGTAACAAATGTAACCTGTTATTAAAAATAGATCCTAAGACATATAAGTTGCCAATCTTTTTTCACAATCTCAAGGGATATGATTCACACATTATCATGCAGGCTGTGGACAAGTCTTACAAAAACATTAGTTGTATAGCGCAGACAACTGAAAAATACTTGACTTTTAGGTTAGACAAATTAGCATTTTATGACTCTATGCAACATTTGTCTTTAGGTCTTGCTAGTCTGGCTTACTGAGTATCCAATAACAAGTAAATATTTTGAGCCAGACTTGATTAAGAAAGGTGTGTATCCGTACGAGTACATCAGTGAGTGGGTTGTGTTTAAAGAAAGGAGACTGCCACCAAAAAAGAAATTTTATCCTACACTTAATGGTAAAGGTATTTCTGACTCTGATTACCAGCATGCTCTTGATGCATGGGGTCAACTAGGGTGTCAGACAATTGGTGACTATCATGACCAGTACTTGAAAGCTGACGTTTGTTTGCTAGCAGATGTATTTGAAAGTTACCATGAGAAGGGTTTGTTACACTGCAGTCTTGACCCGGCTTGCTACATAACTAGTCCTGGCATGACATGGGATGCATTTTTGAAATTGTCTGATCGTACGATGGGTGAAATGGTGGAACATGGATTGAGGGGTGGAATTAGTATTGCAGCAAACAATTATGCCAGAGCCAACAATAAATATCTGGAGGGTCATGGTGACCTTAGCTATGACCCCTCAAGGTCATCTAATTATATCCTGTACATAGACGCTAACAATTTGTATGGATACGCGATGTGTGAGTTATTGCCCTTGAAAAACTTTTGTCTGTATGATTTGTCACAGTATGATGTAACACAGTCAGGGTTAAACAAACAATATTATGAATCTTGTCCAGAATGACGCGAAGGGTTGGATCTTTGAAGTAGACCTGGAGTACCCATACCATCTACACGATTTCCATAATGATTATCCCTTAGCAGTTGAGAAAATGAGTATGACAGGGAAAGAAAGAAGTCACTAAACTTGTACCAAATCTGAGTGACAAATTCAATTACGCTTGCCACTATCGCTTGTTACAGTTTTACATCAGACATGGGTTAGTACTAAAGAAAGTTCACAGAGGCATTCAATTTGATCAGAGTGCTTTCATGAAAGATTACATAATGAAGAACACAACCCTTTGTGCGAGGGATGGTAACACTGCATTTGACAAAGACTTCCTTAAACTTATGAACAATGCCTGTTTTGGCAAGACTATGGAAAATCCTCATCACCGCAAAGATGTGAGACTTGTTACAACTGAATCGGGTGCAATTAAACTTACAGGTAAGCCTCAGTACACAGGGTACAAGGAGTTTCATTCATCATTGTGTGCTGTGTCACTCAAAAAAAAAAAAAGATTGTCAAACTGGACAAGCCAGTGTTTATTGGTATGGCAATACTTGAGTTGTCAAAATTGCTGATGCTTGAATTTTACTATGATTATTTTAAACCAAAATCCTGAGTGTCGTCTGTTATACACTGACACTGATTCTATGATCATTGATGTGCCTACTGAAGACTTTTATGTAGACATGAAAACAGTACTACACATGTATGACACGTCTGATTACCCTAAGGACCATAAATTATATAGCACACAAAACAAGAAAGTGCCTGGTAAGTTTAAAGACGAACTGAATGGTGTGCCTATAGTTGAGTATGTTGGACTGAGATCAAAAATGTATTCTATACTGCACCAAAAAGGTAGTCAGTCGAAAGCCAAAGGAATAAAAAAAAAATAAAAAAAAAAAGCAATAAAAAATAAAGACATCCGTCATGAACATTATAAGCAAGTGTTAGATGGGGCATTAATGCCTGATTATCCAAACAAGTCACTGAGATCAAACAAACACAATCTTGAAATGATTCAAACAAATAAGAAGTCACTTGCATTTGCGGACACAATTGTTGAATTTGCAACGCATTGAGTCGAATCCACGCGCGCCACTGTCCGCCAGATTGCCCAAGGGACAGGAAAGCTTTTGGCGCCCAGAATTATCTGTTAGTAGAAATGACTTCTAAAGGTTAGCAGACAGGTGGCCCTTATAGGCAGGTGACCATTAGGCAGGTTTGACTGTAGTAGTAGTACTAGTAGAATTTAGCAATAGAAGTAAAATTTGTCGTTACAGTACATGTTCTAGCACTAGGTTTAGTATTAGCCTGTGTTCAAGCTCAGTTTTAATTTATTTACATGTTGTAATATAAATGGGTACTTAAACACTCTCTACATCAACTGTGGCAGCTGCGCTCGGTGCACTGGACACTAAAACATTAAGAACAAGGGAGGAGTACAAACTGTACAAGACCGTTCATGGTGTCTCAAGTCAAGACTGAGTTTTCTTGATACCAACTGAGAGAGAGATTATGCACATCCTTATATACAAACATGTCTGTCATTCTTCCTCAGGCGAATCTGTGATTTTGCTGGACATATAAATGCCTCAGGCGGAACAAACTGCAGGTGAGTCTGTGATCTGTGGAGGCGAAGCGGAGACAGCAAGGGCACTTTTTTGTGGCTGGGCAGCAGATGCTGAAGAAGACTCGGATCAGACTACATTTACACAGCAATCTTCAGTAAAGCGTACGTAGATTTGGTTTTCAAACTGTCCTTTCCATGCAACAGAAAGTTTCAATGACATTACCGAGTTTGAGATTATGAACATCTATATACCAAACATATATGTTAATCTTCCTCATGTGACTTGCGTGACTCTGTGATCTTGCTGGACAAACGCACGCCTCAGAAGGTGGAAATCCCCCTCCATAATGCCGAACCGTCTCAAGTGGACTGTGATCGGGGCAGTGGGAAACAGTCATCTACTTCTTCTATACACACATTTAAAAAATGCATTCAAACTTGTCTCAAACGGTCACCCTATATGTTTTGATACCTTTCTTTTTTAATTTTATGTGTAGCATACATAAGTGCAAGAATCAAAATTAGGCATAGTGATGATGGTTTTGCTCTACCCTGCCATTGCTCTCAATATCTATTATCTCCAGTGGTCCCATAGGCCTCAAAACTGGCAGTCAACATTGACGCACTAATACAAATTCTAAGGGTCATTTCACAATTTTTAAGGGTCAAATCAAAATTGATCAGACAGCTTTTCTAAACAGTAACTGTAAAGTGCATACAATTAGTGAATTACTTACATATATGGTTAAACTCCATCCTTTTTTGTGAAGAATATCACGTTTATTGATAGCTTATCATTACTGTATTATGTGTTATTATATTTCCTTTTAATTATTTCTCATTTAAAATTCTGAATATATATCCTTAAATCTGTTCACTCTGTCAATTTAATTAGTACTTCATATTGCGAATGGCATTGTTCAATGAAAATGCAATTTACCATTAATCGCTATTTTAAAAAAATATAATCGCTCGATTAATCGCGGTTACAAAAATTAATGATTAATAATTAATCGTTTACATTTGATATCACAGCACATAAACGGTTTTACTCTTTAATTTAAAAGACATGCACTCCCAACAGTAATGATAAACTGTCAACAAACATTATTCGTTCACAAAAAGTTGCGGCGGAGTTTCTGTCTTTAACCGTACTTATACACAGAAATGATGGCAAAACAATAATGCAACGCATTCATTCCAAATGAATTATTTGCTCCTGAGGCGCGAACACAAAGTTTACAACAAAGTTGTTTGTCTACATGCTCGCACCAGTTAAATTTTGCCAACCATCGATCATTGAATTTGCGCTTCACTACTTTCATTTCCGTTTTCTGGCCTTGCGGCAATTCAGTTGATCTCTTTTCGGTTCCATCTCTTACCACACTACTTGCTTGGGTATGACAGACTGAAACTGAGTCTCAGAGCGTGTCTTCGTCAGCCACATGTATAAGGACATGTTTGCGCAAAATAATGGCTAGGGAAACAACTACTAAACTATGTCAGCGGAAGTATAAAATCGTCGTCTGCTGTCAATACCGACCATTGCTGTAAGGTCACGAAAAATGACGATGTCTTGACAGAGGAAAACGTGTGCGTCATAAAGACGCACTGATCTGAAATCTCTGCGTCATTTCTGTACTTTTATGCGTAAATTACGCGCTGCAGTGCGTTATGGGAAACTCTGTATCTCTCTTTTTTTTCTGTTTGAAACCAGGAAAGTCCATCCACAAGAAAAGCTTCCTCAAGAGGAGAAGGTACGACACAACTGTGCTTCCAAATGATGAGCTGTGGAACCAGTACCTACAAAGTGAAATAAAAAAATAAAAAAAAAATGAATCCATGGCAGCATATTATGCTGAGAAGTTAAAAAAATGAAAGCTGATTAGGGAGTGTGTTTCGCTCTATTTCGCTCAAATGTGTTTTTATTCGAAGACAATTTCTCTTGTGTCTGAAGTGTCTATGAGTCTCTTTTCTACTGGAGCAGTGCACTCTTCTGGATGAAATAAATTAAAATGAAGTTGTTAGACTAGACTGTGTTTTTTTTTCTTCTTTTTTTTTAAATGTTAAGTGTGTGTGTTTTAACAGCATATTCATGTCATGTCATTCTACTATCACAGGGGTATTGCTGGCTTGGTTGGTGATGCTGTTGCATGCAGTAGGCTCTGTGCTATTTTTTCTCTCTTTCCTTTAAATGTTGACTTTCCGAACCAAGTAGCGGAAAAATTGTTCAAACACAGCAGGTGAATTGCACTTTTTTTTATGTTATTATTGAATAGGGATTACATCGAATCCTCTGTCATCCTTCCATTTCACAAATTTTTCATTCACACACACAATCATCACTCATCATATCAATTTTATTTGCAGATAATTACTGAAGTCCTTCATGAAAAAGATACCGGTACTTGATACATACATATTTCAAACCTCGGAACAAAATTGCCACCTTGAATTTAAAAACGTATGTTCTGAACATGCAACTGTTTACAATGTACAGCTACACAAAATAAATCTGACATTGGAAATTGTGTCAAGATAATTTTCTAAACGAAATTTGAACAAATGAGGCAATACATTTTGAAGAAAATATTTCATAATTTGTTAGTTTTTCTTCTCTTCTCCAAAGCTTAGTAGGCATAAACAGAATGGAAAAAAGTTCCAATTTTCAAATGTCATTGATTACTATTTCATTATGTGAAATACTGTTTCTATCATTTGGGCATGGATAGTAAAGTTATCATAAAATACATTTCTTTTTAAATAAGAAAATCATTGTGCGATACATAATCCTTATCGGCTTATGATCAATAATTATTATGATGTTTAATTTAACAAGGAGTTATGGTGCAAACAATAATCGTGTAAAATATATATAAAAAATATATCAATGTGCGATACATTTGTGTGCTATTATTTTTATTTATTTTTGAAAAGAAAAAAGGAGGATATCCTCTTTTATTCTGTACTTCACCAGACACTGTGCAAAAAAAATATATATATATATATATATATAAATCAGATATTGACGCTACCGCCAATCTGCCATCAGCTTCTGCTGACAATGTTCTGTTGGTTACACATAGACACTAACTTGCATTGGTGGTTACATGCAGAAAAAGCGATTGACAACTCGTTGTCTTGCAGCTTTGCCAGCTGCTGTCCTCTGCCTCTCAGTGGCATCATCTGGTGCATCAGGCACATCATGTTCACTGTCACTGTCAGATGCACTGTCACCTTCACTACCTGATTCGTCAGAGTCATCATCAAAGTCAGATTCATCGCAGTCATCATCATGCACATTTTGCAGTCTGGCCATGTTGCTGAGCATGAAGCAGACAGTGATGACCTGATAGGCCTTGTCTGGTTGCAGCCGGTCCCCGTAGACAATGCCAGCGTCGTTTGGCCACACCTGTAGACAAAGTTACAAAGGAGACACACTGGTATTAAAACTCTTTGCTTTTGCCACGTTTATTGGTGATAGTTGCATGTATGCAGCCTCATTTTACACATTTCCCATTACGTGGTTAGCTGCAATCCATATTTGAGAAGAACAGATAATGTTGCATAAACAATACTTCATCACTTGTTCTGAGAACAAAAAATAGGCATCGTACACTCTCAAAGACAACAACAACAACAATAAATAAATAAATAAAAAAACAACTAAAGAAACAAACCACAGATTTGTTCATAAGCAGCAGCAAGATTGAAGAAATGTATAGAAAAGTGATCTCTAGATTAACATTATTTCCCTCAAATTCCACAATATGGCTAGTCTCCATCCCATTAGACTCACTGCACATACAGGATCCCATCACAGCAAGGGGATTTCCCAGTTACAGGTTCCCTCTAAAGTCAAACCTGTATTAACAGTCACCCTGACTCTTTTTTATAACAAAATTAAATTCATGTGATTACCTATCGCTCTTTCCACAGAATTCCTTGTAGACATGTGCGACGCGTTGAAAAGTTCTTCACTCTCTAATGGCGTCAGCAATCATTCTCTCATCATGTAGCCACTGAAAGCCTTCCAGAGGTCGAGGGAATGCCCCGAAAGCATTAAACAGTGCAGATTCCCTCAAAACGTTGGAATCGTGCACGCTCCCTGGCCAGTTGTAAAAAGCAAGACCGGTCCCACCCAGGTATGCATCCGGTCACTCTGGTCCCGACGCCTCAAAATGTCCGAGCAGAAGAATGTGAAGCACTCGGGGGCGTTTCGATCGGTATTCGTAGTAACTACAGGCTCCGATTTACTCATCAGGGAACCGGCCTACCATTCTCAGTCCATTTCTTGGTGTCTTCCTCTAAGTGTGTCGCATTTAATTCCTTACAGTCCATGTCCGTGTAGTCCATGCATGTAACTGTAGTCCTGACGCGGCATTATTGATGTCCAGTATGGTCGCTTTCAAACCCTTGCAGTCTTCCTGACGCGGTGTTATTGATGTCTAGTATGAACGCTTTCAAATCCTTGCAGTATTCCTGATGCGGTGTTATTGATGTCAAGTATGATCGCTTCAAATCCTTGCAGGGTCCAGTCTTGTGTCGGAATCCAGTTGTATCGCCGCGTCTTCTGTTCCCTCGGCGCTTGTGCCTGTCAGTTCCAAGGTCATTTCCTGCTCAGCGGGGTTTAGCCGCGATAAGACATAAGGAACCGTTGGGCGGAGTTTGCGTGTATAGACGTGGGAGTCATATTCTTTGTTTATTAATCCGTCCGTTTTGACGGATCAATCCCAGACTTAGTGTCGTTGTTGTTGTTGTTGATTCTCCGTGTATTCGTGTTTGTAGACGATGCCGGTTGTTTGTGTGGCTGTGTTGCTTTCCATTCGACAGACTAGTGTTTCTAGTATTGTCCTCTGTGTAGGTGGTACGCAGTGTTGCTGTGGTGCATATCTCACAGTTGATGCTTTAAAATCAGCTTAAGTTATGTTGTAGCTGTTGCTGCTGTTTTGGTGTGGCGGTTGTCGTTTCGTTGATTGCTGTTGTTGCCGTTGGCTTGTTGGGCCGCCTGAATTGTATACCATTTTGGTGGTAGGTGCCGGGTTTTGTCGTTGTAGAAGGGCCTTCAATTCTTCGAGTGCTTCACAGAATAGTTGGCCTCGCTTGTTGCGAGCGTTTCAGTCCTCCTTTCACTTTTGTGCGCTTTAGAACGAGTTCTTACCAGTGTTGCCTGGTGTTGTAGATTAAAGTTGGTGCTGCGTTGTTTTGTGGTCGATGTCCGTTTCCTCTATTCTTAATCCGTGTTGTAGACAAAGTAGCTTGCCTTTCTCGTTGGCGGGAGGTAAGTCTTTTAGCAAACAGTATGACGTCATAGCGTGTAGCGATTCATGACAGATGTCACTTCAGTAGAGGGTTTTGCCGTGGGGGGCTGCAGGGCCGATTGTTGGCCTCGGTTGAGTAGCTGGCTCACACGTGTCTTGTTAAAGCAGTAGAAAAGAGGCGCTCTCTGCTTTGTTGAATCAGTGTTCCGATCCCCTCAGGACGGTGAGACTGAGGTTGGGGGTTGTGTGCATTGAAGCGTGGCCACTCCTAACGGTGCGCGCGTGGGGCCGATCAGTAGAGGTGGCGTCATCCTGATTGCATCATCACTCTGGCGAAGTGAAGATGAGTGATGGTGGGCCGCTGTATTACGCTTAGTCCCTTCGTGTGTTTGTCGATTCAATTTTGATGGTCCAGTAGAGCAATAAAGATGCGATATTTTTCCTGTTCGCACAGTCCGAGTGAAAGGAGAATGAGATGGGCATATTATGCCAGGATTTGAAAGCGAGGCGTAGGTGAAACCAAAGTGACTGGTTTTGCACATTGCTGAGGATAGCAAACAACCATAAAAAAATCGGGTGGCTATTCACGGGTCCTAATCAGGTCGGTGCTACGCACCTTCAGATCAGTTGTAAAAATGGGTCACATTGAAATTAATGAAATTATCACAAATGTTAATGCTCAATATGCATATTTTGTTAAGAAAACTGGCAACAAACATATTTAATCAGAGGAGCAATTGTTCCTAGCTTGTGGACTACTATTCATTGCATTTGTGTTGTTATCTGAAGAAGAGCATAGCTCGAAAATTCATGTCTTGTATTGTTAAATAATTAAAAGTATCTTTGATAATTTTTTGTTGTGTTTATGGTTTTAATTACAGCAAGCTTAAAATTTAATTTGAGTAAGACCAACATTTGAGCTGATTTAATGTTAACATACAACTTTACTCACACCTATCGGTATTTGATTCCAGTGAGTAAATGAGACGAGAGAGAGAGACATGACTTGCAGTAGCGCACTATTTATGAGTATGATCACTATCATTCAGTCAATGTTGACGTGCCTCTTAAGATTACGTATACCATAATTAACGAAGACGGCAACCGCCGAAAGCTTATAGACTTGATTTCAATCCATCTGTTAAATTTCCCTTTTCTGTTATTTTCTGTTAATTTAAAAAAACAATGTGATTGCAAAATTTTCGAAAGTTACCTGCATGGATGCGTTCAACACTCCTTTGCGATTCGCCACATCCACTTCGTCTTTTACCGCATCAATTATATCAAAAATCTGTTGACGCGTAAATCTAAAACCTCTTGTGCAGCTTTACGTCGTCGTAGTGGTCCAAAGTTCTATACCTGAAAATGCGGTCCCTCCTTCTCAATTGTGCTCGATGAATAGCCAGCAGTAAGGGCGCAGCCATCTTGGAATACGACTTAAAACGGGACTTTAGCTAAGTTGGAGGAGGGGTGTTGTGCCTATAACTTACGGGCCCTTAGATGACGTCAATCGGGACAACAAGTGCTTCATGAATCCCATTGGAACCGCTTTTCCGGGTCGGTAGGAAACAACAGACCGATAGATACCTAAAAGTCCCGATTTCGGAGCGTCTCACGATGAATGTACAGATGGTTTCTGATCAGACCGCAATATTCAGATCTTACAACAGACGAAAGACGTGAGATTCCTGAATCTAAATAGTTCATTTCTACGGTGCTCTATTGCGCGCTGAATGCAGAACTTCGGTTTTCTATGAATGCACACTTCTGCTCCAAGGTCAAACAGTTCACAAACAAATCATAAAAATCTTCGATCTCGCCCTTTGTAGCTTTGGTTTTTGCACCTCATGCTTTGCCAAATCGTTAGAGCGTTAATTACCTGCGAAAATTCGCAACTCCTTTCGAAACGACTCACGGCTGCAAATGATGTTTGTGCTATTCTAGACACGGGTAGTTACGGTTTCCTGTATATTACGATTATACACCGGTTGTTCAGTCTCACACTGTCTGGCATGTTGACAAAACTCCTCTGCGGATTTATCTAAACAACGCGTTTTTGCATGTAATCCGCCAAAGAAAAAAAAAAAAAAACACACACACACACAAGGTGCGAGTTGTATCCGACACGAAGTTAGCCGCATTTTAAGTTTGGTGCCCCTGTGCATGTGGCTCCCAGTACTAATTACAGAAATGATGGCTGCACGTGCAGGCTAGTTCACGTTATCACTGATCAATGTGTATTGAGCAGCCTATTGTTTGAAGTGATCAGTGGTGGCATCATCCATGATGTCTGTGTGCATTTGGCCACTGGTACTGTTTACAAAAGTGCTGTTTACAGAACTAGTGGCTGCGTATGCATATTAGTTCTGCTATTGTTATCAGGTGTAGCCTCATCTCTAAGTTTTGGTGCCCCTGTGCATTAGGTTAACAGTACTTTTCACAGAACTGATGGCTGTGTATGCAGTGTGATTAACTGTACACATGAGATTTGTAGGCGGGCAGCTAAAATACAGGCAGTCAATACAAGCCACTTTCTTAAACTCAAGTCTATATATAGGTTTTACAGTCCACTAATGCCCATCAGTATACAATTGTGCATGTCTTTGGGGGGTGTTCTGCGGTTTTGTGTGTGTATGTGGGGTGGGGTGGGGTTGGGTGCGGGCGGTATGGCACCTATTACCATGTATGTGTATGTTCTCATGTTGTATGCTGATGTGTATGTACAAAACCTACATTACAAACATACAAAAATAAATAAATAAATAATTTAAATAAATAGTTAGTTATTTGGGTTTAACGCCGATTAATCAACTAAGGCCATCTCACGCGGTTAAATAAATAAGATAAACTAAGTCAAAGATACCTGAGAAATGTGAATGCTAAGTAAAGGAAAGATTATGAACATGCACAGATGTACATTCTTTTGGTGGGTGTTCTGCGGTTTTGTGTGTGTAACTGGAGTGGGGTTGGGGGCGGGCGGTATAGCACCTGTGTATGTTCTTATGTTATATGCTGATGTGTGTGTACAAAACCTACATTACAAACAAACAAAATAATAAATAAATAAATAAGATAAATAAGATAAAGTAAGTCAAAGGTACCTGGGATTAAGGATAGATTATGAACATGCACAGATGTGTTGTCTTTTGGTGGGTGTTCTACGTTTTTTTGTGTGTATGTGGGTGGGGTTGGGAGCGGGCGGCATGGTATCTATTACCATCTATATATGTGTATAAATTATTTTCTTGTTGTATGCTGATGTGTACGAACAAAACCTGCCTTACAAACAAACAAAAATAAATAAATAAATAAATAAATAAACAAATAAATAAATAAATAATTATTTCGGTTTAACGCCTATTACTATAAATATATGTATATTTTCTTGTTGTATGCCTTGTTCTCGTATGTTGATGTGTATTACAAACAAACAAAAATAAATTGTCAAGGGACCAAAATTAAGCTCAGAATTGAGTAAAAGAGTAAGAAGTAAGTGGAACTAAAGTTACTGGCGAGATCATATAAAGAGAAAAAAGTATATCGCCGATTGCGAGTAAGTCATGGGGTTAGCGGAAACAGGAAACGGTCGGACATGCCTGCACGTGCGACACGTAAACTATTTAACGGGGAAAGTCGGTTAGTACCTTATCATCGGCTGACAAGAGGAAATGTGTACGTGCGGAAATGTAGGTACCTAAACTATTTAGCGGGGGGGGGGGGGGGGGGGGGGGGAAGGGGGGGGGGGGGGAAGGGGGTCAGGACTTTCCCGCCAGAGTCTATCAAAGAACACACTTACTCAGTAGTGTCTGAGGGAATTCCAGCATTTGAAAAGAAATAGTCCGTTCACAAAATAATTATATTAATGTTGTGATACGGGTGTTAGGTTAAATTGGATGCATAGACTGGAAATGCATGTATAGTTATTGAAGTTAGTTGATGTAGAGATATGAATGAATATTCATGACAGCGCGTAGTAATACATAATGAGGAAGGGAGAGAGACTTGTGTATATATACGGAGCGGAGAATACGAAGAAAAAAAAACTTCGAGACTTAGAGACTTGGCGCTGAGCGAGAGAGAAGCGAAGACCGTGAGGTCGGAGAGAAGATGGAAAGTGGTGTTGACTTACGGTGTGGTCGAAGATAACCGGTCACTACAGAGTCAGTGAAAGATGATTAGTTACACCCGAGAGAAAGAGATGGAAACCGGGTGGACGATTATAGTGCAAGCAAAGCGGAGAAGAACGTTTCTACTACAGTGATCGTAGGGGTATTTAGCCCAAGCGTGATATGTGCTGGGTTCATAAGTGCAGCATTGACAATTGTGAATGTGCCGAGAGAGAACATTAAAAGATCACCGGGACCAGAGGGTCGACACTGAGACGCAGCGGCCACGAGGACCAGACAGCGGGTCGACGGACGCAGCGCCGACGCCGAGGACCACTGAGATAGCCACCGCATAAGTAGTGTATAGAAAACCTGGCCAGGTAAGGTGACTTGTTTATTTCTGTGCACAGAACTAGGTAGATTGCAGATGAAGAGAGTGTGATGATAAGATTTTAGACAGTAGTTAAGTGGGACATGTTTATTGCTTGTATGTAAATGTTTAATAATTAAGATAGTTAGCAATTCATCAACTGGGTAGAGATTAATAATGTGGGGCTACCACCCCACCCCTCCAATAATCGATCATTTTATTTGATCCTCTCGGTAATTATACAAGCCCATGCCAACCAAGACAGTCAATGCCTCTATTACCTAGCCATACTAGTTCCACCCCAGAAATCATTCAAAGCAACGATTTTTGATCAGCTGCCTACCCGTGATTATTAAGGCAGATCCCCCACCCCCACCTAAATAATTAATGCTGTCATTGACTTCTTTAAGCATTGATTAATTAATTTCGACTGTCACCGTTTTTACCTTTGTCAATGCAAACGAATTGACGATCAGCTGTTTTCGGGAAATGACTCGTTAGGTATAATTACCACATCACAACACCCCACCCAGGAGTAAGTGACGTCAATGTTGCTATTAGCAACTGACCTCACGTGCCTAGCTCGTGACTCTTAACACATGACAAAGTATTGCGCCATCGAGACATTTCAAGGATTTCTGTTGCTGTGAGAAGATGTGTTATTTGTGTCGGCCATTGGAAGTATTACAAATTCCGGACTTCGATATTCAGTGCAGTGATACATCTTGTAGAATATTACTATTGTGCGTTATGTTGAAACAACAAAAAGGTCAGTGAGCCGAGACTAAAGAAAACTTACTGTTAAATTGCCGAGTGTCGAGTACAACCGGGTTCAGTATTGCGTTCTACTTTAAACACGGCTGTGAGTGAAAAACCGCGATTTTAGTTTCTTGGTTGTACCGTACGCAAAAGCATGCCGGTCTCTAAGTAATAGGACAGTTATTTTCGTCAAGTTGTTTAATTTATCTAGGCAGTGTCACGTTTACAGGCCGATGTCGACCTCTATCGAATATAGGTGTGCGGTCACGGACCGGGACCGCTAACGGCGCAGTAAAGACACCAGGCATGTGTTGAGGGGCAAAACAGAAGATTGAGCCTACTAAAACAGAGTTATTTGCTATCACTTCCGTCTCGTAAACAACTAAGAAATTAGAGGTACAACACAGAGTTAAATGACTCTTAATACAAAGTCTTCAGTCTTCTGTTTACCCCCTGGCCGTTAACGCCGTCAGCGCGGTTTCTAAGCTAGATTGTATGTAGCAACCACCGCTGGCGGTACGAATAGCGCAGCGAAGACTTAGCGGCCTGTAGAGCAACCAAAAACAGAGACAGAACACAGAGTTAAATGACTCTTAATACAAAGTATTTAATATTCTGTTTACCCCCTGGCCGTTAACGCCGTCAGCGCGGTTTCTAAGCTAGATTGTATGTAGCAATTACCGCTGGCGCGCTGCGTGCAGACAGTGTCATTTGAGTACAGCGAGGAGACCAATACGTCACTAGCTGCAATGCGGAAGTTGCCGATCTACTCATATTTTATATTTAGCGGCCTGTAACGTCTGTAGCAAGTAAAAACAGAGACAGAACATAGAGTTAAAAGACTCTTAATACAAAGTCTTCAATCTTCTGTTGACGCCCTGGCCGTTAACACCGTCAGCGCGGTTTCTAATGTGAACAATGACATAGGGCCTTAGTAACGTGATGAAGTGCACAGTGCCAATTTGAGTACACAGTCGCCGTGTCTATATCGTGCCATACAACTGAAATGCGGTGAAGTTTTCTGCGGACTGGAGTCTACAATATTCAAGCATGCTGAATAAAGATTTTGTGTTTGTCTGTCTGTGTGCGAGTGCGTGTGTGTGTGTGTTTGTAGGTATGTGTGAGTGCGTGTTTGTGAGTGCATGCGTGTATGCGTCTGTGTATGTATGTGTGTGTCTGTCAGTGTGAGTGCATGCGTGTATGCGTCTGTGTGTGTATGTGTGTGTCTGTCAGGACTGAGTGTTTGTGTGTATGTGTATGAGTGTTTGTGTGTGTGTGTGCATGCGCGTATGTATGTATGTGAGTGAGTATTTGTGTGTATGAGTGTGCTTGTCTGTTAGTGTGTGAGTGCAGGTATGTATGTGTTTGTGTGTATGAGTGTGTTTGTCTGTCAGTGTGTGAGTGCATGTATGTATGCGTGTGAGTGTTTGTGTGCATGTATGTGTGTGAGTGCATGCATGTATGCGTATGTATGTATGTGCATGCGTGCATGTATGTGTGTATGCGTATGTATGTATGTGCATGCGTGTATGTATGTGTGTGAGTGTTTGTGTGTGTGTGTGTGTATGTGTGTGTATATGTGTATGCGTCTGTGCGTGTATTTATGCACGTATGTGTATATATATATATATATATATATATATATATATATATATATATATATATATATATATATATATATATATATATATATATATATATTTAGTGTTAGAGATAGATATTTCAAGAACATTATACCATTGACTCTACGTCAATACCCCAAAACACAGTTATTTAATAATAACCACACACACAAAAAAACATTCTTATATAGGGGGGTGAGTTGTGCTCACGATTGACGTCACACAGTAGAAGAGCGGCTCTGCACATTTTTAGCATTTTGCAACATAATTACTTAATTAGTGACTTTAGAACAACGACAGGGTGATTCAGCTCATCATGCCGATCAGTTCGGTAGCTTTTCATGCCATTTGCGGTACCTTTTACTGGACTTTTCAAAACTTCATGGCACGCAAAGCACAGAGGAAGGCAGCCCTACGTTACCGCACTGTCAGTGTCAGCGGACCGGTGGCAGTCATACTCGTGTTTTTGGTCGGCTTTCTGCTCCGGTGCGGCGATGTCGAAGCGAACCCAGGCCCACCGAAACGACAGACTCTTTTGACATGCCAGGGGAACCAAGACAACCAGTCGCCCGGGGGTGAGACAAATGCAGTGTCTGAGCCGACTATTGCGGATGTGTTTAAAATGTTGAATGTGATGGACAAAAAGATGGACAGTATGAAAGCTACAATGCAGGAGCAGATGGACAAAATTCAGAGTGACTTTACTGCGGTGATGAAAGAAAACAAAGAGTTGAAGGAGAAAGTTACGCAGCTGGAGGATAAGCTGGATGATTTGGAGGGGCGGAGCAGACGCAAAAATCTGATTTTTCACGGAATCCCCCACCCCCAGGGGCGCTCAGAGACTTGGGCGGACTGTGAGAAAGCTGTCAAGTCAATGTTGAAGGACGAGATGGGCATAGAGGAGGAGATCGAGGTGGAGCGTGCCCATCATCTGAAGGGGGGCAAGGCGCCCCACCCCATCATCGTGTGCTTCAACAAGTACAAAGACAAGGAGCGGATCCTGTTTGAGCGCAGAACGCTGAAGGAGAACAGGTCCCGGGTCTACATCTCTGAGGACTTCACCCCTCGGGTGAGGGACGTGCGCCGCAAGCTGCTACCCTTCCTCAAGGAGGCCAAGCAGGCGGGGAAGAAGGCCTTCCTCCGCTTCGACTCCCTCGTTGTTGAGGGAAAGACCCAGGCATACGACGCTGCTACCCAGAGGCCAGTGGAGCGCAGGGGGCAGAAATGAGGGGCAGGCCGGCATGTTGACCCAGCAACCAGGAGCAGACCCACACCAGCACACTGTGATGATGAAAGTGGTAGTGGTGAAAGTGGTAGCTCTGTGTTTCGCATTATGGCATGGAATATCCAAGGTCTTGTAAATAAGCTGAAAAGTGTTTCTTTTAGGCAGTTCTGTGAAAAGTGTCAAATTTTTGCATTTTCAGAGATCTGGTCTTGTAAGCAAAATGTTATAGAGGATACCTTTCCAGAGTATCAGGTGTTTTTTTCACCACGTACACAAAAGTTGAAAGGGGGCGTGGCCGTGTGTGTACATAAATCTATAGCCTGTCATGTGTTGCGTTTATTGCAGGCAGCTGAGGATATTGTGTTTCTAAAGATCGGTAAGTCTGTTTTGAACTCTGCATCTGATGTTCTGGCAGCATTTGTGTATGTGGCTCCAGAGCGTTGTGTTGTATATGGTGAAGATCACGTTGATGGTTTTGAAGTGTTAGAAAACTACATGTCTCAAGTGTTACGTACTCACCCTGAGCTGCCTTGGCTATTATGTGGCGATTTTAACGCCCGCACTGCCGGTCTGTCTGATGCTGATTTTATTGATGATAATACACACGTGCAGCCTTTACAGGAATTAACAGATCTGCTAGAGGATGTACCACAAAGCCCACGGAGGTCAAAAGATATTGGCGTAAACTGTTTTGGTCGGAAACTGATAGAACTATGTCAAGAGTACTGTTTGTTTATTGTCAATGGCAGAACGAAAGGTGACAGTGAGGGAGAAATTACGTGCGTGGCCAACAGAGGCAAAAGTGTGGTGGACTACTGTATTTGCTCTCAATCCGTGTTTGACCTAGTGACCGATATGTTTGTTGCAGACAGGTGCGAGTCAGACCATTTCCCCATTGTAACCACGTTTACTTCTATTCAGTCTGTTTATTCATGTGATGATGATGATTTAAATGATGATATAATACTAGAGGAAGGGGTTAAATTTGTTTGGAAAGAAAACTACGCAGAGTCCTTTTGGGCATACATTGAAGATAATCAGGAGACTCAATTTCAACACTTTTCGTCAGCGCTTGACTCGAGTGTAGAAGAAGGGTCGGCCTGTTTTGTAGCATTCATTCAGAAGGCGGCTGACAAAATGAGATCAGGTAAGAAGGTAGGTGGTGAATCCCGTGCACAGCCGCCGTGGTGGGACTCGGACTGCGAGTTAGCAAAACAAAACAAGTACATACAGTTGAAGCAGTTCAGACACACAAACACACATGACGACTTAGGGAAGTATCTTGACATGAAGAAAGAATTTAAGAAGTTGTGTAAAACAAAACAAGTAGAGTACAACGCACGGGTTTTGAATGAGCTCAACGATGCATGTAACGATGCAAATTCAAGAACATTTTGGCAAAAAATAAAGTCTCTGACTGGCGTTAAGAAGTTGTGTTCTGATGTTATTTCACCACGCGTGTGGTATGATTATTTTCGTAATTTGCTAAATGTGGATCAGAATGTTGATGATTCAGGTTTCAGCAGACAGGCCGAGGGTGTTTTGAATGACCATATATTATCTGATGATTGTGATGGTTGTCACAATGCAAAATTTGACGAGGAAATCACGCAGGAGGAAATTCGCAGTGCTATTAATAGCATGAAGAAAGGGAAAGCATCAGGCCCTGATGGCTTGCCCACTGACCTTTTTCATCATGCAGGTGAGATCCTTGTGAAATTTCTGCATCCTTTGTTCAATCGTGTGTTTCAAAGTGCGGAATACCCTGAAAGCTGGACCATGGCTGTGATATTTCCACTACACAAAAAGAAATGTTGACAACTACAGAGGAATTTCTCTTTTGAACGTTATCAGTAAGTTGTACAGTTTTGTCATTAACAACAGGTTGATTCGTTTTTGTGAAGAGAATGATTGCATTCCTGAGGCTCAAGCTGGCTTCCGTAAAGGGTACAGTACTATAGACAACATTTTTTGTTTACAGGCACTAGTGCAAAAGTATCTTAGCAAGCAGAGTGGCCGTTTTTACACCATGTATGTAGACTTTTCTAAAGCTTACGACAGTGTGCACAGGACAAAACTGTTGTATCTCTTGTTACGTAAAGGAGTTCATGGTAAGTTGCTTCAGACACTGGAGAGTATGTACAAACATGTGAAAGCTGCTGTAAGGGTTGGAACCAAAGTTACCGACTACTTTGATTGCATGTCAGGGGTGCGACAAGGTTGTGTGTTGAGCTCACTGCTGTTTTCTATCTTTCTTTCAGAATTTGAGACAGAAATATCATCGTGCGGTGCATGTGGCATAGATATTTTTGTGGACCCACTGGGTATTTTCCTTCTTATATATGTTGATGATATAGCCATTGTCTCTGACTCTGTAGCAGATCTCCAAAAGAAAATTAATTGTTTAGAAAAATACTGTAAAAAATGGGTCTCACAAGACAAAAGTGGTAGTCTTCAAAAATGGAGGTTTTGTGAAAAATTGTGAAAAATGGTTTTATGCTGACAAGCAGATTCAAGTCGAGTCCAGTTACACTTACCTTGGTGTGATATTTTCCTCTACTCTGAACTGGGCTAGATGTGTAGAAAACTTAGCTGGAAAAGCCAGGAGAGCAGTTGCAGGCATCAAAAGACTATACTTCAAATTACAAAACTTGCCAGCTGACACTGTTTTTCACATTTTTGATGTCAAGATTAAGCCCATTGTGCTATATGGGTCAGAGGTTTGGGGTTTCCAGAGGCATGATGTAATTGAGCAGGTTTGTAAAATGGTCCTTGGTGTTGGAAGAGATGTAAAAAACAATATTGCGCTGGGTGAGTGTGGAAGATTTCCTATGTATATTGATGCCTATGTTCGAATGGTGAAGTATTGGTGCAGACTTCTTACCATGTCAGAAAACAGATACCCAAGACAGTGTTACACGATGTTATGTATGCATGATGCCTCAGGTAGATCGAACTTGGCTACGCAAATAAAGACTCTGTTGTGTATGCACGGGTTTGGGTATGTGTGGGAAATGCAGTCAGTTGGAAACACTCCTCTGTTCATTCAGATATTCAAAGATCGGCTGATGGATTGTTTCCGACAGGACTGGCATGCATCCCTTACATCAAACACAGAATACTGCCATTACCACCCAGAAATACTTAGAGCAAGTTACATAGGGCAGCTGACTTTTTGTGAACTCAGGCGGGCAATTTGTTTACTTAGATGTAACCATTTACCTTTAAACGGAGTATCCAGATTTGGAAAACCCATCACTAATCCAGACTGTAATTCATGTGATTGGCATAAGGCTGAAGATTTGTGTCATTTTCTTTTCGAGTGTCCAAAATATTCCCCTTTACGTAAAAAGTACATTCCACTGTTTTACTACAGATTCCCATCCGATCTCAAAGTTCAGCTGCTGTGTGGAAACCTACATGATAAACTGGTCTTTAAAGTTGCTATGTATATTTCAGGGTGCCTTAAATTAAGGAATTAGAGGGATTTGCTTTGAACTTTTGTTGTTTTTGTTTATTTATGTGCGCTGATGTAATGCTATGTGATTGTGTTCTTTACAACCACCTTCCTGTATTTTCTGGTTGTAAATTGTATTTTGTGTTCATATGGGCCTGATGGCCTGCAAAAACTGAAATAAATTTATTATTATTATTATTATTATTATTATTATTATTATTATTATTCTTATTCTTATAT
This sequence comes from Semisulcospira habei, assembly GCA_036245525.1. Lineage (NCBI taxonomy): Eukaryota > Metazoa > Mollusca > Gastropoda > Semisulcospiridae > Semisulcospira > Semisulcospira habei. Next base: position 101,917,078 of record BTPG01000005.1, on the reverse strand, counting down.
ACACTTGATACAAATTTAAGTTACCTACAGATACTTGATAACAAATTTCCAAAGTCACCTATAACTGCCAAATAACTTTACAGGTAACTTTTAGTTCCTAATAAATCAGTTGGCATACGTTTTTATGAGTGACTTAAAATAAGAATTTATAAGAACTTGTAAGTTTTTGACCCAAGTCAACAACTTACTCGGACAGATTTTTCAAGTTACAAGGACAATATAAAAACTTTTTTTCTCAATAGTAGTCTGGTGGTGGGGCGGATGGCGTCAAATGGGCAGGCGAGAAAGGCATGACATCTCTTTGTGAAGAGTATGCTAAAAATAATGGATTAACAAAACTGATTGTTAATTGCTTATAAGTCCTTGAACCTTTTTCATAGTTTCTTCTATGCCTATCTTTTTCCCTTCCTCTAAAAAAGATTTCTTTAGCTCTTCAACATTCACGGGTTGACTACGCATCTTATTCTGTATTTCGGATTTCTGTTGTTTGTAATTGGCCAAATCATCCTGCACTCTTTTAAATTCATGATCGTCAATTTTATTATCTTCCAAAGATTTACTGATAATAAGTTTCATACTGCTCAGCTTAGCTCCAGCAAGCGTACTCAATGCTTCATGCTTTTGCAACTTTGTATGAAATCTTTTGTTAAGGGTTTCCAAACCAAAGCATGCCAGGCTTGTGGCAAGGCCAACACCTTCAATAGCAATTCCTATGACACTTCCAACTCCAGTGGCAAAGAGAGCTATACCTCCTACAGATAATCCGGCTGAAACCACACCCACGGCCATTGATGTGTTGTGTACAGAATTGAAAACCATTTTGTAACGTCGTTTACACCTTGAGTATTTTGCCTGTTCTCCTTCCAAATACTTCAACGCTTCTGTAATATTCATTAAACGGAATGAGTCTGCCTGTAATGATCTATCTGGAACAATAGGATCAAGCGGCTCAGGTGGTATTTGCGGATACAGTGGTGGCATTTTTTATGGCAAATACTTTTTAATATTTAATCTTCTAATTTATTTTGCAACTCTTCAAAGGTATACAATTTGCTAGCGTAATAAAATGAAACAAGATCTATGTGTTCCAGGTTTATGAAACTTAGACGAACTAGAGTTGTTTTATCAATCACTACCTTAACAGCAGGGACACTACTCGAAACTTCAAAATCTGTATTGATTTTTCTAATAGCAATAACAACCTTTGTTGACTCTGCTACTGAGCTATCCCACGTAAGTTTGATTCCCTGTGCGATATCTGCTTCTTTCACAGCATCCAAAGATCTCATGAGAATTTCAAAAACTATTGTCGCATCTCTATCTATGGTAAAATTTGCTGATACGAACGAAATAGAAGTATCTGTTCTACCCTTTCTATTTGTAAGAAAATACCTTCGTTTTTCATACTCTTGAAGTTTTAGTTTTTCTCTGCTATTGATTTCTGTGAAATAGCTTGGCACAAGACTTACAAGCATTGGCTCAGAGTTAACAACTTTTCTAAATACTAAGGCTCCTTCATCAGTAAAATAAACATAAGGACTGATAAAAACAAACTTTACATCCCATACAATGGGAATAGGTGCAAGCGGAACAGGGGTAGGAATAATTACCCACTTATTACCCACATGTTTTAAGCTGTAGAGCACATTATTTACAGGAGTAAAAACAGTAACATCACGAAGTTGACTAAGTTTAGGAAACTGTCTCTCAGCGCCATCTTTTACATCATCAATTACCTTTCGTTTGTACAATCCAATGGAAACAAGTTCAAGGCCATACACCTCTCCTACCTCACCTTCTTTATCAAAATCTTGCACGTCAGCCAAATCTTTCAACTCTATTGACGGACATGCAACTGGTACAATTCTCGGCTTTGGACCAAGACCGCTCATTTTTATAAAACAAAAATAAAATTTATTTCACTTCCAACACTTCAGTAAAATCATGCATCTGAACTGGTTTACCATCCTGATTAGTTACAGATAAACACAGTGATTCAAAGAAACTAGAACTTAATTTTTTAAACTGCAAATTAGGAAATCTAGCAACCACACTTTCACAGTATGGGGCAGCTCCAGTCAGCAAGCATCTTAACAAAGTTGAAGGCTTTCCATTGTGTACATTTTCAGTCGTGTTCAGTTCTTTTAAATAAACATTTAGCAATGTGTGTACTGACAAATGAACAGGGTATCGTCCAGTTATTTGATCTCCAACTGTTGTAGGTAACCAACCCTCAATATTATCACTTCCAAAACCAAATGCCCATTTTTTCATCCCTAGAAGTTATATGTCTGCCTATTAAACCGAGTAAATATGCAAGTTCACGTGAAATTATAGGCTGACTACCTTCAGGAAAATCTAATGTAACACGTAAGTTAGCCTGATTTAAAGTTGCTTTAATTATTAATTTACTTTGAAACCATTCAGCTAAAGTACAAAAGTCATAATACCCAGATGGTATAAAGTGTGTTTTAGTGCCCAAGCCACTATTACCAGCATTGCTATAACTTACATGAAAACTTGTATCATCTGTTACATTAAACCACTTTACAGTGTAGAACATTTCATAGATAGCTACAGCCTTGCTAGCATCTCGATTATCAATCTCATTAGTTAACCACACTGGTTTGCTTGTATCAAGATTTGTTAAGGTTATAAACATTTTTATTATCACATAATAAAAAGCATAATGGAATTTAAATCACCAACAATTGCCACTGTAAATGCGTTTCAATTTAACGTGAATGCCAAATACATTGTCGCGCCAACCTATGATCAGAAAATAATTCAACTAAATCAGCTCGATATAGCTTTGTCCGAAGGAGATTTATTTCAAGTGAAAGTGCCGAATCCGTATGATCATTACCTAAACCCTCCAATTACAGATGATGCAACTGCAAGAAAGTGGTCCTCAAGCCCACTACAGATGTTTCAAAACCAGCTTAACTTTGCTATACTAGCTCAAATACTGGCTGTGGCATTTCTTTTACAGACCATTTGAATCATCCAAACAAACTGATTAAGTCTGTCTTTCGTTTCCACACATATTACCAGCTTAGAAGAATACTGTCAGAACTCCATACCCCACTGCCCACTGAATCCAGTTTTAATCAGTTTAATAATCCCATGGATATGAAAGCATTTAAACTCATCTGTAATGAATATAACATCAGCCTGCATCAACCGTGCGCGTCTTATTGACTTCTTTCGAAGGTATCTCGCTGACCGCCATTTTGAAACTAGCGACGCGAGTATGCTTACGGCATTAAAAATATTACTTTATAAATTATTTTATCGTAAATATGTATACATGTTTACTTGCTCGTGATTTTTATTTACTCACTAGAATAAACTTGTAGCTTGTATGATTGAAATTGTCAATGTTATGCACAAAACAAGATGAGGATTTCATCCCAAAGTCTACCGTATTGTTTGGAGCTCAGATCGGTTTATCTTTCGGAAACATTCAGAGTTGTTCATATTTTTAGGCTTATTATGCTGATCCATTTCCCTCCTCTCTAAACCAACCTCTGATCAACACACGTCGGCGCACACAAATAAAGACAGACACACGGCGCTTCCCGCCATTAGTACGCTTTGTGGGCTCGTGTAGCGACAGGAATCCGTCTCCTTCTACTCTAACCCACCCTCTGATTCACACACACTGGCACACAAAAATAAAGACGGACACACGGCGATTCCCGCCATTCGTAAGCTCTGTGGTCTGGCGTAGCATAGCTATTCTGAAGAAGAATAATAGCACGAGCAGCGAAATGACATCACTTCAAGCTTCACGTCATGGCATATTAGTCCCTCGACGCCCTGTTCATAATGACGACTCGATGTTATACCAAAGACAGTACATTATAAGACAAAGCACTCGGCCCAAGAGTGCGAGGATGCGTTTTGAGAGTTATTTCCCTTATAAACCTGCTGCGACGGGCTGACTGAGCAAAGCAATTTCTTTCACAAACGCAACAAGTGAAGATGTATCGGCATATCATTCTTCCGCTTTCCCAAGGAATAAAAAAAAGGTAAGCTAATCACTTTTAGCTCTTAATTTTTAATACGCTTACGACTAGAGAATAATTGAGTGGCGTACAGGATGAGTGGTCTATCTGGGGAGGAGGAGAGGGGGGAGGGGGTCGATTTTGAGATAGGGGTGCCGGGCGATGCGCAAGCATAGGTCTCGCATGTGACGTAGGTACATGAGTGATATGTGAACGGATAGCCGTTAAAACTAATTTTAATTGTAAATGAAAAGAAAAGGGGAGACTGCCAGTGCTAAGTGAATGATAGATTTTTCCCATTTAAAATTGCCAAATTATTATATTTTTCCTTTCATTTATTTTTATCTAGAAATGTGTAATTAATTATTTTTAATTGTCTTTGGGTTTGAATCTGGGAATTTCTCCGTTCGGTTCTTCTCTGCACTTGACAAGCTTGGCAGTCACCTTTTTGGTCTGAAGTGGAAAACTGGTCTGACTGCAGTTAGACCCTAGCTCTCCACGAATTCCAAAAATGTTATCAGTTGAAAAGTGGTCTAACATTTAGATCCAAAGAAATTATCCGTTCTTAGTATTTTCTTTCAAATGTAGAAGTGATCCATCTGTCCATAGAATAGTTCTCCTTTCCACTAATGTATTAACGCATTTGTACCGGTTGTGCACAGCTGCTATTACTTTATTAGGAGTGTGTATGTGTGTGTGTGTGTGGGGGGGGGGGGGGGAAGGGGGGGGGGGGGAGGTACGTTGCAACCTGAACTGTTCTCACGAACTAGGACTACAGATTAAAGCGTTTAGGTGATGCTCTAATACTTCAGTTTTATTCAGTGTTTGTTATTTTCCCAACAGATGTAAGAAATAAGTGCAGAACACTTGAAGGGAAGTAATCCACAACCTAGGAAGGTCTACCGTGCACCCCCCCCCCCCCCCAGTACTCAATAAGATGGATTTCAAAGTGTTCCTTAGTATGTCCTGAGATGTTTAAGCCATGTTCCCCGAAAATCCTTAGGAACACACCAGAGATATAGCCGATGGCGCAAGGGTACCCCCCCATTCACGCTCTTCGCAGGTGCTAAAATGAGGTTGAGAAACATTTTCCTCTAAATAAATCAGAATTCATTCCAGAAGCCCAAATCAGACAATATTATGTTAAGGCACACGTTCTGCAGCCTCTGCAAAAAACAGAATGAAAATATATTGAATCTCTGGCTCACAGTGAAGGTATTTGTGGACCCAGCAAACGACCATTTCCGCGAAATCGCAAAAAAAAAAGACAAAAATAATGTGTCAGATGCCTTCAGACATTTTCTATAGTGCTGGCAGTCCATTTTCAGGCTTACATTATTAAAACAGGATGTTACAATTATTATAAACTTGACTAGGTGATGCTGTGATCACTGTGAGTGCCACAGTGGTTGATTTTGTATCCCTACCCCACAAAATTAATTAGAAAAAAATTTCTAAAGTTATTCCATTTCATTTTGACCTTTCTTTACCTATTAAGTTTCAATAATGTGAGCATAAAGTGCAAGAAAATAAGGAAAGTCGGCATCCTTTACGGTACATTCGTGGTGAATGATAGATTTTTCCCATTTAAAATTGCCAAATTGGGAAACGTACGTTGTTTCCGGTGCCCTCAGAAATTTTGTATACTACCGATAGGTCTTTGTTAGGTTTTATTGGTTAGGATAGAGTACCACAGTTACTCCCAACCTGATTTTGTGATGCTATGATGCATTTAGGGGCCACAGTGGCTGAATCTGCTGCCCTACCCCCATTTTACCAGTACGCAAAGTAACGCAAAATAATCATAAAAATTGCTTTAAATATTTTTTGTTGCCAGTTTTTTTTTTAAAGTATGCATACTGAGCATAAAAAGTTGTGATCATTTCATCAATTTCAATGTAACCCATCAATTATACCCATAACTATTTTTATCTGGCTGGTCTTTTAGGTGATATTTTACCTAGCGTAAGGCGGGTCTAGTGAGGTCTCCCCTTTTCCTTTCATTTATTTTTATCTAGAAATGTGTAAATATGAATATGCATAATAAAGTTTCATGGTTCCTAATAGCCAAAACAATGTTATCAAAAATACTTAGTTTCCACATGTCGACCACGAGATCTCCACTTCCACCTTCTGCAACGTTCAATCTTTTTTTATGGCCGTCTTTAAATCTTATATTGTTCTGGCTGCCAATAAGTGAGCTGTCAAGAGCTAGGCAGCATGTTTTCAGAGTTTGGTGTATAGGGGCGTGTCTTCTGGTCAGAACTGCCAGCAGACCGCTTCTCTGTATGGACATGTTTGGAGAATGTGCTAAGGAGACCGATTTTCTACGCCAAATTCGCATAGGGCTGTTTCCACATGACCAAGTCTCACGAGGTGAGTTCAGCAGGGTCCTTACGGTCTGTGAACATTTGTGAAAGTTGTAAAAAAAATGGCAAGGCTTTTTGAGGGCCCTGGAAAGTCTGTCAATTTCAGTCCTTTTCCTTAAAGTCTGTGAAAGTTTGTAAAAAATGACAACGTACTGGGAATCTTTTGTCTACTTCTTTTTTATTTCTCCCTCAATTTGTGACTATTCCCATTGCAAACGATCATGCTGACGCTTGTTGCAAGTGATCTATATTTAGCTCTGATCATAAAGTGACTGCATGGCGAACATTCTGATTGGTTGTTTACGCTTCTACCGAAGTCCGCCATTCACTAAGCGTTCTTTTATTTTGGTATCTCTTCACGCATTAGGCACGGAAGCTTCAAATAATTGCTGATACAGAGTGATCTGATTAAAGTGTGTAAAGCTTCAGGCTTCAGTTTGGGTTTGTGAAACGTTCCTGCTTTTCTGGATGGACCCAGTCCAGAGGAATCAGTGTGTAGATGAAAGATGGTGGCCTGGCTCTCCCTGTTCAGCTTGTTGATGTCATCTGCCCACGGGCTGCAGCCGCCATTCTGCTTTTGCCAATCACTTTGTTGTTGTAGTGTCTCCATTCCCAGCTCGTCCAGAATGCACTGGAATCCACTGCAGCACTATTTTGTGGACAGGGCATCCAGTCTATCTTGAAGCTTCCTGGTGAGATCAGTGGATCAAGCTGCTGCCTTTCCCTGGCTAGTGCTCTGCTGCTGTGTTGAGCACCTGCAGATCTGTACGATAGTTGGAGCTGCTGCCACTAGCTGGTAAGGAGAGGGAGGTAGTAGTGCGGTCTGCACACCAGATGTAAACGCCACTTCCTTCATTCAACACGGCATCTTGTGTGGTATCACAGCTGCTGTGAGGGTAGCGCTTGTGCACAACCTCCAGCAAGATGGCTTTGTGCAGTGCCGCGACCTTTGGCAAAGAGTCCTGGAACATTATGTTGTCTTGAAGGCTCTTTCGAGATGTCCAGGTATCTGAAGGGAGCTGTTCACACATCTTTGGGCTTGGTTCCAGGACGTCAGTGTTAGCCCTTTGCAGGACCTTCAGTTGGCAGTTCAGATTGGGCATTTCTGACGGTTCTTGGTCTGCTCCTGTAGTCTCCCATGCTGTCGGTGTTTAGTAAGTCTCTTCATCGTGTGTGCTGTTCTGCATTCCAGTGGCTCCAATGTCCTCCATTTCCTAAATTGGGGTGCTCCAGATGGCTCTAAGAATGTCACTGCATCATGAGAATGACCCATGTTCTGCATCTTGTCAAGCCTGGCTTTTTGGGTTTCAGGCAGTGTTTCATGTTGTCGATATATCTTGGTACCGCACAACTGGTCTGACCGAGCAGGTGTTTGCTTGTGCCAGGATGCTGTAATTTGCGCCAATGTGGTCCCCACCAGTTCTTCATCAGAGACTCTCTTTCTTTTTTGCAGCTCTAGCTTCCATGGTTTCAATGTGAGGCCTCCACGTGAATCCAGTAATTTATTTGTTGCCAGTAAAGTTGGCCTGTCTGTCTTTGGTACTGGAAGATCTCCAGTTTTGAGGTGACCTCTTCCATCTGATTGAAAGAGATGGTCTAGCTCAGTTTGAGTGGCCTCTTTCAGTCCAGCTGCTGACTCTATAGTCAGCATCCTGGATTCTGGAGCTATTTCTTTATGTTCTGGAGGATGCTATTTCTTTATGCCTCCACGTGAATCCAGTAATTTATTTGTTGCCAGTAAAGTTGGCCTGTCTGTCTTTGGTACTGGAAGGTCTCCAGTTTTGAGGTGACCTCTTCCGTCTGATTGAAAGAGATGGTCTAGCTCAGTTTGAGTGGCCTCTTTCAGTCCAGCTGCTGACTCTATTGGCAGCATCCTGGATTCTGGAGGATGCTATTTCATTATGTTCTGCTGCGCTCCACACTGCAAAGTCATCTGCATGGAGAATGTTCAAGACGAACCTTGGTACTGTTGTACTGATGTCATTAATGTAGACCACAAACAGCATCAGACACAACATCTCCCTGAGGTACACCTTCCCCGAGTTTGACAAGAGTGCTGAATGTGCAGACGATAGAAGCTTCAGCGGCAGCCCCTGTTAAGCATGCCTTAAATAAAAAGAATTACAATTAAACGATGGGTCACATTGAAATTAATGAAATGATCACAAATGTTTATGCTCAATGTACATATTTTGTTAAGAAAACTGGCAACAAAAATATTTAATCAGAGGAGCAATTGTTATGATCATTTTTCGTTCCTTTGCGTACAGGTAAAATGGGGGTAGGGCAGCAGATTCAGCCACTGTGGCCCCTAAATGCATAACAGCATCATAAAATCAGGTTGGGAGTAACTGTGGTACTCTATCCTAAACAATAAAACCTAAAAAAGACCTATCAGTTGTATACAAAATTTCTGAGGGCATCAGAAACAATGTACGTTTCCCAATTCAGCAATTTTAAATGGTAAAAAGCTATCATTCACCACGAACATACCGTAAAGGATGCCGACTTTCCTTATTTTCTTGCACTTTATGCTCACATTATTGAAACTCAATAAGTAAAGAGAGGTCAAAATAAAATGGGATAACTTGAGCAATTTTTTTCTAATTAATTTTGTGTATTTTTACAACTTGGGGGTAGGGATACAAAATCAACCACTGTGGCACTCACAGTGATCACAGCATCACCTAGTCAAGTTTATAATAATTGTGACATCCTGTTTTAATGATGTAAACCTACAAATGGACTGTCAGTGCTATAGAAAATGTCTGAAGGCATCTGACACATTATTTTTGTCTTTTTTGTGATTTCGCGGAAATGGTCGTTTACTGGGTGCACAAATACCTTCACTGTGAGCCAGAGATTCAATATTTTTCATTCTGTTTTTTGCAGAGGATGCAGAAGGTGTGCCTTGACATAATATTACCTGATTTGGGCTTCTGGAATGAATTCTGATTTATTTAGAGGAAAATGTTTCTCAACCTCATTTTAGCACCTGCGAAGAGTGTGAATGGGGGTACCATTGCGCCATCGGCTATATCTCTGGTGTGTTCCTAAGGATTTTCGGGGAACATGGCTTAAACATCTCAGGACATACTAAGGAACACTTTGAAATCCATCTTATTGAGTACTGGGTGGGGGGGGGGGGGGTGCACGGTAGACCTTCCTAGCCTATGGACTAAAGATTTGTTGAGACTGCCACCTGCAGAGCTGCATTCGCGGGCCTACAGGTTTTGGAGTATCCATTTTGAAGACAGCCAGTTTACGTGTATCACGGAAAGGCACAGTCTGTTGTGGGATGCTGTGCCAATTTCGTTTTCTATGCCCAAAACACCCCCAAAAGTGAGGGCAAGGATACAGCCACCCAGGAAGAGGGATGATGATGTTACACGTGTCATTTCAGCCAGGTAATTTACATAAATAAATAAATTGTTAATATAATACGTAAACGTAAAATACTCAAATATGTAAGTTTACCTCCCTACAAAACAAAACAAAAACAAACAAAGAACAACAACAGCACAAGAGATGAGAGTTGTTTTCAGAAATGTAATCTTAACCATTTGCGTGTCGGTAACGGTTTTAGCCGCGATGATTCCTGTAGGAATTATCGCGACTAAAACAGCTACCGAAACGCAAAGTGTTAAAACTGTTTATCATTAAATTCAGTCGGACATGCAGAATTTACATTCTTATGATTTGTCGATGACCTATGTTTGTTTTGTCTTTGTGTGTGTGTGTGTGTGTGTGTGTGTGTGTGTGTGTGTGTGTGTGTGTGTGTGTGTGTGTGTGTGTGTGCACGTGTGTGTGCACGTGTGTGTGCGTGCGTGCGTGCGTGCGTGCGTGCGTGTGTGTGTGTGTGTGTGTGTGCGTGCGTGCGTGAGTGCGTGTGTAAGTCAGTTACATAAAATAGTTAGTTATTTGGGTGTAACGCCGAGCAGGCAACTAAGGCCATCTCACGGCGGGTTACATAAAAGAGGAACTGATTGTCTCGAGTTGTTGATTTGAGTAAAGGTGTGATGGTTTATAAGTATGTCATAAAACGATTTAATGCATGGTCGCTTATATGTGTGCAGAGGAATCCAGTGTGGGGAGAGAGGCGGAGTGAGGGGGGGGGGGCCCCTCCCCCTTCCCCAGGCGAGAAATTCTTTACCGGCAATGCTATTACAAAGTTTCTTTTTGTTTCATAGGGTCACCCTGGTCCCTGTTGTTTGTTATTTCGGCGAGAGGTGAGAGTCGTACTCCTCTCTCGGTTGTCTGGCAATAATGTCTAGTCGGGAGGTCTTTTTGCATCAGGTCGCTTGACCCAAACAAAAATTTGGAACACCCCCCCTCCCCCACCCCTCCAGGTAATTGATCCGCCCCTCAAAACAGGTGGTCAAGCCAGCGATTTACAACAAAGCAGGCTTTCAAGAGGAATATGAAAACTGGGCACAACAGACTGTACCACCAGAAGGAATATAAGTGCAGGAGAAAGACGATTACCAAAAAGAAAAAAAAAAATTAAAAAAATAGTGAAAAAGAAGACATTAACACCGAAAGAATGATGAACAGTAAAGAAATTGTTTAATTTAAAAAGCCCAGATCAGTTCCTAGTCGTATTATTGAGAAGTAAATTGCTCTTCAAACATGTGTGTGTGTGTGTGTGTGTGTGTGTGTGTGTGTGTGTGTGTGTGTGTGTGTGTGTGTGTGTGTGTGTATGTTTTGGGGAAGGAGGGAGGGTGATTTGGAGATGGAGAGTGGGAAGGGGTGGGGTTGGAGAACATATGATTGGTGATGTATGTTTTATCAGTTTACTGGTAATAACGTTCATATGTAACTGATGGTATCGTCTGCTGTAAGTCATTGTCAATAATCAAGTTGACCTAATATTTCATGGATGATGCATGTGTGTGTGTGTGTGTGTGTGTGTGTGTGTGTGTGTGTGTGTGTGTGTGTGTGTGTGTGTGTGTGTGTGTGTGTGTATTTTGGGGAAGGAGGGAGGGTGATTTAGAGATGGAGAGTGGGAAGGGGTGTGGGTTGGAGAACAAATAATTGGTGATGTATGTTTTATCAGTTTACTGGTAATAACGTTCGTATGTAACTGATGGTATCGTCTGCTGTAAGTCATTGTCAATAATCAAGTTGACCTAATATTTCATGGATGATGCATAATTCAATTTGCATGCGTTTATATACGTTGGGTGGAGGAAGGAATGAGGAGGAGGAGGAAAAAGAACAAGTCATTGGTGATAATTTCTCATTAATCTTCTTGTGCATGCACCAAAGGTACTGTTTACAGTTCCTGGGTTTGTATGCCCAAGGGGGTTAATATGGCCTGTGCGTATAATCACTGTTTGGCTTTCTTGATCGATTGGTGGTAATACCTATTGCAAGTTGAAAATATATGAATACTGACCAGAGTAACTGATCATGTGAGATTGTAAAAACAAACAAAACAACAACAATAACAAAAAACCCACCCTAGTGTTTCTGTATTGTTTTGGCTCACGTGCGAAGCAAAAGTGAGTCTGTGTTCTGGGACAGTGGTCGTCCGTCCGTCCGTCGTCTGTCGTCCGTCCGCCGTCGTCCGTGGGAAACTTTTTTTCTCAAATACTATTCACAAGTTCAAACCCAAACTTGCTACAGAGATACCTGATGGTAAGACCTATATATCCATACTAATTTGGATGACCCCTCGGAAAAGTCAAGGGTCACAAGACGCTTGCAATTGTGTGTTAATTGCAAATTTTAAAATTGTAGGTATTATCAACATTTTTGCAAATTATTCATTCAAATTTGGCACAAAGGTGGCTGATGATAAGACTTTCTGTTACGTTTGTGGTTGTGTTATTCTTTGAGAGCATGTGTGTGTTAATCATAGGAAACATCAGATATTAAATTGAGTTATTTTGGATAAAAATTACGTACCTTTTTAATAGGATTCATTTTCTTTTGCATGGAGAATTGCGATCGATTTTTGTTGTGACGCTTATTTTCGCTACTGGAAACATGGAGGTCCAGCATCGCAAAACAAGCTCCACGAGCTCTTTCTCTGCTGTTGGGAGCAAGGAACACTACCAAAGGATCTCCGTCACCCTGTTCAAGAACAAAGTGGAGAAATCTTGCCTTTTCCAACTATCGTGGAATAACCCTGCTGTCTATTGTCAGCAAAATTCTTGCAAGGCTGCTCCTGAATCGGCTGGTACCTGCCATTGCTGAAGACCACCTCCCAGAAAGCCAGTGTGGCTTCAGAGCCAACAGGAGCACCACCGACATGGTAAGACAGCTTTAGGAGAAGTGCCGCGAACAGAACTAAGGGCTGTACATAACGTTTGTCGACCTAACAAAAGCGTTCGACACTGTGAGCAGGCAAGGCATGTGGCAGATCCTGGAGCGACTTGGCTGTCCCCCAAAGTTCCTCAGCATGATCGTCCAGCTGCATGAGGACCAGCAAGACCAGGTCAGACTCAACACTTACCTCTCAGAACCATTCCCCATTCTCAACGGCGTGAAGCAGGGCTGCTTGCTGGCACCGACCCTCTTCACCATCTTTTTTAGCATGATGTTGAAGCAGGCCACAGAAGACCTCGACGATGACGACGCCGTGTACATCAGGTACCGTCTCGATGGCAGCCTGCTCAACCTCAGTCGATTACAGGCCCACACCAAAATCCTAGACCACCCCTGATTCATGAGCTGCTCTTTGCTGATGATCCTGCCCTCGTTGCAGAGAGAGAGAGAGAGAGAGAGAGAGAGAGGGGGGGGGGGGAGGGGAGAGAGAGAGAGAGAGAGCCCCCTGCAGCGCATCACGTCCTGCTTCGCAGACGCTGCCCAGCTCTTTGGACTCGAGGTCAATCTGAAGAAGACAGAGGTCCTCCGCGAGCCGGCACCCAAGGAAGAGCACCGCCTTCCCCACATCACCATTGGCGAGTCTGAGCTGAAGTCAGTGCACCAGTTCACCTACCTTGGTTGCATCATCACGCCAGACGCCAAGATTGCCAAGGAGCTGGACAACAGGCTGGCAAAAGCAAACAGCGCTTTCGGGCGACCATTCAAGCGAGTGTGGCACAATCAACAGCTGAAAAAAGGCAACAAGATCAGCGTGTACAGAGCTGTCGTCCTCACCACCCAGCTGTATGGTTCCAAGTCCTGGGCCCTCTATCGCAGCCAACTACGACTTTTCGAACGCTTCCACCAGCACTGCCTGCGTACCATCCTCGGCTTCCACTGGAGTGACTATGTCACCAACGTCCAGGAGTGGGTTGCATGTAGCGTGCTTAAATATAGTGTATTAAGCTCGCTGACTTAAGGTCTTTCTTGCTTAGTAAAGCTCTTGATTAGTGCGCGAGTGTTTTCTGTTGCATGGAGCGACTTAGCGACGTGCGTAGCTCCGAACGAGTTCTTAGCGAGCGGGGATAGGTTATTTATAGCTTATGGTGGGGTTCTCCCCTACGTCATCATAGATTGTAGAAATCGGCCAATAAAAACGCACGGTTTTCGCTTCTTCTGACCTGACGGAA